>OY728130.1:1507614718-1508134718 GCA_963277665.1 Viscum album | reverse complement strand
CATGTATCCTGGATATAGTTTCCTAATGACGACTATAGGTATAACGTGTATTGGTTTTGATGGCTTGGGGATCCTTACTCGGTGTATGATTTGCGATGTCTTAAGGTATAATACCCGATGTATGATACACCTTATTCGAGCTATAGTGGCTCTTAGAAACTACCTGATTACTTTTGGTTATGTGGATGTGGTGGTGTGTTTTGCGAGGTGCATATTTTGGTACTTTATCCATGTGTCTTCATTCTAGCCTTTTTGGAGAGAGATGCTTAGGACGTATGGCATTGGGGAAAAGGTGACAAACCAGTGGGGAAGTGGTAGCGGGGTACCCTTAATATTATTTATTATATAATATGATCTTGTATGTGATACTTGGTGAGATTAGTCATGGTGAGGCTTGGAACTTAGTATACCTGTTTAGGTGATGTGTTAGTTCCACTTGTTGTTCACTATGTTTTATCATGCTTTCTTTACTTTTGCACAAGAGGATCCACAGAGGATCCCATTGATTATACTGTTATACTCACCCTACGTATATATAAACTATTTTTGAGGTATGTTGGAGCATGATGGAGATTAGGTCAGTTACTACTATCATGTGGGTTGTAGGAGTTGTTTGGGATTCATTGTCGCTGTTGTATTTACCTTTATTTTGGTACATTTAGTTTTTCCTTTCAATTGTAGTAGTTCTTGTATGGAATTGCATTTGTGTACTTGAGTTTCTTTTATATTGTAGTCTGAGTAGGAGTTGGTTACTGTATATCTTATCTCTCTCTTCTGTATGTGTTTCTCTTAGAGGGTAATGCTTCTCATCTATATGTTTATTATACCCTCGGTGCTGGTCGTCAACTCGGGGCCTACAGGAGGCAGGACTCAAGGTCACTATCTCTCTTCTCTCATTGCTGGCCCGGGAGGGGTACACTTTGTGGGGAGGGTTCATTTCAATTTTTTAAATTGTATACCATTTTTACATATGGTGTTTACTTTGAATGTTATTTGATTAATTGATGAAATATTGATAAATATGTATCCTCTATTCAATGCGGGTATTTAGATAAGACATATTATTCATGAATTAAATCTATGTATGAATAATGCTTTGAAACTTGCAGCGATGGGTGGGGGCTAACATTATATTGCCACTTGATGCATCGACACCTCTCATGAGACCAAATAGTTTTCCAAATTAAACAGGTTTATTCCTGGATCTTTAAACCATCTTGTGAAAATTCTTGACGCTAGTGGTATCATGTGTTAGATACATGACATCCTATGATTAAACATTTCCTTCATTCAGTATTCATTTATTACTATACATGATATTTCTACTATGAAAAAATCTATGGATGCATTTTCATTCTCAGATTATTGATTAAATGACATGTGTTTTTTAGTTAGTTAACTTTTCATATTGATTATGCCTTATTTAATATATTTCACTTATTATTAATTCATTTTTCCACTGTATGTAGCTCTTACTGATCATTTGAGCTCATCCTTTTATTTATTATCTTTCTCTAGATTATGAAGATGAAATATTTGAATAATTGTCAAGGAAGCATCTTATTTTCCTTTTTTTATATTCTATGTTTAATTACCTATTTAATAAGGTAATCAAGTATATATCTTGTTTTTAAAAACTAATAAACTGATTTATCCTAGTTTATGTGATCTCTTATATCTATACCATTGTAATAAAATAACCACAAACTCTGGGATACTGGGGTCGGGTTGTTACAGTTAAAATATTTGGATTTTTGTTGAAGTCAAGTTTTAGAAATATTTTTGAAGAACAATTGAAGTAACATTGCACTCAATTTCAATGTTTTTTGAAACACAATGCACATGATGATATTTGTGAAGATGAATTATTTCCAGAGCTCAGACATTTGAAGTTAATATTTCTAAGTGAACTAATAAAATCAATTAATATCCTTGATTTTATCAATCCTTATTGGAAAATGGAGGGTTTAAAATGACTTGGGTGGCATATTGAATTTTTTTGACTATACCTATTACAGTTTCATCAAAAGAAATAAGTTTTTCTAAGCTAAATCTGATCAAAAATTATCTTCAAACTACCATGTCATAAGAGAGATTATGCACATTGATAATAATTTCAATTGAAAATTAATTTTTGGATAGTTTGAATTATGATGAGTTGATTGAATAATTTGCATCAACAAATACAAGGAGAAGTATTGTTTTTGAATTGGATTATAAAGTAAAATAATCGGGTTTGTTAAGTGTCACAACATGCTCTGATATTTCATGTTCTATTTCTTTGTAATTTTTTATTTTATTTGAAATGGATTATTTAACATGCTTGATTAAGAACCTCTATCATAATTATAGCATTTGAATCAAATTTTAGCATTGGATAACATGTGTTAAACAAATATAAGTGACACTTTCTTCCAAAAAAAATCCAATCATTTATTTTTATATGAAGTTGGTTTCATGGTTTTACACCAATTGGTGATGTTTTTAACTATTTAGAAGTGTGTTTTTAAAGGTGGTCTTACCCGTTGATATGAAATTTGGATTCTTGTTTAATATATTGTTTCTTTATATACTTTACTTTCCCCACTTCTTGAGGTGGATGGTTTTGCTTACTCTCCTTCCAAGAGAGGTGAATACGCCTGGGGTATGCCACATGCTTTCTGTGTTTAGTTTCTTGTGGTTGGATGGGTCTACACTCCTGCTGTAGGTGGAAAATACTCAATTGATAGTTCATCTATTAACCATTTTTAATCCCTTGTGTTTGGTAGCTTATAATGTTTTCCTATAATACCTAGAAATATGGAAGTAGTAATGATGTTAAATAAATTAATTAATGATATTTAACCCATGGAGTTGGAGCTTACTAGAATTCAATGTTGGGGCTGTACTTCTGAGAAGTAGTGGAATCGGTTTGGCTATACTTGTAGGGCATGGATCTTGGTTGGAATGTTAATGTAATTTAATGCGGAGAATGATAATGGTTAAAGAATTAATTAATATAAAGTGAAACTGATAAAAAGGGATAAATTAACTTAATGTGGCTCTTTTAATGGTTGTGTTCTTATAGGATATCTAGTCTTAGTAGTGGTCATAGGGAGTCTGAGAGACGTTAGTTGTAGTTGAGTCTAAGAAAATGTTATTCCCATAGTGTGGATGTGAATTATATTATATCATGTAATTTTTGTGTTTATATACACTACTCCACCTTTCGGTTAGGTAAACTGACACCTTGGGGATTCTGAGCTCTGGGGGTGTTTTCCCCAACATCCCAGTGGGAGGATGGATGGCTAACTACCCCCTTTGGCCCCACTCTCTTCTCTTGGTAGTTACTTGTGATGGTATGCACATTGGTTAGTTTTTCCAATATATGTGTAGAGGTTTGTAATGGCTTATGATTATTTCACACACATGTATTCTAGATATAGTTTCCTAAGGACTATTATAGGTATAACGTGTATTGGTTGTGATGTCTTGAGGATCCATACTCAGTGTATGGGTTGTGATGGATTGAGGTATAATACCCAACGTATGATATATGTTATGCGAGATGTGGTGTCTCATAGAAACTACTGAGTTACTTTTGGTTATATGGATGTGGTGGTGTGTTGCACGATGTGCATGTTTTTTTGCTTCACCCAGGTGCCTTCGGGATAGCCATTTTTTACAGAGATTCTCAGGGCGTGTGGCGATGGAGAAAAGTGGAAAATCAGTGGAAAAGTGATAGTGGGGTACCCTTGATATTCTTTATTATATAATATTCTATTGTATGAAATACTTGTTGAGAATATCCATGGTAAGGATGAGAACTTAGTATAATTTTATACTCACCCTACATATATATAAACTTTTTTTAAAGTTAGTCAGTGAAGGTTAGAGATTAGGCTGGTTACTACTAGCTTGTGGGTTGCAGGAGCTTTTTCGACTTCATGTTCATTGTTGTATTTACCTTTCTTTTGGTACTTGAAGTTTTTCCTTTCATTTGTAGTAGTTCTTACATGAAATTACATTTATGTACTTGGGTTTCTTTTATATTGTAGTCTGAGTAGGAGTTGGATGGTGTCTGTTTTTTATCTCTCTTCTGCATGTGTTTCGCTTAGAGGGTAATGTCTCTCATCTGTATGTTTATTATACCATCGGTGTTAGTCGCCAACCTAGGTCCTACTAAAGGTAGGAATCGAGGGTCACTATCTCTCTTCTTCAATTGTCAGCTCAGGAGGGGTACACTTTGTGGGGAGGGGTTGTTTGAAAGTGGTATAAGAGCTTTGGTTTAGGGATAGGATGGAGTTTGGAGTTAGGCACAGGTGAGGATGCATGGGTTGATAAGTAAACGGTGTCAGCTAAGCTTAGAAATCATTATAAACACGGGATACCATCTGCGACACAGTTATTTAGGGCCCCCTATGATCTGATGTATAGACCTTTAATCTTATATTGGATATTAAATGAAGTGATACTGGTTACAGGGTAGAGACCTAGGAAAGGATCATGCATCATTCTTCTTTGTTCCTGTGTTTTAATGGGTAGACCTTGGGATAGGTTAACCTAAAATGAATAAAATAAAACAATTAATTAATTTTAAAATATTCTATATTCTAGTTTTAGGAGATCTAATTGTTTTTTATTTTTTAGGTATGGATATAGGTTGATGTACTCATCAGGTTATCGTAGAATATGTTTATTAGGTCACACCAGTAGATCGTTGTAGAGTAGAGGTTGAAAATGATGACACTTAGAGGAGGACACTCTGAGAGTTTTAGTACCAGAGTTTATAGAGGTATAAGGGCACCATTTCAGACGCAGTCACAAAATATTGGTTAGAGGATTTTGAGATATATTTCAGTTCAATCTATGCTCGGAAGGGTAAATGTGTGTCGTTGTCTTTGAAGATGTTGTGTGGAGTAGTGAGGCGGTGGTGATTCTTGTTCCTTAGAGATCGCCAGAAGTTTCTTGCCCTTCGACAGGGGAGATCTGGTGTACGAGAGTTTGGAATTTGTTTCATGAACCTTCTGCGATATGCTTTGGGCCTGTTTCCAAATGAGGAGGCCAGGGTGAGGCATTTTGAGGAGGCTTTACGTCTAGAGATCTAGTGTCAGGTCACCTTGTTTATGTTGAAGACGTATCTTAAGGTGCTAGAAAGAGAAGAGGTCATTAGGAGGATGTTATCCATAACCGGATCATCAGGAGAGGGGAGTCATTAGGATTCCTCATGAAGTAGAGTTGTACTATGGGGTTCCCGATTTTCAAGGCATAAGAGATTTCGGTCAGATAGTGGTAGGTCTCATCCCTCATCGTCTCATTTCTCTTGGGGCAGTGGCTCTCAGGAATATGCCACGGGATAAGACGTATATTTTTCTTATGGAGTTCATGGTCATCAGTGGTGAGAGTTATGAGAAGTCAGTATGTGCTAGTTGTTCTGCTCTAGGTTCCTCCACTGAGGTAGTTTCAGCCAAGATAGCAGCAGCAGGTTGCTCTAGTTTGGGATCAGTAGAGAGTAGATGGGGTTGGAAGAGGATAGCCCTGGGATGCTCCCTATCTTCAGAGATCATAGCACATCCATGGTAGTGGTCGTCAGAAGGGTCAAAGAGGTTGTGGAGTAGGTCGTGGAGTAGGTCATGGTCAGCTTCATGCTTTAGCGTTGCTAGAACCGGTCAAGCCAAACGTCATTAGAGGTACCCTTTGCTTGTTTTTTATTTAGTTTCATTCTTTGTTTGATCCATGAGTGACGCACTCCTTCATATCACCTGTCTGTTTCCATGCTTTGAGACTTGAGGTAGAGAGCCTTACATTTCCCTTGGCATTGATTACTCCAGTTAGAGGTTGAAGTGACTTATTTGAAGTATGTAGAGTCCGTGATCTAATTTTGGGGAAACACCGCTATTGGGGAGATTTCCTATGTTTAGTTATATAACCATATGATGTCATCCTTGGTATGGATTGGTTGTATTCAGTGCAATCTATCATGGATTTCTTTAAGAGGTAGGTTGTGTTCTTCGATACTGATGGAGAGACGACAGTGTTTGTTGGCGAGCGAGACCCTCAGATGGGTCAGAGGCGTGTTCCTTTCTTATCATCCTTGATGGATGAGTTGACGCTGAGTTCATCAGAGGTTCAGTATTTGGAATTTCCTAGGGTCGTAGAAGAGTACCCTGATGTCTTTACAAAAGAGTTTGTAGTGTTACCCCCTATATGGGAGATCAAGTTTGGGATTGAGCTATAACTAGGCATGTCTCATATCTCTATGTCTCCATATAAGATGGAACCTTCTGAGCTGTGAGAGCTGCGTATATAGCTCAATGGTCTATTGTAGTGTGGTTTTTTTTCAGTCGAGTGTGTCACCATGGGGTGCACTAGTTTTTTCATAAAGAAGGATAACAATAGTTTGTAGTTGTGTATTGATTATCGTTGCTTGAAATAAGTGATAGTGAAGAACCATTATCCTCTTCTAAAGATTGATGATTTATTCGATCAACTGAAGGGCGTAAGTTGGTTCTCAAAGATAGATTTACTGTTAGGATGTCATCATATGTGTGTAAAGGATGAGGATATTCTGAATATTGCAATCTATTGTCATCATGGGCATTACAAGTTCATTGTGATGTTGTTCGGTGTGATGAATTCTCCAGCTATTTTCATGGGGTTGATGAACACTATTTTCTATGAGTTCCTGGATAAGTTCATGGTGGTTTTCATCGATTAAATTCTTGTGTACTTCGCATATTAGGAGAAGCATGTAGGGCATCTGTGTTATATTTTGGGAGTTCTCCACCATGAGAAGTTGTTTGGGAAGTTTTTGAAGTGTGAGTTTTGGGCTCGAGAAGTCCGTTTCTTGGGGTATGTTATATCCCATCATGGAGTATTTGTGGTTCCGTTGAAGATAGAAGCAGTTTTGTCTTGGGAATCCCCCAAGAAAGCGGAATAGGTGTGAGGTTTACTTAGTCTTTCAGGCTATTATAGAAGATTCACAACTGATTTATCTCAGGTTGCAAATCATTTAACAGCATTGACCAAAACAGATCAGGTGTTCTTATGGACTGATCAGTGCCAGGTATCTTTCGAGTATCTGAAGGAGAAGTTGGTCAGTGATCCAGTTCTTTGTTTTCCAGTAGAAGGAGTTTAGTTCGATGTTTTATGTGATGTTTCTCATTTGGTGTTGGGTTGTGTTCTGATGCTATAGAGATCAGTCAATTCTTATGGGTCTCGGCAGTTACGTCCCCATGAGCATAATTATACCACCCACAATCTCGAGTTAGAAGCAGTGGTGTTTTACCTGAAGTTGTAAAGACATTACCTCATCAGTGAGCACTTTTTGGTCTTCACCGATCATAAAATCTTGAGGTATGTTTTCTCCCATTGTGACTTGAACATGAACCGGTATCGGTGGATGGAGTTCTTATAGGATTAAGACTTTGAGATTTTTTATACACCTAAGAAGGGAAATTTTGTGGTCAATGCATTGAGAAGGAAGTCACGCAATGATGAAGTGCGAGAATCTGGTTATTCATGGAGAGTTATGGAAGAAATTTCAGCATTGCACCTAGATATGGGATAAGTCAAGGGAAGAGGTTGTCTTTTCAGATGATGGTGCAGTCATATCTGGTGCGGCAGGTGGAGGAATCCCGATTGGGGGATCTTGAGGTGTAGGTTTGGAGATACTCAGTTTTCTTTGGCAAGGCCCCTGATGGTTGGTTTAGGGAAGAACAACACCATGTGTTGTTTCAGGGAAGGCTTTTCATTCCTTTGATAGTGTGTGAGGTGGTTCTCAGAGAGTTTCATAGTTCTCCCATAGCGGTACATGTTGGACTCCTCATGTATTAATCATGTTTTAATGATCACAAATCTTATTTAGTCTATAAACCTTGTTAACTCTACATAATCTATCTCACATCAAATGTACACTTGTTTAGTAAAAGCTATCCAAATATCTTAAGTGATATACACTCAGCTTGGTTACTGTACACTATCTTTTGATTCACTTTATAATAATTTCTCTAACAAATGATTAAGTTTAATACATTCCATAAATATCACTACTTAAGTCTGAATACAAATATTTTCCTGACCATGAGATACCGTGAACAAGCAGACATCGTGACCATGAGACACCGTGAACAAGAAAACACCGTGACCATGAGACATCGTGAACAAACAGACACTGTGACCATGAGACATCATGAACAAGCAGACACCTTGACCATGAGATACCATGAACCAAACACCGTGAACCAGACACCATGAACCAGACACCATGAACGAGACACTGTTTCCATGACATACTGTGACACTATTTCTTAATATGTTTTTTGGTCTTTCAATTTAATCTCTAACGGTCATATTTGAAGATTTTAAATGCACTGACATAATTAATGTTTCTTTGTAGACATGTCATCTGATAGTATGAGGTACGAGGTGCATAATACATGAAACCTGTCAGCTCAAACACATTCACTCCAAGAAAAAAGAGTAATGTGGACTAGAAACAAAACGAGTGTAGAATGATAGATGAAAGTGAGGAAAAATGGGCATAAGCACAATAACGAAGAACTCACTCAGAGAATTATTTTGAAAAAAGAAATGTCACATGAAACTCGACACTATTGGGTAACACCTGAAAGAACAATTGAATCCCAGAATCGAGAACATCTTCGCACTATCAAACATCACGAAGAACACAAGCCGGATCTGTCTGACTTGCGACACTCTGTTTTCCATACGAGGACCTGATTTCTGCATCTGCTTCATCTCAGAAGTCCAGATCTACAAAGACTAACATTTAGAGCATTTCTAAACCTATATCAATATTTATGCTCTGTTGTGTATCATTTTACTAGCTTTAGAGTAGTGTGTGTATATTTATAATAATACACTCTGTCTCCTACATTAAACTAAAGGATACATGATATCCTTACTCAAAAATCTTTTTACACTTGTGTATACCTGCTAATAAGTGTAGAAGAGGTCCATGTGTGGCCTGGTTGTTTGTACCCATGAAGAACTGTGGAAGAGGTTCTTGTGTGACCTGGAAAGTCCTGTGTACTGTTTTTTAACCCCTTTCCAGGGTGTGGATCAAGTTTATTTATATAAACTTCTTGGTGGTAGGTAATCACCAAGTGGAGTGGATTAGGTCTCAGCTTGAGACTGAACCACTTGTTTCATATCTGTTGTGCTTCTTAATTTAGTATTCTCTATTTTACTACTTTACTGTATAATTCAAAAATCACTAAATTCACTTTGATAGTTAATCTTGGAAAGAATTTATAATTGTCTTATCTTAGTAGAATATCTTCAAAAGTAATATTAATAACTGATATTAAGATTACTGAAAATTAATCAATCTTCTAAGAAGTTATTTAAATAGTAAAACCTTCATAACCGTATTACTCTGATTAATTGGGTTGTATTTAACCTTATTAGGGACACTATTTAAGAATAATTTTTAACCATAAATTTTTATAGATACTCAATTCACCCCCCCTCTTGAGTAATCTACTCTGAACAACATTTGGTATCAGAGGGTGTTTGTTAAAAACATCATTTAACCTTATTCAACTGTGATTGTAGTTGTACTTCAACGATCTGTAAATTTCTATTAATTATAAATTTCTAGATATTTAAAAGTATTTATATATTATGGATAATAGATTGAAAGGTTCTGTAACCAACAGACCACCATTCTTTAATGGAACCAACTATGCTCAATGGAAAATTAAAATAAAAATTCATTTAGAGAGTATGGGTTTTGAAATTTGGTCTTCCATTATTGATGAATATAATATTCCTACTACTGATAGAATCCCATGGGATGAACCTATCAAAAATGCCTACAATAAAAATTACAAAGCTATGAATTCATTATACTGCTCCTTAGGATATGAAGAATTCAATAGAATTTCTGCTTGTAAAACTGCCCATGAAATTTGGGATACCCTATCTGTCTCACATGAGAGAACATCTAGTATAAAAGAAATGAGACTTAATACTTATAATATTAAATATGATAACTTTAAAATGAAACCTGATGATCCTATCTCTGGCATGTATCTTAGGTTCAATGAGATTATCAACACAATAATTTCTCTTGGAGGAGAAGTCACTACCAAGGAACAGATCATGAGAATTCTTAATGTCTGCCTGACAGATGGAGAGGAACCTCTGTCTCTATTAGAGAATCATGCGACATTAGCAAGCTGCCTATAAAATAACTCATTGGGAAACTGATGATGTATGAAGAAGAGCTGAAAGTCAACAAGGAAGAGTAGGATGAACCAAAAAAGGAAATTTGTTGCATTCAAGACCACCACCTCTAAACACAATGACAAAGGGAAATTGGAAGCTTCTGTAGAAAGTTCCAGTAGTGAACAATAATCACCTGGAAGTGATGAAGAGATGGATCAGTTAGCCAGAAGATTCAAGAGATTTTACAAGAAGAAGAAATTTTTCTGAAAGCCTAACTTCAAGGGAAAATATGACCAAAAAGAAGTTGGAAGAAGGATTGGAAAATAAGTGACATGACTGATGATATTGTCTAGATGAATGTAAGCGCAAAGGACATATCAAGGCTAACTGTCCAAAGCTCAAGTACAAAAAGAGATATGGGAACAAGGACAAGAAGTATAAAAAGGAAATGAAAGAAACCTGGAGTTCTTCTGGGGACAGTTCAAGCGACTCAGAAACATCACATGATTAACAAGCTAACAAATCCAATATGTGTTTTATGACAAACACATCTGAGGTAACATTGGATTCTCCAGTGCATAATTCATACTATTATGGAGATGAGAGTGACTTTGAAAATATGACTAATAAAGAAATTTTTGTGTAAAACCCTGATATTTTATGAGAAGTATATTTTTTTTATGTATTATGTTATACTCAAAGTAATTTTTCACTGCACACAATACTAGGTTGGCTTGCGTTACACGCAATCGCGACCTTCCTCGATAGCGTGTGTAGTAAGCAATACCGAGTTTCACTAAACAACGATATATTATTATAATATTATGAACTAGTCGTTATGAATAGTATTAAATGAATTTTAAATTTTATAACATTATAAATCATCTTACACATTTTCCAGAATGAGGTATGAAAACAAAATCAGTTTTTCGGATAAAAGAAGTTTTCTTCAAAAAATGCAGTTTTACCGCCTTTTGATGGTGCACACATTTTAAATCTAGTTCTTGACATGTTTATAAGTTCAATTTGATAAAATAAAATTCTTATTTGGAATCAGTATATAAAAATTTACTTTGGATAAATTTTTCATATTATTCTGGTAACTTTCATATTTTGATGAATAGTAAAAACACGCTATATTTTAACTAAAAAAAACTTTTTTCATCGCAAAAAATTATATGGTTGGATTATCTTTTTAATTGGTTTTAAAGTGTAATTATAATATATTTTTACCATTTAATCCAATTTTGTTCATTGGAATTAATTTCACTTTGAATTTGGACATAAACAAGTGATGATCTTTTGATAGTTATTGTTTCTTAAAAACACGCTATTTGTTTTGATAATGGGAATTACATTTAAAATTAAATAATGGCACTTATATGTTTTGAATTTGGAAAAATAGACATCATTTTTGAATTTGTAATATCAAATATAGCTTAGGCTGAATTTTTGGTATTTTTTTGAAAAAACTTCAATTTTTGATGAATAGTGAAAATAGTGAGTTTTTGGTTAAAACCAACTTTTTATTTAAATAATCATTTATTTGATTTAAATTTATTTTAGGTCAAAATAGATACATAATACTTATATAAGTTCAATGAAATTCATTGGAATCATTTTATAATAATTTTAGATTTATAAAAAAATTGTATTGAACTTTTCACCGTCTTTTACCCACCTCCTAGGAGCTTTTGAAATTGTTCATAAAACTTAATTTTACCGCTTCTGTGAGTTGAATTTCGAAAATACGAGAGACATGGTTAATATAAAAGAGTAAAATTTGGTTCAATTAGATAAAAATAATTTTTGGTGAATAGTAACTTTATACTTTTATTTACCACGGTTAAAAGTAAATAGGGTAATTCAAGGTTAAAAGAAAATTATAATAATTCAAAATTACCTTAACACTTGTCCAAAAATTATTGGATGAGTAATGGCCTACCATGGGCATCCTTGTGTTGATTTTGGGACCCCATGGAGCCACTTATGAAAGACAATGACACATTAGATTAATTAATTTAATGTAAAGACAAAATTGGCATTAACAAAAAATCCTTTAGTAATTAATTTTTATAAGGGGATATATAAATTATCTTTTCGACTATAAATATTTATTGGAAATATAAAAATATTTCCTACATGTTTTTATTTTTTTATAATTTTTAGACGTCATATAAATTAAATTATTTATGAAAAAATAATGATGCAGTATTTACCTCATTAATAAATGATTTAAATAAATAAGATTATAATGATTAAAATATTTTCCAAAACATGTCCAATTATGATTGGATGATTTTATTTCGACCATGAGTCGTCTTATCTTCATCTTTAATGATTTTTGGACCTTTTGAAACCGAAGATAAGTTTATAATAAAATAATATTTGCACACTTTCCAAAGGTGCCCTTCTCCTCCCTTATAAAAGGGAACCTCCTCCCTCTCCTCCTCACACCACTTTGAGCCTTCAATCTCGGCCAACCCCTGCCCATTTCACTTTCCCACTTCCTTAGAAACCTACTAGAGGTACTGGTCTTCTCAAAAGACCAACTCTAGTGCCCTAAGAGAAAGTTTAAAGGAGGCACTTCGAAGAAGAGGTAATACCTTCTACCGTTTTCTTCAAGTTCCATTCTTCTTCTACTCCCTCTTCTTTAGTTGTTTCATTATGAGGTAATAACATCAGTATCCCTCATATACTGATATGTTATTATATATATGAAACAACCCTATTTCACCTCTTATCCATCCTACGGTAAACAAAATCACCGCGCGTGCATACGTACGGAATACCGTCTCCACGCCGTGGTGTAATATGTTTTCCACCACCACCTTACTTGGATGGGTATAATGGTGTAAATAAATAACTATATATTATTATTTTAAAGTTTTATTGATTCTGAAATATTATAAATACACTTCAATACAATTCCACGATCATGGGAACGATATCATCGCTCGTGCGTACGTACGGCCTACCGTCTCCACGATGTGATGCGACTCATTCTATATGATATTCATTGAATAATGATTATATAAATGAAATTAATTAATGAATATGATATATATTACACTAATACCATTCTGTAAATGATGTATCTATATCCTATAAAGAGGAATAATAATTCATTCGACAAAACACGCATAAGAACATAAAGCAGTAAACACCCGAATAACAAGTAGCAATGAAATATTACTACTAAGAAGATACAAATATGACCATATATGATATCATAACAATGAATATGATTCTGTAATAAGTCAATTAACATTATTTAAACTATATTACAGGAGGTTTGGATTCATACAAATCATATCGGACCTAAGGTAAGGGAAAATCTCACAATCTCATTTTTATCCGAGATTGTTTGTACTTTGGTATTTAATGGGGTGTATTTTATCATCCAAATCCATGTTTCCTCATTATTTAATATTATTTCCATACTCCTACAATTGTTTAAATCCAATTTTACCCTTCGGTGAGTTTTTAGTAAAAGATATGAAAGGAATATTTTGTCTTTTTTCATACGAGGTACTTTTTGACTTTTCTGGCCAAAGTACGAGAAGAATGTTTTTTTTAAATTATATGGAATGAATGGATTTTTAGAACATTATTTCCAAGAATCTTCCTTTACAAGTTTTCAAGTTTATTTTTAATCAACTTATTTTAGTTTAAAATTGTATGACATCTTAAGAAAGGAAAAATGTTTTTGAAGTAGAAAGGATATTTTCCTCAAGAATGGAGTTCAAGTGTTTTATCAAAATTATTTTCCATCTAAGATAAAATAGGGTTATGTTTTTATCCCTATTTTTACATTGATTTTATTGTTTTATGATGGAATTAATTTTATGATGTCCTTTTATCTTACATGGGTTATGTTATGATGGCATGATGTTTAAGAATACCATTTTTTTACATGGGTTATGCTATGATGTATGATTTATGATTTTGTGGCACACATAAGAATGGTTTCATTATGAGATGGGTGGGACCTATATCTCCCTCCAATGCATTGGGTAAAGATTTATATCTCATGAGATAGACATGGCTAGAACGGCAAGTTAAACTGGTTCAGTGATACAGGACTGGAACGAGGAGTGAACTTGGTTCAGTAATGGACTTTTTCCTCTATGATGGTCTTGGAAATGAGACTTGACTAATATGAAATGATTTTCTATGATTATGTGTGTATGACAGAAAATTTCATGTTTTATGTTATGATTATTTGGGATTACTTTTCATTACTATGATTTATCCCATGACATGATATTATGACCTCTTTTGCAGGTTAAGATTTTCAAAATGTTATGTTCTTATGAATATGATATGACTGATATTTCTTTTGTTTACCCTTACTGAGCATTTGAGCTCACCCTTTTGTATGTTTTCTTTTCCTCGGGTCAGGAATAAGTATATTAAGTAGGATATGCCAAAAAGAGACTCTAGATATGATGAAATAAACGAGAGACAATGTAGTTGATTTTATGAACCAGTTGTTTATGTTTCCCAGTTTCTAAAGACACTATACCTATACGGTCCTTTTATGGTTTTGTTATATGTTGTAATAAGTATGCTTTAACTCTGAAGTAATAACAATGTATGTAAAGTATGGGTCGTTATAGTTGGTATCAGAGGAAAGGTATATTCAACCTTTGGAAACTAGGATGTGAAAGCCTTAGTAAGAACCCTAAGGATAAGTCTAAGTATAGAACACAATCTTAGTGTTTTAGAAATGGCCATGAACAACCTATTATAAGACCTTAAGTGTGAAATTTTATTCTTGATTATGTGGTTTTCCTATTATGATTAGTGTTGCTCACACTATGCTTCTTGGTTTTAGTCAATGGCTGGAACCCGAAGGAACTATGTTAATGCTAAATGCGATGGGAAATGCAATGATTGTCCCCCTGAGCAACCAAATGTTATGGGAGATGGAATGCAAAATCTTGTAGTCATGCTCACACAACTTTCTCAAGCTATAAAACATGCTGGACTTCCAAACGAGCAAAGGAAGGAGCAACATTCTGTTGAATCCTTCATGAGGTAGCGTCTACCTTCATTCAACGGGTCTTCTGATCCATTAGTAGCTGAACAATGGATTGGTACCACTGAAAAGATATTTTTAGTTCTACAATTTTCTGAACATGAAAAAGTCATCTTAGCAGTGTATTGTTTGGAAGGTGATGCTGATTAATGGTGGAATCTTATCAAGAATACGAGGCAAAGAGATGAAATTGAGTCCATGGAATGGGACAAGTTCAAGAACTTATTTTTCAATAAGTACTTCCCTTGTATTCTTAGAACAAAGATGGAGAAGGATTTTCTTGAACTAAAGCAAAAGGATGATGAATCGGTTGGTACCTACGAAGCTAATTTTACAAGACTTGCAAGGTACGCTTCCAGAATTATTATCCAACCTGAGAGTAAAATCGATCAATTCTTTAGTGGCTTAAAACCAAGTCTTCGAAGGGCGTTATCCATAAGGGACTTCAATAACTACGAGGAAATTTTTCGATGTGCTCTCAAGGTTGAGATGGAGATTGGAGTAACCCATCAGTCATATGGGTTTGATAAGAAGAGGAAAATGGAATTTAAAGGAAAATCTAAAGACCACACTGAAAAGAAGATGAGTTTTCCTTTATGCTCAAATTGTGGAAAGAAACATGGAGGTAATTGTATTAAAGGGACAAGAAAATGTTTTAAGTGTGGAAAAGAAGGTCATCGGGCAGTTGAATATTGAAATAATGGGAAGAATATGTCTAATGATGCGAACAAAGAAAGGGATACACAGAATGCACCTCCTACACTTCAATGTTTCAAGTGCAAATAGATGGTGCATTTTTCCAATCAATTCCCAAATCCAAGGGTTGTTGATGATGATCGACGTCAACAAACTCTTAAGGCCAAAGACAAAGGAAAGTCATATTCAATTACTATCGGCGATGTGGAGTATGGTAATGAAGTGGTGAAAGGTACACTTACCATCCACTCTAAAGTAGAAAATGTTTTATTTGATTCTGGATCCACCCACTCTTTTATTTATGAAGAATTTTCTAAGGGTATCGTCGTATTACCTCAACAATTAGATTTTGAGTTAGTTGTGACAACTCCTAATGGAACAACGGTCGCATCAAAAGTTTATAATTCTTCTCCGATTAAAGTTTGTGGGAAAGTGCTTCCTGCAAATCTTGTGATTCTTCCTATAGTGGAATTTGATGTGATTCTTGGCATAGATTGGCTTTCTTTATACAGAGATCATATCAATTGCCAAAGAAGGGAAATCACATTTAATATTCTAGATCAATCTATGATCGTCTATCGATACAAGGATGAATATAACCTTCCAGAGGAAATTTCTTCCATCTTATGGGTCTTGATTCCAATAAATGAAGGTTATTTATCTCAAATGGTTGGCGAGAAACTCACGATTAAGAATATTCCCATTGTACGGGAGTTTGATGATGTATTTCCGGAGGAATTGCCGGGTCTTCCACCAAATCGTGAAGTTGAGTTTTCAATAGAACTCGTACCGGGTGCTTTGCCTATTTCAAAGACACCTTATAGAATGGCCCCAATTGAGTTGTAGGAATTGAAGAAGCAACTCCAAGAGAATCTTGATAAAGGATTCATACACACTAGTGCATCACCTTGGGGAGCACCTGTTCTGTTTGTTAAGAAGAAATATGGATCAATGAGACTCTGCTTTGATTATCGAGAACTTAACAAGATCACGATCAAGAAAAAATATCCTCTCTCACGCATTGATGACTTATTTGACCAATTACGTGGAGCTCAATACTTTTCCAAGATTGATCTTCATTCAGGGTATCATCAATTAAGGGTCAAAAGGGAGGATATACCAAAGACGGATTTCTGTATAAGGTATGGACAATATGAATTTATAGTGATGCCATTTGGTCTTACTAATGCCCCTGCTATATTCATGGACATGATGAATAGAGTCTTTAGAGACTATCTTGATCAGTTTGTGGTAGTCTTTATAGACGATATTCTTTTCTATTCAAAGAGAAAGGAAGAACATGAAGATCACTTGAGAATTGTATTGAAGACCCTGAGAAAGGAGAAGCTTTATGCCAAATTTACCAAGTGTGAATTTTGGCTTCAAAAAGTTGCATTTTTGGGTCACATAATCTCAAAAGAGGGGATATCTGTGGATCCAGCAAAAATAGAGGTTATCGAAAGATGGTCGAGACCAACAACAATAACTGAGATCCGGATTTTTATTGGTTTGGTTGAATATTATCGATGTTTTGTGAAATATTTTTCACAATTATCTAATCCAATCACCAGGTTGACTCGAAAAGAAGTTAAGTTCGTGTGGACGGAGGAGTGTGAAGAAAATTTCAAGGAATTGAAAAGAAGGTTATCCAGTGCACCTGTGCTCACACTGCCTTGTAGTGGAGAAAGGTTTTTGATCTATAGTGATGCATCCAAGAAGGTATTGGGGTGTGTTCTCATGCAAAACGATATGGTGATAGCTTATGCCTCACGACAGTTGAAAATCCATGAGCAAAATTACCCAACTCATGATTTGGAGTTAGCTATGGTAATCTTTGCATTAAAGATTTAGAGACATTATCTTTATGGTGAAAGGTGTGATATTTATACTGATCACAAAAGTTTAAAGTATATTTTCACACAAAATGAGCTGAATATGCGCCAAAGAAGATGGTTGGAGCTGATTAAGGATTACGACTGCTCAAAACATTACCACCCTGGGAAAGCAAATAAGGTGGCGGATGCATTAAGTCGACAAGACCATGATAGCTTATCCATGATGAGGATCACAAAAGATCTGATATTTGTGGATTTACAAAGGATGGATCTTGGAATTATAATGGAAGGGGAAAAATCTTATCTTTCGCAAATGAATGTTCAACCATCTATACATGTGAAGATTAAAGAGGCACAAAAAGAAGATGTAGAGTTACAAAAGAAGGTGAGAAATGTTCCTGAATTCAACCTTGACTGTGATGGGATAATAAGGTTCAGGAATCGGGTTTGTGTTCCTCCCATCCCAAAATTAAAGAAGGAGCTGCTAGATGAGGCTCATAGTTCTTCATTCTCTATTCACCCTGGAAGCACGAAGATGTATAGGGACCTGAAAGAGTACTTCTAGTGGGATGGAATGAAAAGAGATGTTGTTGAATATGTCTCTCAATACTTGGTTTTTCATCAAGTTAAAGCTGAGAGATAGAAGTCTAAGGGGATGTTACAACCATTACCCATACCCGAATGGAAATGGGAAAACATCACTATGGACTTTGTCACCAGACTTCCTAAAACATCCAAAAGCAATAATGCTATCTGAGTTATAGTTGATCATCTTACGAAGTCGTCACACTTCATTTCTATTAGGGAAGATTTCTATTTGGATCAGCTTGCCAGGATATATGTAAAGGAAGTGGTAAGATTGCATGGAGTACCACTTTCCATTATATCTGATCGGGATCCGAGGTTTACCTCGAAGTTCTGGCGAAGTCTTCATCATACTCTAGATACAGAGTTGAGTTTCAGCACTGCTTATCATCCTCAAACAGACGGTCAGTCTGAGAGGACAATTCAAACTCGAGAAGACATGTTAAGATCTTGCTCTATGGATTTCAAAGGTAGTTGGGATCAACACCCACATTTGGTGTAATTTTCCTATAATAATATCTTTCACTCTAGTATTCAGATTGATCCTTATGAAGCTATCTATGGAAAGAAATGTAGAACTCCAACTTGTTGGGATGAATTTGGGGAAATAAAGCTATTAGGACCTGATCTTGTTGATGAGAAGGTAGAAAAAGTCCGATCTATTCAACAACACATAAGAGCAGCTCATAGTCGACAAAAAAGTTATGCCGACAACCAAAGAAAAGACCTAGAGTTTTAAGTGGGTGATAAAGTGTTCTTACGAATATCTCCTTGGAAGAGAGTAATGAGATTTGGGAAGAAGGGAAAGCTGAGCCCTAGGTATATCGGTCCTTTAGAAATACTGGATCATGTTGGGAAGGTAGCTTATCGATTGGTGCTTCCACCGAATCTCTCTCAAGTTCATGATGTGTTCCACGTATCTCTCTTGAGAAATTACATACCTGATCCTTCACATGTACTAAGCTCAGAAGTTGTACTGCTGGAGCAAGATCTTTTTTATGAAGAACAACCGATAGAGATTCTAGATCGTAGCAAAATAGTTCTATGGAACAATACCACTCTCTTGGTGAAAGTTTTACGGAGGAACCACCAATTAGAATAAGCTACATGGGAGCTTGAGGATATGATGAGGGAGAGGTATCCTCATCTATTTGTTACGAAGTGACGAATTTCGAGGGAGAAATTCATTTTAAGGGGGGTAGAATGTAACACCCTGATATTTTATGAGAATTATATTTTTTATGTATTGTGTTATACACAAAGAAATCTTTCACTGCACACAACACTAGGTTGGCTTGCGTTACACGCAATCGCAACCTTCCTCGATAGCGTGTGTAGTACGTAATACCGAGTTTCACTAAACAACGATATATTATTATAATATTATGAACTAGCCGTTATGAATAGTATTAACTTAATATTAAATTTTATAACATTATAAATCATCTTACACATTTTCTAGAATGAGGTACGAAAACAAAATCAGTTTTTCAGATAAAAGAAGTATTTTTCAAAAAAATGCAGTTTTACCGCCTTTTGATGGTGCACACATTTTAAATCTAGTTTTTGACGTGTTTATAAGTTCAATTTGACAAAATAACATTCTTATTTGGAATCAGGATATAAAAATTTACTTTGGATAAATTTTTCATATTATTTTGGTAACTTTCATATTTTGATGAATAGTAAAAACACGCTATATTTTAATTAAAAACAACTTTTTTCATCGAAAAAATTTATATGGATAGATTATATTTTTAATTGGTTTTAAAGTGTAATTAGAATATATTTTTACCATTTAATCCAATGTTGGTCATTTTAATTAATTTCACTTTGAATTTGGACATAAACAAGTGATGATCTTTTGATAATTATTGTTTCTTAAAAACACGTTATTTGTTTTGATAACAGGAATTACATTTAAAATTAATTAATGCCACTTCTATGTTTTTAATTTGGAAAAATAGACATCATTTTTGAATTCGTAATATCAAATATATCTTAGGCTGAATTTTTGGTATTTTTCTGAAAAACTTCAATTTTTGATGAATAGTGAAAATACTGAGTTTTTGGTTAAAACCGACTTTTTATTTAAATAATCATTTATTTGATTTAAATTTATTTTAGGTCAAAATAGATACATAATAATTATATAAGTTCAATAAAATTCATTGGAATCATTTTATAATAATTTTAGATTTATAAAAAAAAATTGTATTGAACTTTTCACCGTCTTTTACCCACCTCCTAGGAGTTTTTGCAATTGTTCATAAAACTTAATTTTACCGCTTCTGTGAGTTGAATTTTGAAAGTTCAAGAGACACAGTTAATATCAAGGAGTAAAATTTGGTTCAATTAGATAAAAATAATTTTTGGTGAATAGTAACTTTTTACTTTTATTTACCACGGTTAAAAGTAAATAGGGTAATTCAAGGTTAAAAGAAAATCATAATAATTCAAAATTACCTTAAAACTTGTCCAAACATTATTGAATGAGTAATTTCCGACCATGGGCATCCTTAGGTTGATTTTGGGACCCCATGGATCCACTTATGAAAGACAATGACACATTAGATTAATTAATTTAATGTAAAGACAAAATTGGCATTAACAAAAAATCCTTTAGTAATTAATTTTTATAAGGGGATATATAAATTATCTTTTCGACTATAAATATTTATTGGGAATATAAAAATATTTACTACATGTTTTTATTTTTTTATAATTTTTAGACATCATATAAATTAAATTATTTATGACAAAATAATGATACAGTATTTACCTCATTAATAAATGATTTAAATAAATAAGATTATAATGATTAAAATATTTTCCAAAACATGTCCAATTATGATTGGATGATTTTATTTCAACCATGAGTTGTCTTATCTACATCTTTAATGATTTTTAGACCTTTTGAAACCGAAGATAAGTTTATAATAAAATAATATTTGCACACTTTCCAAAGGTGCCCTTATCCTCCCTTATAAAAGGGAACCTCCTCCCTCTCCTCCTCACACCACTTTGAGCCTTCAAGCTCGGCCAACCCCTGCCCATTTCACTTTCCCACTTCCTTAGAAACCTACTAGAGGTACTGGTCTTGTAACGACCCAAAGTTTCATTAATGGAAAATCCCTCTTGATCCAGTTAAATGTTTCTTTATGAAAAATGTTTTTATAAGATGTCAACTTCTTTAGTTTTACATTATGATTTGTGACCGTTACTTTTATAGCCGTTGAATAGTGATCATCTAAGTAGTATAAATATAAGGCTTTAACGAACCCATTTCTACTCAGACAAAGGAAGTGATGGCCTCATCCAGTAGAATTGCCCCTTACGAAGCCCATTTGTCAGAGCTCGGAAAAGAGGTGGTATTTTTGGGCTTTTCCCTTGACCAAGCCCAAGCTGAGCTTCATCAAGTCAAGCTTGAACGTGATCATCTACGGGAAAAGTGGAAGTTGATTGAAATTACCACTCGAGCGATGTTATCCGAGCCGCCCCAAGAGTCTGTCACCATCGCACACCTTACCCTTAGGTCTTATGCGGCTATTTTAAGGGGTTATGTAACAAATAAGTAGTACCATGTTCATGCACATTACTTTTGTATATAATAATGAATATAATTTCTAGTCATTTTTGATACATTGTAATTAGTTTTTAAAGTACAAATGGTGTTTTTAGTTATTATTTAATTAAGAATTATATTTTATTAAATTAAAGGATTTTTGAATTAAATAATATTTTAATAAAATATTATTATTAATATTAAATTAATTTTTTATTAAATATAAATGATATTATAATTTTATGAATGCAATTAAAATTTTTATTAAAGGTTTGAAAGCCATTTCTGTCAAAACCCGTGAATTTTTTTTATAAATGTCGGTTTTTATTTTAAAAATGAAAATTCACATATTTAGAAAATTATTTAGATAAAATAAATATTATTTTTGGAATCAGGACGTCGAAATTATCCAACAGTGAATTTTTCATAATTTTCTGAGACAGTCAAATTTTTGGGTAAAAATTAAATATCATTTAAATATATAATGTGTTTTATGACATCATAATGACTCAATGGTGGTGTAATAAAATACCATAATCCTTATGTTCAGCCAATATATGTTTTATCATTAAAATAATGAGGTTTTGGGTATGTTTGACTCACTTTTCAAAGCATTAATGGAGCCCTCAAGACTTATTCAACACTTTGCCTTTTTAAATTAATTTCCATGGGAGTGTGACTCACCTCCACATAAGAAACCCTAATTTTTTAATAATTTCGGACCTTGGCCTTGTAAAATATTGTTTTCCTCTTTCCTTTTCCAGAAACCATGGGCAAATACCATGGGATGGTTTGTGGTTTGGATTATTTTAATATAAGGGGTCCCAAACCTAAATAATAAAGAATTCTCTCACCTTTCCTATATAAACCCACCCAAGCTCCCACTTCCTCCTCACTCAAAGCCCTTGAAGTTCGTCCAACCTATGCCCTACTCTCTCTAGAATCCTCCCAAGGTGCCCCAAGCTCCCAAGAAGCCTCTCACAAGCCTCTCTCTAGCCTTTGGAAGCACACTTCCAAGTAAGGGGTTTTCTTCCTTTCTCATTTTTGTCAATTTTCTTTAAGTTGTATTGCCCTTTTTATTTCAATTATGAATGTTGGGGTATGGTTTCGCACCTCCCGCATACTTCCCTATTATTTTTTGAATGATGGGAGAACCATTTCTCCCTCATTAAATTCCTCCCATGTACACCCGTTACTATGCCGAAATTCCGAAAGGAACTTCTCTCTCTTCTTTTACATTCAAGCAATACTTTGTTATAATGAATCTAAATTCCATTTCTATTGTTTGGACATGTATATATATGACCTCCTTACTTTCCATTACATGTAAATATGATGAGTAACCCCTTTCTCTCTCATCAACCTTTTTATGAATTCTTATGTCACGCTGTTACGCTGCCGAAATCGCACCGATTTTCTAAGCCAATGTCTTTGTGTAGTGAATACCATGCCCATTTCTCCATCAAGGGTATTCACCTTTATGCACATTTACATATTGATTGTAAAGTTTCATGTATTAATTCCACATTCCTTTATCGTGGAAGAAATTATTATGTTTTATGAATCCATGTTTTATGATCCATGTGGCACACTTATGCATGAAATGAAATGTTTAAGAAGGGTGCGTCCTTTATAGCGCTCCAATGCATTGGGTAAAGTATAGTATTATAATACGTCATGTGAAATGAGTGTTGACTCATTCTAATTCAAGTGCAACAAGGGTTTACTCGTGCTTCAAGTGCAATGAGGGTTTACTCATGATCCATGTGCAATGAGCCTTGGCTCATGCTAATTCAATGTTAAGTGTTGTTGCCACATTTCCACGTTATGATTATCATACTTTATCATGCCTTTATGTTCATGTTTTTCTTATACTCTATTGATATGCCTATTGCCTAACATGTATTGTACTCCTCATTTTATTCATTGTGTACTCCCTTACTGGGCTTTATAGCTCACCATTTTCTTATGCATGTCCTCAGGTTATCCCATGCAATGCTAAGTACGAAGGAATGTAGTGGTCATGTAAAGGAAGTTTTCAATAAAGATGTTGTATTTCAAGTTTAAAGTCTTTATTTAATTATCCTAAGACCCAAAGACACTAAACCTCTCGATCCTTTTTGTTGTATCAAGTGAAGTTTTATGTAATAAAGCATGTAATAAAAAGCAGGGTTGTCATAGTTGGTATCAGAGGATAGGTTTAGTTATTTTTGGGATTAGGAAACCCTAGTAAAGCCTTAGATACAAGACTAAGCATAATAAAAATATCCCTAAGTTTTGGTAAATACTAAGTAAGTGGTTTATCAAACAAATACATCCCTGTCTGGATACGAGCAGGTAGAGGCGGCTCTGGCACAGATGTATCCTAGGGGTAAAACCCGAAAACACCGCTTTGAGCTAGACTCGAACGGGAACTGGTGCATGACAACGGGTCTTGCTACACTCTTGGTTATGACACTCCCGGGGGACATGTTTTGATAAATTCATAATCTTAGTATGAACCCTTATTAAGGGAAAAATGCCCCTAAGAATATATGATAGAAGGAAGATCATGAAAATCCTGGATTGAATCCTATAGACTCATGAGTTAAAGAGATTAAAGTTTATTTATAAGTCATCAACTTTTTTCTTTGGATTACCCTTTATGTGTTACCCCTAACTTTCCTTTTATTCCAGCCAATGGCCGGTAATAGGAGAACTCGGGCTAACAACCATTGTGAAGATCAGTGTGATGATTGTACTTATGAGATGCCCAATCCAATGGGAGCGGGAATCGCGAACTTTGTCACACTTCTCTCTCAGCTAACTCAAGTTTTGAATAGAAACACTGGTCAAGAGGAACGTTCAACCCCCCCTAAGAAAGAACAAGTCTCTATTGAAAGTTTCATGAGACAAAGGCCTCCTACTTTTAGTGGATCATCCGATCCCACGATCGCTGAACACTGGATCAACTCCATTGAAAAGATATTCTCCATCCTCCAATGCTCTGAAAAAGAGAAGGTTCTCCTGGCGGCTTATCGTATGGAGGGTGAAGCTGATCAATGGTGGACGTTGATCAAAAATACGAAGCCTGAGGAGGAGATCGAGGCTTTGGAATGGAAGGAATTCCGGAAGATGTTTTTCGATAAATATTTTCCACGCACCCTCCATCTTAAGATGGAAAGGGACTTCCTTTATCTCAAACAGAAAGATGAAGAATCTGTGGGAGCGTACGAGGCAAACTTCACAAGGCTTGCACGATACGCTTCCGGCTTTGTCGTTACCCCTGAATGTAAGGTTGACCACTTCTTTGGTGGGATGAAGCCTAGCTTGCGGAAAGAATTAGCGATCCGTGACTTCGACAGCTATGAGGAAATTGTCCGATGTGCCCTCAAGGTTGAAATGGAGATCGGAGAATCACAGGGGTATCATGGGGACAAGAAGCGTAAGGTGGACTTCAATGCTGGTGGTCCGATGGATAAATCCAACGGTGCTAAGAAATTCCAGCACCCCACTTTCCAAAAGTGTTGAAAGAAGCACCCCGGAAATTTCCTTAGGGGGACAAGAAAATGCTTCAAGTGTGGAAGAGAAGGGCACCTAGCTGTTAACTGTCAGTAAGAATGACCCGCGGCTGCGACAGAGGGGAGGAACGCTCCGTTCGAACCTCAATGCATTGTTCAATGCTACAAATACAAAGAACCGGGTCATTTTTCAAATCAGTGCCCTAATCCAAGGGTTATCGGAGGCAACCAACAACCTCCAAGATAGCAGGGGAGAGCTTTTGCCATCACTTCTGCCGAAGTGAACCCCGACAACGAAGTGGTGACAGGTACGCTAGTTATTCATTCAAGAATAGCGAATTTACTTTTTGATTCAGGTTCTACGCATTCTTTTATATATCAAAAGTTTAGTAGAACAATCCTAGCACCACCACAAATCCTGGAAGTAAAGATGTCGGTGAGTACGGCAAATGGGGCAATCATTGCATCCCATGAGTATAAGTCCTCCCCTGTTATAATCTGTGGATTAAATTTCCCAGCGAACCTCGTCATACTCCCTTTGGTGGAATTTGATGCAATTCTTGGCATGGATTGGCTTTCCTTATATAGAGCCAACATAAATTGTCGGGAGAGGGAAATCACACTCCATATGGAGAATCGACCCCCGATTCCTTACAAGTGTCAGGAGGAAGATGAATCTCCTTTAACTCCATCATCTCAAGCATGGATATTACTGCCTTATGAGCACGCATATCTGGCTCAGATGATTGAGTCCAAGGAAGAAACCACCCTTGAAGAAATGCCTATTGTGAGGGAATTCGTTGAAGTATTTCCTGAGGAACTTCCTGGTCTTCCTCCAAGAAGAGATGTTGAGTTCTCAATTGAACTTATACCTGGGGTGCTACCAATATCCAAGAATCCGTATAGAATGGCTGTTGTTGAGCTTGAAGAGCTAAAGAAACAACTACAGGAGAATCTGGATAAAGGGTTTATACGCCCTAGTGCTTCACCATGGGGTGCACCAGTCATCTTCGTCAAGAAGAAGGATGGGTCAATGCGGCTTTGCATCGATTATCGTGAACTTAACAAAATCATGATAAAGAACAAGTATCCTCTCCCAAGAATCGATGACTTGTTTGATCAGCTGCATGGAGCACAATACTTCTCTAAGGTGGACTTGCGGTCGGGATATTATCAAGTAAGGGTGAAGAAAGAAGATATCCCCAAGACTTCTTTTCGTACAAGGTATGGGCACTATGAATTCATAGTAATGCCTTTAGGACTCACCAATGCTCCAGAAATATTCATGGACTTGATGAATAGAGTCTTTAGAGATTACCTAGACAAATTTGTGGTAGTCTTTATAGATGATATTCTAATATACTCCAAAACCAAGGAGGACCATGAGGAGCATTTAAAAATTGTACTAGAGACTTTGCGCAAGGAGAAGCTCTATGAAAAGTATAGAAAGTGTGAGTTCTGGTTGAAGAAAGTCTCATTCTTGGGCCATATCATCACAAGCAATGGGATATCTGTGGACCCCTCCAAAACAGATGCAATTGAGGGATGGCCGAGGCCAACATCGGTAACTGATATCCGTAGCTTCTTGGGGTTAGCTGGATATTATCGACGATTTGTGAGAAATTTTTCATGATTGTCCAACCCTCTTACCAAGCTAACTCGAAAGGGATTAAAGTTTTCTTGGAGTGATGAATGCAAAGAAAGCTTCAAGGAGTTGAAAAGGAGGCTTATCACTGCACCCGTGCTCACTTTACCCACAAGTGGGGAACTTTTTGTGGTATTCAGTGATGCCTCAAAGAAGGGCTTAGGATGTGTGCTAATGCAGAATGATAAAGTAATATCCTATGCTTCAAGGAAGTTGAAAATCCATGAGCGAAACTATCCAACGCATGATCTGGAGTTGGCGGCGGTGATCTTTGCCTTGAAAATCTGGCGGCATTATCTCTATGGAGAGAAATGTGAGATATATACTGACCACAAGAGTCTTAAATATATATTCACACAGAAAGAGATTAATATGCGCCAGAGAATATGGATAGATCTCATCAAGTATTATGATTGTTCAATACATTACCACCCTGGGAAAACGAACAAGGTGGCGGATGCCCTAAGTAGAAAGGATCCAGCTATTCTATCAATGATGAGAATTGAGAAGGATCCAATATTCTTAGACTTGATGAAGATGGATATGGGAATCATAAAGAAGGGAACATCATTAATCCTTTCACAAATGATTGCTCAACCATCTCTTTTGGAAAGGTTAAAGGATGCTCAAAAGGATGATGCGGGAATCCAAGAAAAAGTGGAAGCTATCAAAAAGGTAAAATCCTCAGAGTTTAATGTTAATGAAGAAGGAATTGTGCGGTTTGGGAAAAGACTATGTGTCCCATCAAGTTTGGAGCTGAAGAAGGAACTTTTGGATGATGCACATAGTTCAAATTTCTCCATTCACCCAGGGAGCACAAAGATGTATCGAGATCTCCGAGAAAACTTTTGGTGGGATAGTATGAAGAAGGAGATCGTTGAATATACATCAAAGTGTCTGGTGTGTCAGCAAGTGAAGGCAGAGAGGCATAAGTCTAAGGGGATGATGCAACCATTTCCCATACCAGAATGGAAATGGGAGAACATCACCATGGACTTTGTCACCGGACTTCCAAGGACATCCAAAGGAAACAATGCAATCTGGGTTGTTGTGGATCATCTTACAAAGACTGCACACTCCATTGCTATTCGAGAGGATTTCTCTTTGGATCAACTGGCACGGATATATATCAGGGATATGGTACGGTTGCATGGAGTACCACTATCTATTGTGTCTGACTGAGATCCAAGATTTACCTCTAAGTTTTGGAAGAGTCTTCAACATGCTCTGAATACTGAACTGAACTTCAGTACGGCCTATCATCCTCAAACTGATGGCTAATCCGAGCGGACTATCCAAACACTTGAGGATATGTTGAGAGCGTGCTCAATGGACTTTAAAGGAGGATGGTATCAACATCTTCCTCTAGTTGAGTTCTCTTATAATAATAGTTTCCACTCGAGCATCCAAATGGCACCATATGAAGCCCTGTATGGGAAAAGGTGTAAAACACCGGCATGTTGGGATGAGGTCGGTGAACGTAAGCTGCTTGGACCAGAAATGGTCGAAGAAATGGTGGAGAAGGTGAAAACCATTCAGCAGCATATCAAGGCAGCCCAAAGTCGACAGAAGAGTTATGCAGATAATCGTCGACGAGACCTTGAGTTTAAAGTCGGATACATGGTGTTTTTACGCATATCTCCATGGAAGAAGGTCATGAGGTTTGGAAAGAAAGGGAAGTTAAGTCCAAGGTACATCGGCCCCTTCGAGGTTCTTGATCGTGTTGGGGCTGTGGCCTATCAACTAGCACTTCCACCTACTATGGCCAAGGTGCATGATGTCTTTCATGTATCCCTCTTAAGGAAGTACATACCGGACCCTTCACATGTACTCTCTTCTGAGGTGGTACAATTGGAAGATGATCTTTCTTATGAGGAGCAACCAGTCAAGATCTTAGATCGTAGAGAAAAAGTTCTACGAAATAAGACAATGCCCCTCGTCAAGGTGTTGTGGAGAAACCACAAGTTTGAAGAAGAAACTTGGGAGTCGGAGGATATGATGAAGCTGAGTTACCCACATTTGTTTTAGTGTGGGAAAAGGAAAATTTCGAGGGCGAAATTTCTTAAGGGGGAATATTGTAACGACCCAAAGTTTCATTAATGGAAAATCCCTCTTGATCCAGTTAAATGTTTCTTTATGAAAAATGTTTTTATAAGATGTAAACTTCTTTAGTTTTACGTTATGATTTGTGACCGTTACTTTTATAGCCGTTGAACAGTGATCATCTAAGTAGTATAAATATAAGGCTTTAACGAACCCATTTCTACTCAGACAAAGGAAGCGATTGCCTCATCCAGTAGAATTGCCCCTTACGAAGCCCATTTGTCAGATCTCGGAAAAGAGGTGGCGTCTTTGGGATTTTCCCATGACCAAGCCCAAGCTGAGCTTCATCAAGTCAAGCTCGAACGTGATCGTCTACGGGAAAAGTGGAAGTTGATTGAAATTACCACTCAAGTGATGTTATCCGAGCCGCCCCAAGAGTCTGTCACCATCGCACACCTTACCCTTAGGTCTTATGCGGCTATTTTAAGGGGTTATGTAACAAATAAGTAGTACCATGTTCATGCACATTACTTTTGTATATAATAATGAATATAATTTCTAGTCATTTTTGATACATTGTAATTAGTTTTTAAAGTACAAATGGTATTTTTAGTTATTATTTAATTAAGAATTATATTTTATTAAATTAAAGGATTTTTGAATTAAATAATATTTTAATAAAATATTATTATTAATATTAAATTAATTTTTTATTAAATATAAATGATCTTATAATTTTATGAATGCAATTAAAATTTTTATTAAAGGTTTGAAAGCCATTTCTGTCAAAACCCGTGAATTTTTTTTATAAATGTCGGTTTTTATTTTAAAAATGAAAATTCACATATTTAGAAAATTATTTAGATAAAATAAATATTATTTTTGGAATCAGGATGTCGAAATTATCCAATAGTGAATTTTTCATAATTTTCTGAGATAGTCAAATTTTTGGGTAAAAATTAAATACCATTTAAATATATAATGTGTTTTATGACATCATAATGAATCAATGGTGATGTAATAAAATACCATAATCCTTATGTTCGGCCAATATATGTTTTATCATTAAAATAATGAGGTTTTGGGTATGTTTGACTCACTTTTCAAAGCATTAATGGAGCCCTCAAGACTTATTCAACACTTTGCCTTTTTAAATTAATTTCCATGGGAGTGTGACTCACCTCCACATAAGCAACCCTAATTTTTTAATAAGTTCGGACCTTGGCCTTGTAAAATATTGTTTTCCTCTTTCCTTTTCCAGAAACCATGGGCAAATACCATGGGATGGTTTGTGGTTTGGATTATTTTAATATAAGGGGTCCCAAACCTAAATAATAAAGAATTCTCTCACCTTTTCTATATAAACCCACCCAAGATCCCACTTCCTCCTCACTAAAAGCCCTTTAAGTTCGTCCAACCTCTGCCCTACTCTCTCTAGAATCCTCCCAAGGTGCCCCAAGCTCCCAAGAAGCCTCTCACAAGCCTCTCTCTAGCCTTTGGAAGCACACTTCCAAGTAAGGGGTTTTCTTCCTTTCTCATTTTTGTCAATTTTCTTTAAGTTGTATTGCCCTTTTTATTTCAATTATGAATGTTGGGGTATGGTTTCGCACCTCCCTCATACTTCCCTCTTATTGTTTGAATGATGGGAGAACCATTTCTCCCTCATTAAATGCCTCCCATGTACACCCGTTACTATGCCGAAATTCCGAAAGGAACTTCTCTCTCTTCTTTTACATTCAAGCAATACTTTGTTATAATGAATCTAAATTCCATTTATATTGTTGGGACATGTATATATATGACCTCCTTACTTTCCATTACATGTAAATATGATGAGGAACCCCTTTATCTCTCATCAACCTTTTTATGAATTCTTATGTCACGCCGTTACGCTGCCGAAATCGCACCGATTTTCTAAGCCAATGTCTTTGTGTAGTGAATACCATGCTCATTTCTCCATCAAGGGTATTCACCTTTATGCACATTTACATATTGATTGTAAAGTTTCATGTATGAATTCCACATTCCTTTATCATGGAAGAAATTATTATGTTTTATGAATCCATGTTTTATGATCCATGTGGCACACTTATGCATGAAATGAAATGTTTAAGAAGGGTGCGCCCTTTATAGCGCTCCAATGCATTGGGTAAAGTATAGTATCATGATACATCATGTGCAATGAGTGTTGACTCATGCTAATTCAAGTGCAACGAGGGTTTACTCGTGCTTCAAGTGCAATGAGGGTTTACTCATGCTTCATGTGCAATGAGCCTTGGCTCATGCTAATTCAATGTTAAGTGTTGTTGCCACATTTCCACGTTATGATTATCATACTTTATCATGCCTTTATGTTCATGTTTTTCTTATGCTCTATTGATATGCCTATTGCCTAACATGTATTGTACTCCTCATGTTATTCATTGTGTACTCCCTTACTGGGCTTTATAGCTCACCCTTTTCTTATGCATGTCCTCAGGTTATCCCATGCAATGCTAAGTACGAAGGAATGTAGTGGTCATGTAAAGGATGTTTTCAATAAAGATGTTGTATTTCAAGTTTAAAGTCTTTATGTAATTATCCTAAGCCCCAAAGACACTAAACCTCTCGATCCTTTTTGTTGTATCAAGTGAAGTTTTATGTAATAAAGCATGTAATAAAAAGAAGGGTTGTCATAGGTCTTCTCAAAAGACCAACTCTAGTGCCCTAAGAGAAAGTTTAAAGGAGGCACTTCGAAGAAGAGGTAATACCTTCTACCGTTTTCTTCAAGTTCCATTCTTCTTCTACTCCCTCTTCTTTAGTTGTTTCATTATGAGGTAATAACATCAGTATCCCTCATATATTGATATGTTATTATATATATATAACAACCTTATTTCACCTCTTATCCATCCTACGGTAAACAAAATCACCGCGCGTGCATACGTACGGAATACCGTCTCCACGCCGTGGTGTAATATGTTTTCCGCCACCACCTTACTTGGATGGGTATAATGGTGTAAATAAATAACTATATATGATTATTGTAAAGTTTTATTGATTCTGAAATATTATAAATACACTTCAATACAATTCCACGATCATGGGAACGATATCATCGCTCGTGCGTACGTACAGCCTACCGTCTCCACGATGTGATGCGACTCATTCTATATGATCTTCATTGAATAATGATTATATAAATGAAATGAATGAATGAATATGATGTATATTACACTAATAACATTCTGTAAATGATGTATATATATCCTATAAATAGGAATAATAATTCATTCGACAAAACACGCATAAGAACATAAAGCAATAAACACCCGAATAACAAGTAGCAATGAAATATTACTACTAAGAAGATACAAATATGACCATATATGATATCATAACAATGAATATGATTCTATAATAAGTCAATTAAAATTATTTAAACCATATTACAGGAGGTTCGGATTCATACAAATCATATCGGACATAAGGTAAGAGAAAATATCACAATCTCATTTTTATCTGAGATTGTTTGTACTTTGGTATTTACTGGGGTGTATTTTATCATCCACATACATGTTTCCTCAATATATAATATTATTTTCATCCTCCTACAATTGTTTAAATCCAATTTTACCCTTTGGTGAGTTTTTAGTAAAAGATATGAAAAGAATCTTTTGTCGTTTTTCGTATGAAGTACTTTTTGACTTTTCCGGCCAAAGTACGAGAAGAATGTTTTTTTTAACTTATACGGAATGAATGTATTTTTAGAAAATTATTTCCAAGAAGATTAATTTACAAGTTTTCAAGTTTATTTTTAATCAACTTCTTTTAGTTTAAAATTTTATGACATGTTAAGAAAGGAAAAATGTTTTTGAAGTAGAAAGGATATTTTCCTCAAGAATGGAGTTCAAGTGTTTTATCAAAATTATTTTCCATCTAATATAAAATAGGGTTCTGTTTCTATCCCTATTTTTAAATTGATTTGATTTTTTTATGATGTAATTAATTTTATGATGTCATTTTATCTTATATGGGTTATTTTATGATGGCGTGATGTTTAAGAATCCCATTTTTATTACATGGGTTATGCTATGATGTATGATTTATGATTTTGTCGAACACATAAGAATGGTTTCATTATGAGATGGGTGGGACCTATATCTCCCTCCAATGCATTAGGTAAATATTTATATCTCATGAGATATACATGGTTGGAACGGCAAGTTAAACCGGTTCAATGATACGGGACTGGAACGAGGAGTGAACTCAGTTCAGTAATGGACTTTGTCCTCTATGATGGTCTTGGCAATGAGCCTTAACTAATATGAAATTATTTTCTATGATTATGTGTGTATGCCACAAAGTTTCATGTTTTATGTTATGATTATTTGGGATTACTTTTCATTACTATGATTTATCCCATGACATGATATTATGACCTCTTTTGCAGGTTAATATTTTCAAAATGTTATGTTCTTATGAATATGATATGACTGATATTTCTTTTGTTTACCCTTACTGAGCATTTTAGCTCACCCTTTTGTATGTTTTCTTTTCCCCGGGTCAGGAAGAAGGATATTAAGTAGGATATGCCAAAAAGGGACTCTAGATGTGATGAAATAAACGAGAGACAATGTAGTTGATTTTATGAATTAGTTGTTTATGTTTCCCAGTTTCTAAAGACACTATACCTATACGGTCCTTTCATGGTTTTGTTATATGTTGTAATAATTATGCTTCAACTCTGAAGTAATAACAATGTATGTAAAGTATGGGTCATTATAGTTTGAATATTGTAACATGCTTGATGAAACATGCAATGAACTAAAAGAAAAATATAAATCATTGAAGAAACATTATTCTCTTACTATGACTATTAAATCTGAACTCACAACTGAAAAAGAGAAAAATGATCAACTGCTCAATGAGAACAACGAATTAAAAATATCTAATGAGAAATTGAATAAATACCTAGAAAAGTTTACCAATGGGAAAAATACCCTTAATCAAATTCTAGGTAAAAAAATTGTCCCTAAATACAACACTAGCATTGGTTATCAACCTGGAAAAAGAAACCTTGGTAGAAAAAATTTTGTTTTTAAATCTATGACATATAGTTTTACTCCTAGTTCCGGACACAAATCAACTAGTTCAATTTATGATACATTGTCTATTGATTCAAGTTTTTCTAGACCAAATAGAGTTTATTTTTCAAATACTTTACATAATGCTTATAGGAAACCTATTAGGAAGATATAGGTTCCTAAAGCACTTATTACTAATATTACTGGACCCAAACAAGTATGGGTACCAAAATCTATTTTTGATTAATCATTTTGTAGGAAAGCTACTTAAAGATTTCTTGTAAAATTTTATGGTACTTGGATAATGGATGTTCAAGACACATGACAGGAGACTACTCATGCTTCAAGAACCTAATAAAAATATATGGAGTACATGTCACATTTGGTGACAATGCCAAAGGAAATATTATTGGCCTCATCCAAATCAGTAACTCTAACTTCGTTTTAATTTCTAAAGTATTGTTTTTTGATGGATTAAAATATAATCTGCTTAGTATCTCACAATTATGTGATGATGGATTTCATGTTATATTTGAAAATGATGCTTGAAATGTATTTAATTCTAAAGAAGAATTAGTGTTTTTTGCATTAAGAAATAAAAATGTTTACTCTGTTAACTTAGATTCCTTAGCTTCTCAAAATGCTTCATGCTTAATTTTATTTCATAAAGAGTCTTGGCTCTGGCATAGGAGACTAGGACACTATAATATTCACTCCCTTAGAAAGCTAACTAGAAAAATATTAGTTAAAGACTTACCCAAACTTGAGTTTCCAAATGAAAAAGTGTGTAATCCCTATCAAAAGGGAAAACAACAAAAAAATTTATTCAAACCAAAGAAAGAAGTGTCAACTTCTCAACCTCTTGAACTGGATCACATGGATTTGTTTGGACCATCTATATTTTTTTTTAAATGGGAACCACTATGTTTATGTTCTTTTAGATGACTTTTTTGGATATACTTGGACCTTCTTTATGGATCACAAAAGTGAAGCCTGCTCTTATTTTACTAAATATGACAAGTATATGGAAAATATTAGAGGACTTGTAATTAAATCCTTAATAAGTGATCCTGGTCGTGAGTTTGAAAATCAAGAGTTTGAATCCTTTTACTCACAAAATGGTTATAGTCACAATTTCTCTACCCCTAGAACACCTTAACAAAATGGAGTTGTAGAAAGAAGAAATATAACCATATAAGAGATTGATAGAACAATGCTTAGTGAATATAACCTACCTATTTATTTTTGGGCTAAATCTGTTAATACAGCATACTACATAATCAATGGAGTGTTGATCAAACCTATTCTTAAAAGGACTCCTTATGAGTTATGAAACAATCGAAAACCCAAGGTTAACTACTTCAAAGTTTTTGGTTTCAAAGTCTATATCCTTAATACTAAGGAAAATATTGACAAATTTGCATCCAAGAGTGATGAAGGTATCTTTTTAGGATATTCCATGTCTAGTAAATCCTATAGAGTGTTCAATAAAAGAACTAAATGTGTGGAAGAATTTGTCCATGTCAAATTTGATGAAACAGATACACATGAGCTTGAAACCATTCTAGAGAACCTGGAGGATAATGTATCAAATCTGAACATTAATTCAAAATCCTCAAACCATTATGTGAAAGAATAATTGAAAACTTCTAGTTCTGGAAATTCCTTAGACTCAATTCACAATGAACCTGAACTTGTTGATGAACCTGAAATCACTAGTCCCTTCTTTTATAGAGCTATTAGAACTCTTAAGAACCATCCCTTAGATGTTGTTGTAGGAGACCTAGACAAAGGAACTCAAACTAGATATTCTCTTAGAAATCAGGTTGAACGCCAAGTCTTCTTATCACAACTTTAACCTAAAAACATTAATGATGTTATCAATGATGAATTTTGGGTGATGGATATGCAAGAAGAACTTAATTGGTTTGAAAAGAACAAAGTTTGGAAACTTGTTGAAAGACCCAAGGACACATTCACCATAGGCACTAAATGGGTGTTTAGAAATAAGGCATATGAAGCTGGTAACATAGTTAGAAACAAGGCTAGATTGGTTACACAAGGCTATAGTCAATAAGAAGGAATTGACTATGAGGATACCTTTGCACCAGTATCTAGACTTGAATCCATTAGAATCCTGCTTTCTTATGTTTCACTTCTGAATTTCAAACTATATCAAATGGATGTTAAGAGTGCATTATTAAATGGGTATATAGCTGAGGATGCCTTTGTTGAACAACCCCCTAGTTTTACAAACCCCCATTTTCCAAATCATATTTTTAAATTATCAAAAGCTTTATATGGTTTAAAATAAGCTCCAAGAGCCTGGTATGATAGGTTGAGTACTTTTCTTATTTCCAAAGGTTTTACAAAAGGAATAGCTGATCATACCCTTTTTATTAAACAAATTTCTAAGGATGTTTTAGTTGTTCAAATCTATGTAGATGACATTATCTTTGGATCTTCAAGAAATTCTTTATGTATTGATTTTTCTAAAATGATGCAAAATGAATTTTAAATGAGTTTAATGGGTGAACTAAAATTCTTTCTTGGATTTCAAATCTTTCAAAATAATGTTGGTATTATTTTAACTCAAAGTAAATATACTAGAGATCTTCTAAAACTTTTTGGATTGGATAGCACTAAAATTAGTGACACTCCCATGAGTATCACTTGTAAGTTGGATCTTGATGAAGATGGAAAATCTGTTGATCAAACCACTTATAGAGGAATGATTGAAAGTTTACTCTACTTAACTGCTAGTCGACCTGACATTATGTTTAGTGTGTGTATGTGTGCTCGTTTTCAAGCAAATCTTAAGTAATCTCATTTAAATGTTGTAAAGAGAATTTTTAAATACCTCAAGCATACACCCAATCTAGGACTATTCTATCCTAGAGGAAAATCATTTAAATTAGTTAGTTATTCTGATGTTGACTTCGGTGGTTGTAAGTTAGATAGAAAAAGCACCTCTGGAACATGTCACTTTTTAGGAAATTTACTAGTATCATGGTGTAGTAAGAAACAAAATTTTGTTGCATTATCTACTACAGAATATGAATACATAGCTGCTGGAAGTTGTTGTGTACAAATCTTGTGGATGAAACACACATTACTAGATTATGGATATCAATTTAGGCATGTACCTATAAATTGTGACCACACAAGTGCTATTAACATCTCAAAAAATCATGTTTCACATGTTAGGACAAAGAATATTGATGTAATACATCACTTTTTGAGATATCATTATCAAAAAGGTGATATCACTTTGGAATTAATTAGTACTTAATATCATCTTGTTGATATATTTATCAAACCATTAAATTCTGAAAGAATAGACTACATCACACATGAACTAGGCATGGTAAATCTTAAGTAAATGTATTACTATTTTATATCTTACTATTACATGTTTACGATCTCACAGTTAGTATTTCGTGATTACTGTCTGACATTCACTGTCTCACCGTAAGGTTCAATCACTATCTCACTGTAATGTGCATTCATTGTCTCACCATAAAGTTCAATCACTGTCTCATCATAAAGTTCAGTCATTGTCTCGCCATAAAATTCATTCATTGTCTCACCGTAAATACCTAATATGGTCTCACCATAAGGATTCTTTATGGGCTTTATTTAAAAATTAAAAATTGTATTGCGGTAATTATTCATTTCACCTTTTTACTTTTTCACGCTTTTATTTTTTTGTGAATTTTAGTATTCCTAAATGATAAAATAAAAGAAAGTATCACTTGTTCTTCACTGGAGATTTCTTCTATTCATTCAAATTATAACCCTTCTTCAATCCTGCAACTCTTCTCTCTCTCGAACCTTCAGTAAATTCCCAGGATGAAACACCCTTCGCCGTCGACTCCTGAGAAATGTAGCTCAAAGAAGACGAAGATCGCACCTAAGCTGGCACCCAAAGGTCCTCTAAATCCAAATCTGGTGAACAGAGTAGTAGTACCTGAGAAAGAGATATTCCCTAAGTGGCTTCTATCAAGTAATTCTCTGGTTTGAAAGTTTTAAAAGATCAAGGCTAGTTATAATGGTTTTAGAAGGAAGATAGACCTATCTACCCTAATCTAGTGGATCAATTTTATCAGTATGTTCAATTCTATTTTGATTCTGGTGATGGTTATGCTGTAAGAAGCTAGATAAATTTCCATATATGCACATTATCTTCGAGGTTATGGGATGCATACCTTGGGATACCTCATGAAGGAATCTGTGAGGACTATCAGAGAGGACCTCCACCTTCTAGTGAATTCTTTGTTTTGGAAGATGCTTTGAAAAGCTTAACTGGAAATGGAACCAAGAGGAGATTCATTGCTGCTGAACTGGATGAAGAATCTAGACTTCTGTTTAATTTTATTCAGAACTTGATTAGCCCCAAAAAAAGGTGCTTTCTCTGTACTAAAATATTAGGGTGTGTTTCTGATTCATCTTATGAAAAATGGGCACAAGATCAACCTTTGTAAGTATGTCATACACCATATGTGTGAGCTGATCAAAACCACATCCAAGTCAACCACCCTATTTTATTCTCGACTTATCTCAGCCATGCTTCATGCCAAAGGTATGGTTGGACCTAATGAAGAAGCTATCAAGGATTGTGAGTTCTGCCTTTCAAAAGTCATTATCAAGAGGAATAAAATAAATTGGAATCCTTGGAAAAGGCATGGGTGGAAGAAAATGATATGATTTATGAAAAGTACAATCCATTGGAACATCCCTCAAGACCAAAAGATATTTTTTATCCTAGTTTGGAACCAAATGAAGTTGTTGAGTATTCTGAAGAAGAAGAAGAAGAAGAAGAAGAAGAAGAGGTTGTTGTACCTCCCAGGGAAACTGTTTCTGATAAGGAAGACATTACTCATGTTCCTCATGTAGTAATTGAAAAAGAAGTCTCTGCTCCAAAAGATGTTGTTAATATGGAAGATCAACCCAAAGTTGAAATAGAATATGTTTCCAAAGAAACCAAAAAGAATGCTATGGAATATCTTATAGAATAAGAATTACCTGTTATGCAAGAAGCTGACCTTGAGGAACTCCCAGTGGAAAAACCTGTTCCTAAAGTCATTCCTTCGGCTGAGGAAAGGCTGGAGCTGGCTTTTTAATTGGCTAGACAGGAAATGAGTGAGGAAGTAAGGGATGAATTCATGGAAACAGATCAATACCCTAAGCCTCTCAGTCCTGATAAGGATATAACTGTTGAGGGGGAGCAACCCCCAAATTTGGAATCTATTGAAGTACCAAACCCAATTGATCCAATCCCTGTAGACACTCGGTATAAATTCCACAGTTTTTATGATGTTAATGACTCTCAGGAAGTCTCAGTAAAAGTCCTTGACCTTTCCACTATGTTCCAATTAAAATTTGTCTCTAATCTTTCCCCTGACAAAGAACCTGAGCCCGTCTCAGTCCCTATCTCTGAACCTTCACCAGAACAACCATCCTTGGTGAGTAAAGATGATCTGAAAGAATTTGGAGCTACCCTTTTGTCTGGAGTTGAAAAACTCCTGAATATCCAACCATCTCCTGTAACAAATCTAAGTGAGAGAGACGCCTCACTGTTTTTGGAAAAAATTATTTAGAAGATTCAACCCAAAATTCTTCATGAGATTTAGGAAGTCAGAGTTGAAAATAGACTACTTAGTGATGAAGTAAAGACTCTAAGAGGTATGATTGAAGATATGCAGAAAGTGATGAATTCGAGATCAGATCTTTCTTTCCATCCTGTGGAGCCTGTTGTTCCTCAAACCCCACAGAATATTTCCTCTTAGATTCAACCTCATTTAGATTCCTTAACTGAAAAGGTCACATAAAGAAACAAACATATTGTAAAAGATATGCGAGAGCTTTTTGTTAGTCTTAACAAGCTCATTGATGAGTATACGGTGTGCCTTCAAAAAGTGCTAAATCAATTGAAATCTCTTACCTAAGTTGTCACTACTTCTAAAGCATATGGACAATCATCTCAACCTTCCTTAGACAGTGAAATGCTCAAAAAAGTGGTCAAAGAAGAACTTCAAACTGTGCTTAGTGGTTTCAATAAATATTTTCTATCTGAATTTGTCAAGAATAGTGACAGAGTTCTTGATCTGGTCCAAATCCATTCAAAAATTGCTAATGATGCTCAGCAAGAAATTTCCAAGAAAGTGGATTTCTACTTCAACTGAATCTTCTCAAAGACTGACATGACCAATCATTTCAAATATCTTGTAGAAAATCTGAGTATTCCTCCTATTAATCAAGCGTTCAAGACTCAAGTCCAAAAGCTCACATAGTTCACTCGTCTTTTGGATAAGTTTATAAAAAACAAGGATGACTTTGAGAAATCTATGTAGTATGGTGGAGAATTCATTGCTGATTTTATCAAGATTTTGAGGCCTTATCTTCATATCCAAAGTACAGCCATTATTGCTCCTGCGGCTGCACCTCTGAGATCTAGTTTGCATACTTTCACCTCTACCCTCGCCTCCACTTCTATGCCTTCCAGTTAGGCACTGAGTCAGATCAGGCTTGTAATCCTTGATAAAAAACTACTTCAGTCTTCTATTACACCTACATTGGCTCCCTCTGTCTTTGAATGTCTTCATTTACCTTCTCTCTCAACCAACTCACTCCCTTCTTCTACCTCAACCTCTGCTCTTATGGCTTCCTCTTCTGTTGTTGCTGCTAAAGGCAAAGAGAAGACCAAACAATAAAGAAGGATAGTGATTACTCTCCTTTGATATGAATCTTGTTGAATTTGTTTTACTTTTTGTAATTTCCCTCTTTTTATCTAATACATTATGCACTTTTCTTGTCTCTTTTGTCTTTATTTTTCTTACTACTTTTTTATAATCCAAAAGGGGGAGAACACTCTCTAAGAACACTCACTCTATATATGTTATATGCACATTAATTATGTTGTTAGAACAAATATACACTCTAAATATACATAATTTGTGATCATCAAAAAGGAAGATATTGTTGGACTCCTCATGTATTAATCATGTTTTAATGTTCACAAATCCTATTTAGTCTATAAACCTTGTTAACTCTACGTAATCTATCTCACATCAAATGTACAGTTGTTTAGTAAAAGTTATCCAAAGCTCTTAAGTGTTGTACACTTAGCTTGGTTACTGTACACTATCTTTTGATTCACTTTATAATTATTTCTCTGAAAAATGATTAAGTTTAATCCATTCCATAAATATCACTACTTAAGTCTGAATACAGATATTTTCCTGACCATGAGACATCGTGACCATGAGACAACATGAACAAGCAGACACCACGACCATGAGACACCGTGAACAAGCAGACACCGTGACCATGAGATACCATGAACAAGAAGACACTGTGACCATGAGACACTATGAACTAGACACCGTGAACCAGACACCATGAATGAGACATTGTTTCCATGACATACTATGACACTGTTTCTTAATCTATTTTTCCGTCTTTCAATTTAATCTCTAATGGTTATATTTGAATATTTTAAATGCACTGACATAATTAATGTTTCTTTGTAGGCATGTCATCTAACAGTATGAGGTACGAGGTGCAGAATACATGCAACTTGTCGGCTCAAACACATGCACTCCAAGATAAAAGAGTAATGAAGCCCAGAAACAAAAAGTGTGTGGCATGATAGATGAAATCGAGGAAATGGGAATAAGCACAATAATGAAGAACTCACTCAGAGAATTCTTTTGAAAAAAGAATTGTCACATGAAAACTTGACACTACTAGAGAACACATGAAGCGCAATTGAATCCCAGAATTGAGAACATCTTCACACTATCAAACATCACGAAGAACACAAGTCGAATCTATCTGACTTGTGACACTCTGTTTTCCATACAAGGAATTGATTTCTGCATCTGCTTCATCTCAAAATTCCAGAGATGCAAAGACTAACATTCAGAGCATTTCTAAACCTAAATCAATATTTCTACTCTGTTGTGTATCGTTTTAATAGCTTTCGAGCAGTGTGTGTATCTGTATAACAACACACTCTATCTTCTTCATTAAACTTAAGGATACATGATATCCTTACTCAAACATCTTTTTACACTTGTGTATACCCACTGATAAGTGTGGAATAGGTCCCTATGTGGCCTGGTTGTTTGTACCCACAAAGAACTGTAGAAGAGGTCCCTGTGTGACCTGGACAGTCCTATGTACTGTTGTTTAACCTCGATCCAGGGTGTGGATCAAGTTTATTTATATAAACTGCTTGGTGGAAGGTGATCACCAAGTGGAGTGGATTAGTTCTAGTCTTGAGACTGAACCACTTGTTTCATATTCACTGTGCTGCTTAATTTAGTCTTCTCTGTTTTACTGCTTTACTATATAATTCAGAAATCACTAAATTCACTTTGATAGTTAATCTTGGAAAGAAGTTATAATTTTCTTGTCTTAGAAGAATAACTTCAAAAGTAATATTAATAACTAACATTAAGATTACTGAGAATTAATCAATCTTCTAAGAAGTTATTTAAACAGTCAAACCTTCATAACCGTATTACTTTTATTAACTGGGTTGTATTTAACCTTATTGGGGACACTGTTTAAGAATACTTTTTAACCAGAAATTTTTATAAATACTCAATTCACCCCCCCCCCCTCTTGAGTAATCTACTCCGACCAAAAGTACATCCTGGTGTGAAGAAGATGTACTGACCTTGAGAGGTCAGTTTTGGTATCCTGGGTTGAATCATGTAGTTGCGGAGTTTGTGTCTCAATGTTTGGTCTGTCATAAGTTGAAGGTCGATCATCGTGTTCCTAATGGTTTTCTTCATTTTTTATATGTTCCCTAGTGGAAGTGGGAAGAAATATCGATTGAATTTGTTACCAATTTTCCTCGAGCTCAGGGAGGCTATGACGTTGTATGGGTGGTAGTGGATCGTTTGACAAAATCATCCCACTTTATAGTGATCAAGGAGTTGAGATCAGTGGAGGTTTTGTTGAGGTAGTATCTGGAGGAGGTGATGAGACTCCACAGAGTTCTGAGGATGATCATTTCCAATTGAGATCCTCATTTTACCTCTACGGTTTGGAGAGGTCTCCATCATGCTTTTGGTTCTCATCTATCTCTTAGCACTTCTTTTCATCTACAGATGGACAGTCAGACAAAGTGGTCCATCTAGACTCTTGAAGACATGTTGTGCTCTTGTGTCCTAGATTTTGAAGGTTCATGGATGAGGCACCTTCACTTGGTAGAGTTCGCTTACAATAATATTTTTCACTCCAACATCGGCATGACATTGTTTGAAGCCTTGTATGGTCGACCTTTCCATTCTCTATTGTGTTGGACTAGGGTCAGAGAGTTAGCAATTCTCAGGCCAGAAATGGTACAGAATATGACAGAGATGGTTCAGGTGATTCGTGAGAGGGTGATGGCGGTGCAGGATCACTAGAAATATTATGTCGATCATAGGAGGAGACCTTTGGAGTTTGGTGTTGGGGATCACGTGTTTCTGAAGGTGACTCCCCATCAAGGGCAGTGAAGGTTTGGTCATGGGAGTAAGCTTTCTCCTCGGTTTTTTTAGCCTTTTGAGGTGTTGAATTGTGTTGGAGTCATGGCATATCGGGTGGCACTTCCCCCGCAGATGAGCCGGATACATGATGTTTTTCATGTGTCACAGCTTCATTGTTATCTTCATGATGACTCTCACATAATCGATTGGTGCGAGATTGATGTTGACGATGATGCAACCTTTGAGGAGCAGCCTGCAGAGATTCAGGACCGCCAGGAGAAGGTGTTACATGGGCGTTTTATCCCCTTGGTTCGTGTCTTATAGTGGCATGGTGGCATGGAGGAGGGTATCTAGGAATGTGAGTCGCAAATACATGCTCAGTACCCTGAGTTGTTTGATGTTTATCTCTTCTCTTGTAACATTGTTCATTTGATGATTGCAAACCCTTTCTGTTTATGAGATGGCTTTCCCTTGTTGCTTGTTGTGGTTTTCTCTCTTTTGAGAGGTATCTCCCTGGGGAGAGTGTTTAGAAGCTCATTGTGGTTTTTGCATGGTTTTACTCTTATTCCTCTAGTGAGGTGGTGAGATCCTGTTGTGGCAAAATCTTTGAGAGGTATCTCGCAGGGTGGCTGTTCAGATGACCCCTTTCTATTTTTTCTCTGGGTTAGTTTTGGATTCTTGAGGACGAGAATGTTTTGAGAGATATCAGATGTAAGGGATCGTATCCACGTGGATTGACCATTTGCATGTTTTGAAGATCGAAGTGCTCAAAGGAGGCTCGAAAGAAGTTTTGAGAAGTTCGGTTGAGTAAAAGCTAGAAAGGGGGATTACCCGTTGTGTAACTGTATTACACAGCGTGAAATCCTATTTCACGGATTGTCCTAGAATGCTTCATGGCGTGCAGACTTTTATATGGCGTGAAAGAGGGATCCATAGGGTGAAATACTTTGGGGTCTGAAAAATAAAATAAAGTGATGAGGCAATGTGTTTTTCAGTGAAACCCAAAATCTGAGGGTTACACGGCGTGAAAAGGGATTTCACGATGTGTAATACTGCGATGCAGTATATTTTAAGTGTTTTCTAGCCACTTATTTTTTGTCAAAACCTATAGCTACAATGGCTCTCCCTCAACCCGAGGCAACCCGATGACCCTCTCTTTAGTGTTTTAGGGATTCCTTCATCAAGTAATGAACCCTATCTCCCTCCTTCGATCCGTATAGATCCATATTCGATATAAGGTATGATTTACCTCAGTTCTTGTGGTTTCTTCAATCTATTTCCTCCCATTTCTCTTTTCCATGTGATGGCACATGATCTCCATGTTTCTAACGGAGTTTTCTTGGTGGTTGGTTAGTATGGTTGTGCTGTGATATCCTCAGTTGGATGCAGTTGTTGCGGGAGAGGTGATTGTGATCCATTGCTTGGATCCATTCCCGTGCAAAGAATGTCAACATCCTTTTGAGGTAGGGGATTCGTGGCTTCTCTATTTATTTATGTTCAATCATAGATCTAGCATGATTTTTCCCTTGGATTGCAATGGAATTGACCTAATTAAATACTTAAACTGGATTAAAGAATTGGTATCGATCGCATAGCGATGTTGTTTCTTTATACCATGATAACGGTTTGGCCTCTTGATTTTCTAGATAGTGTAATATATATGCTTTTCTTGATTTATCATATTGTTCTTAATGGAAATTGGTAAAGAACATAAAGCTATAATTAATTGATAATTAATTGTTTAATTGGTTAAAGAGGCATGTTTAATAAATCTGATTGTTGTTATAATTTGATGTTAATAAAATTGATGCAGATATGCATGTTTAATGGAATTGATTAATGAACCTGGAGAATGTTGATGTCTGTTGATAAAGTAATTAAAGGCATGTTAAATTAATTGGTTAATTAATTTGTGATAGCTTGTTGTTTAGGTTGCTCGTAGTTGGAACCTATGAATAATGAATCGGTTAATTCAAGATGGAATAAGAACCAGTTATGCGGTAAGGATAATACCATTATAGGGCTTGAGTTTCCCGCTTTCTTGTAAAGGACAAGTGCCTTATGTTTTGGAGTTGTGAGAGCTCGTTGCATGTAAAGGCTGAATGTCTTGCTTTGGGGTCGAGAGCCCATTGCTATGTTTATTCCTCCTGCTTGTGATGTGCTCTGGATACAAGACTTGTGGTATATGGGGCAGGGAGGCTCAGATGTGACGTGAGTTTGGGATGGCTGAGCCTGGAGGGCTGTTGTGGTACCTGGGGTATGGAGGCCCGGTTGTTGTGGTAGCAGTTGATGCCTAGAGTGGCGAGATGCATCGGTTTATGCATGTGGTGTCAGAGAGAATACTAGAGATGATGGAATGAGTTCAAGCTGGGTTTACCCATTGATATGAAAGTTGGATTCTTATTGAATATGTTGTTTGTTTATCTGCTTTACTTTCCCCACTGCTTGAGGTATATGGTTTTTCTTACTCTCCTTCCTAGAGAGGTGAAGTCACGTGGGGTATGTCACGTGCTTTCTATGTCTAGCTTCTCGTGATTGGATGGGTCTACGCTCCTGCTATAGGTGGAAAAGATTCGACGGGTAGTTCATCTATTCACCGTGTTGAGCCCCTTGTGTTTGGTAGCTTATAATGTTTTCCTAGAATGCTAGGAAATATGGAAATGGTAATGTTGTTAAATAAATGAATTAATGATGTTTAACCCATGGGGTTGGAGCTTGCTGGAATGCAATGTTGGGGTTGTACTTCTGAGAAGTCATGGACTCGGTTTGGTTATGCTTGGAGGGCATGGATCTTGGTTGGAATGGTAATGGAATGTAATGTGGAAAATGATAATGATTAATTAATGGTTAAAGAATTAATTAATGTAAAGTGCAACTGATAAAAAGGGATAAAGTAACTTAATGTAGTTCTTTAAATGGTTGTGTGCTTATAGGATATCTAGTCTTAGCAATGGCAGCTAGGAGTCTGAGAGACGTTAGCTGCAGTTGAGTCTAAGACTAGGTTATTCCCATAGTGTGGTTGTGAGTTATATTATATCATGTACTTTTTGTGTTTCTATGCGCTACTCCACCCTGTCAGTTAGGGCAACTGATACCTCGGAGATTCTGAGCCCTTGGGGGTGTTTTCCCCAACATCCTGGTGGGAGGATGGATGACTAACTACCCTCTTTAGCCCCACTTTCTTCTCTTGGTAGTAACTTGTGCTGGTATGCACGGTGGTTAGTTTTCCCAATATATGTGTGTAGAGGGTTGTAATAGCTTGTGATTATTTCACACACATGTATTCTGGATATAGTTTCTTAAGGACTACTATAGGTATAACGTGTATTGGTTGTGATGGATTGAGAATCCTTACTCGGTGTATGGGTTGTGATGGCTTAAGGTATAATACCCGACGTATGATACACGTTATGCGAGCTGTGGTGGCTCTTATAAACTACCTGATTACTTTTGGTTATGTGGATGCGGCGGTGTGTTTCACAAGGTGTATGTTGTGGAACTTCATCCAGGTGTCTTCAGGCTAACCTTTTTGGAGAGAGATGCTCAAGACGTACAACGTTGGGGCAGAGCGGCAAACCAGTGGGGAAGTGGTAGCGGGGTACCCTTGATATTCTTTATTATATAATATGATCTTGTATGCGATGCTTGGTGAGAGTAGTCATGGTGAGGTTTGGAACTTAGTATACTTGTTTAGGTGATGAGTTAGTTTCACTTGTTGTTCACTATGTTTTAGCATGCTTTCTTTACTTTTGCACAAGAGGATCCACAGAGGATCCAATTGAGTATACTGTTATATTCACCCTACGTATATATAAACTATTTTTGAGGTATGTTGGAGCAGGTTGGAGATCAGGTCAGTTACTACTAGCTTGTGGGTTGCAGGAGTTGTTTGGGATTCGTTGTCGATGTCGTCTTTACCTTTCTTTTGGTACTTGTAGTTTTTCCTTTCAGTTGTAGTAAGTATTGCATGGCATTGCATTTGTGTACTTGAGTTTCTTTTATATTATAGTCTGAACAGGAGTTGGTTACTGTATATCTTATCTCTCTCTTCTATATGTGTTTCTCTTAGAGGGTAATGCCTCTCATCTGCATGTTTATTGTACCCTCGGTGCTAGTCGTCAACACGAAGCCTGCTAGAGGCGGGACTCGGGGTCACTATCTCTCTTCTCTCATTGCTGGCCCAGGAGGGGTACACTTTGTGGGAAGGGGGTCGTGTCAATTTTCTAAACCATATTCCATTTTTACATGTTGTGTTTACTTTGAATGTTATTTGATTAACTGAGGAAATATTAAATTTGTATCCTATATTCAATACGGATATTTAGATAAGACATTGTTCGTGAATTAAATCTATGTATGAAAAATGCTTTGAACTTGTAGTTACGGGAAGGGGCCGACATTATATTGCCCCTTGATGCATCGACACCTCTCATCAGACAAAACAGTTGGCCAAATTAAACGGGTTTATGCCTGTAGCTTTAAACCATCTTGTGAAAAGTCTTGACGCTAGTGGTATCATGTGTCAGATACATGACATCTGATGATTAAACATTTCTTTCATTCAGTATTCAGTTATTACTATCCATGATATTTCTACTATGACAAAATCTATAGATGCATTTTCATTCTCAGTTTATTGATTAAATGATGTGTGTTTTTCAGTTAGTTAACTTGCCATATTGATTATGCCTTATTGAATATATTTCACTTATTATTAATTAATATTTCCACTGTATGTAGCTCTTACTGAGCATTTGAGCTCATCCTTTTATTTATTTTCCTTCCCCGGATTATGAAGATGAAATCTTTGAATAAGTGTCAATGAAACAGTTTATTTTCCTTTGTTATAGTCTAAGTTTATTTACCAATGCAATAAGGGAATCATGTATATATCTAGTTTTTCAAAACTAATAAACTGATCGATCCTAGTTGATGTGATCTCTTATATCTATACCATTGTGATAAAATAACCACAAACTCTGGGATACTGGGGTCAGATTGTTACAGTTAAAATATTTGGATTTTTGTTGAAGACAAGTTTTAGAAATATTTTTGAAGAACAATTAAGGAACATTGCACTCAATTTCAATGTTTTTTGAAACACAATGAACATGATGATATTTGTGAAGATGAATTATTTCAAGAGCTCAGTCATTTGAAGTTAATACTGTCAAGTGAACTGATAAAATCAATTGATATCCTTGATTTTATCAAGCCTTATTGAAAAATGGAGGGTTTCAAATGACTTGGGTGACATTGAATTTTGTTGACTATACATGTTATAGTTGCATAAAAAGAAATAAGTTTTTGTAAGCTAAAACCGGTCAAAACTTATCTTCAGATTACCATGACACAAGAGAGATTATGCGCATTGACAATAATTTCAATTGAAAATGAATTTTTGGATAGTTTGAATTATGACGAGTTGATTGAAAAATTTGCATCAACAAATGCAAGGAGAAGTGTTGTCCTTTGAATTGGATTATAAAGTACCAGAATCGGGTTCGTGAAGTGTCGCAACATGCTCTGATATGTCATGTTCTATTTCTTTGTAATTTTTGATTTTATTTGAATTGAATTATTTAACATGTTTGATTAAGAATCTCTATCACAATTACACCATTTGAATCAAATTTTAAAATGTGTTAAACAAATTTAAGTGCCACTTTATTTCAAAAAAAAAACCAATCATTGATTTTTATATGAATTTGACTTCATTGTTTTACACCAATTGGTGATGATTTTATCTCTTTAGAAGTGTGTTTTTGAATTCAGTTATTATGTTATTTTAAATTAGTAAATTCAATTTTTTATAGGTTTAGAAGAATTGGGTGATGAAGATAGAGATGAAGACGAGTATGATTCATTTTTTTAAGGCTTAACAGGTTAGTTTTTACAAACTTTAATGTATTTTTTGATTGATTTTGAAGTGGTTTAAAAGATTAAAAATTGTGCAGCTTTTTTATTTTAGCTAAAATGGTTGTTTTGCCTTGTTTACATGTTTATAAGATTGAAGTTTTTATACGATTTAAAGTATTATTTTGAATTCTTTTTCAATAGTTTTTGGTGTGGTTTTAAAAATATTCTTTTGTGTTTTGGAACTTCAAAGTGTGATCTATGATCTGATTCACTCGGTCTAATACTTTAACAATTCATATTTAAAATGCAATATTTTTATAATTGATCTTGGGTAATAAGATTGGCCTACCTGTCCGGCCTAAACATACTGATTATCTAAATTTGAAGTAAACCGATAACTTATCCTCTTATCCGTGCGCGGTGGCTTTGTGCGGTGGTGATCGCGGGTGGACGTCAAACGACGACGTTTCGAGGAGGAACGCCCGTCTGTCCTGGGGGTGGGCTCGCACTGCCCCCCTCAATTCTCGCCAATCATTCCCAGTCTCACGGCATGCTGTCCCACCCATCATCACATTCCAAAACTCAAACTTTATATGACACGCTCATATATATTCATATATAATTATAAACTATAGTTTCTAAATATAAGATTTTTCCCCGCTATATTTAAAATTTTATAAATAAATGAGCGGCAAAAGCGAAGGGACAAGGCGTGCATGGTACGTCGGCTTTTGCTTTTGCCTTTTCTTCTTCTTCCGACTAGGTCCCGACAGGAATCCTGAAAAAAAGAAAAATTATATCATACCATCTGAAATCGCCGATAGGAGGAGGATTTCTTGTGTTTTCTGGTTGGTTTCCGCCGCCCCGGATCGTCTCTCTCACGGCCACAAACTCTCAGGGCGTCTCCATCCCACTGTATTTTGATCAGTCGGTCACTCCGGGCTTTCCATTACCGGGCCCGGCCGGCTTGCGGTTCGCGTAGCATGCGCGCAGCGATCATTGCAGTCCGCCGGTCATGAATCCGATCGCCGGCGAGCCGCCGCTGCGACCGGCGGGGCAGCCTCCTCGCTCCTCCTTCAGCTGCGACCGTCACCCCCACGAGAAGTTCACCGGCTTCTGCCCCGAGTGCCTCTGCGAGCGCCTCACCGGTCTCGACGACCACCTCGACTCCGCTCCCCGCAAATCCAATGCCGCGTCCTCCTCCGCCGCCCTCGCCGCCGTCAAGGCCATCTTCAGGGGCGACAAGGCCGGCAACCGTAACGGCGCCAGCGGGAAGCCTCCGACCTCTTTCCTGGCGGAGCTCCGGCGGACGAAGTCGTTCTCCGCCTCCAAGGGGGAGGCCTTCTCCGGTGGCTTCGAGCCGCAGAGGAGGTCCTGCGATGTCAGGGTTCGGAACAGTAACTGGTCCCTGTTCAGCCAGAACGATGAACGGAGGATCCCGAAGAAAGAAACCCTAATCTGCGACGCCGAGATCGAGACCAAATGCCCGGCGTTGGAATCCAAGGAGGCGGTCCTCGACGGCAGCGAATGTCAGGAGGAAGTGGAAGACGAAAGAGAAGCGGCGGAGAACGTCTGCAGGGACGACGCAGATGCCGTTGGTTCGGGTTTCGAGGACGAGATCGTTGAAGAAAAACCAGTCGGAGGTGGGAGCGGAAGCTTAGGGGAGGAGGAGTTCAGGCCTATGAAGGACCATCTGGATCTCGATTTCCAGGGCAAGAAGCCGCCTCCGGGACGGGATTTCAAAGAGATCGCCGGTAGCTTCTGGTCGGCGGCTTCGGTATTCAGCAAGAAACTGCAGATTTGGAGGAAGAAGCAGAAGCTGAAGAAGCGAGGGAATCGCAGCGCGCTGGCGGCCATGTTGCCGGTGGAGAAGCCCTCCCGGCAACGATACCGGGAAACACAGTCGGAGATCGCGGATTACGGCTTCGGCCGCAGATCCTGCGACACCGATCCGAGATTCTCGCTGGACGCAGGCCGGGTCTCCCTCGAGCGCGGGCGGAATTCTTCCGACGACCCCCGCTACTCCTTCGACGAGCCTAGGGCTTCCTGGGACGGTTACTTGATCGGACGGGCGCTCCCCCGGCAGCCGCCGATGGGCTCCGTGCTGGAGGACGCCCCGGTGCACGTCCCGAGAACGGATAACCAGATCCCGGTGGAGGCGCCGTTGAATCCGGGCGTCGAGGACGACGCCGTACCCGGCGGCTCCGCCCAGACCAGGGAGTACTACTCCGATTCGTCCTCGCGCCGGAAGAAGAGCCTCGACCGGTCCGGTTCGACCCGGAAAGCGGCGCCGACGGACGACGCGAAGCCGGTCCCGAACCCCAGGGTGTCGCCCACCGCCGTCGACCCGCTCCGGGGCGACTGCTCGGAAGCCTTCGAAACGGGCTCCGTCGATGCCGGATCGGTGACGGGCGGCGCCATTAACGGGGATCCGAAGAGGGGGCGCAAATGGAAGGCGTGGAGCCTCTGGAGCCTAATAAACAAGCGCGGCGGCGGGGGGAAGGAGGAGGTGGAGGACAGGCTGAGGAAGCTGGCGGAGGTGGAACGGTCGTGGTCGGAGACTTGGCAGCGGGAAGGCGGGAACCCGAGGGTGGGGCGGAGCAACAGCAGCGTGGGGTGGAGGAGCTCCGGTCACGCCAACGGCGGCGGGTCGGTGTGGGGCGGGAGGAAGGGGTGCGGTGTGTTGGAGCGGAACCGGAGCGCCGGCCATTCCTGCTCGGGGTCCTCCGAGCCCATCGGGAACGGCGGCGCCGGGGGGAGATGCCTTCAGCCGCCTCACTCCCATTCCATTGCCAGGAGCCTTCTCCGGCTCTACTGAGCCCTTCCTCTCTCAACTGAAAAGGCCATGATCAGGCGGTATTGTGCTGTGGGTTTTGCAGATGCTAGAGTAGCTGTTGCCCTCAACTGTCTTCTGTTTTCGTGTGTGTGTTTGGAGAAGACGAATGAAATGGTTCTTCAGTTTTCCTTTCTCCTCTCTTTTCACCCCTTATTTTATCTTTCTTTGAAATGCTAATCCTCCAAGAGGATTCCCATGAATTTTCTAGGTCAAGTTCCACTGAAAATTTGGCTCCATTGGAACTTGTAAATCAAGTTCCAATGGAACTTGGTCTAGAAATTCATAATGGATTCTCCATGGCATGGAGAGGATTTCTGTATTGGGGCATACAACATATCCCGTTTTGTGTGGCACGATATATTTGTTAGGTAAAACAATTACAAACAGAACAACTGAGAGAACATTTGGGCACTGCTAAATATTTGATGTGGGAGAACATTTCACCTGACAAAAGTATATGTCATACAGTCAAAGGAAAAGACATTGGTAGATCAAAGTGGATGTGCCCCAAAACATGTGGACAAAACATTTGTTCCCATAATAGATGCGGTCAACACATAACCTAATCATCTAAAACATTTTGCCCAGAAAGTCAAAGGAACTCTTCACAAAAGATTTGTTGGTAACAATCAAATGTGGCCAAAACGCAAAGCATTTTCCCTAGGAACATAGCAAATTTTGGAATGCCAACAAAAAAAATATGGCTAGGCATAGAACACTTTCAGGAACAAAACATATTCAGGGGAAATCTGACACTCAAAATATTCTGGTCACTCTCGGCCGAGAATGTCATGAAATCCTTCACAAAAAAAATGTTGGTAACTATATAATGTGGCCAAGATGCGGATCATTTTCCCTAGGAACATAGCAAATTTAGAAATGCCCACACACACAAAAAAAAAAGACTAGGCATAGAACACTTCCAGAAACAAAACATGTTTAGGGGAAATCAACACTGGAAATTTTCTGGTCACTTTCTACATAACATATTATGGGCACCTCAATACATATCATAATAAAACTGCACTAAAAACCTAAAATATGCACACAACTATAAAAACAAGATTAAAAACTATTCCTTTATTAATGTTTTTTTAAACGGTGATAAGGAGGCACATTTTCCTACGCTTCCTAAAAAAAAATACTAAGGTCAAAAAAAAAAAAAAAATCCTACCACAAATATTACTTCTTGTTCCCCACTAATAGCCTAAATCAATGTTTATATTCAGGCACTGTATAAAAAAGCTTCTCCATGGGATGAACACTAAAGACGACATGAAGAACAACGTTGGTTTTTGAATGATGAAATGCAGATATGAAAAATGGGGTCCAAATATTCATCAAAATATTAGGTATTCATCAAACACATATTTTTTACAAATTTAAATTTGATATCTAATTTTTTTCATCACCATTTTCGAAGGTTGTTTATGACATAACTCAACCCATCAATATACCCCACTTAGGCCAGCACCAAGCTGAGTGTGTCACCCCAAGTCCGCCTTTAACTGGCTTGGGGTTGACAACTAACACCAAGAAGACATAACATACTTGAGATGCACCACCCTTGAAAAAACAAGACTTAAATGACTAAATGTTACGACCCATGCCAACATGGTGAACCTTTCGTTTTGAGAGCATACCAGATTAGAACTTCATAGTTGAACGATACTTGGCCTGGAGTATTGTTAGGATGAGTGACCTCATGAAAAGTTTCCTAGGATGCGTGTGAGTGAAGACAAAACACACTGAAAGAACATGCGTTGGTTTGTGGGGAGAGTCATTAATATGATAAGTGACACCGATTGGTAATATCATGTGGTGTGCTAGGAAGACAACAAGGTATTAAAGGAGACGTGAGGTTAGATGACCAGGTTCATGATCCAGGGATGTCATATTATGAAAAATGGTATCAGAGTCAATACCCAACCTAAAGTGCAGAGACACAGTCTGAGTTTGAGGTGTGGGGTCCACAATGAGGACATTGTGCTTTAAGAGCGGCAGGGGGGGTGTAATACCCCTGGAAAAGTGGGACTTAAATGATTAAATGCTATTACCCATGTCAACAAGATGCCTCTTTCTTTTTGGAAGCCTACTTGATTAGTGTTGGTTGGGGGCAAGCGGAAGCGTTGCGGTGGAGGGCGATATATTAACATTTCTTTTAATAATCGTTACTCAAAACCAAAAGTGGGGATCTTGCACGTCAAATTTATAATTAATTTATTTAATATCTAAAGAAATAAATACCAGGGCTTAGGAACTTTCTTCGTTGATGATTGTTGATCGTCCGAAAAAACTATTTTGGATTGTCTTCGTTGCGTTTGTGAGGATCTAAGGGTAAAATCCATCTAGCAGTGATCCATACGTGTTCCAAAGGTCTCTGAGCAACGTCACTCGTTCTCCGAGTGCTAGCACGACGAATCAAATATCTCGCGTTGTTCGTTCTTGATCGCTTGTTGTTCGGTCTTGAAAAAATTCTCTCTTGAGTTTCTCATTCTTAAGAGGGAGAGATGAAGAAGAGTCGAGAGAGAATTCGTTGTGCGCAACAATTCTATATTCCCAAACTTTGAATTGGTTTTGAATGCTTTACACAATAGACATAGTCGTCTATTTATAGAGATGAAATTTCGGTTACAAGATTTAATTGCATAACATCCATTAAATATAATTATAACCATTAATGAAATCTCATGCCACATAATAATAATAATATTATTTTGTGGTGCGCCAACTTACGCAAAATTGATAAATAATATTTATCGGCTTGTAAATAATTATTTTATCACCGGACATGGTCTTGGTCCGTTCAAACTCATCTTGCATTTATTGAACACCCGAATTCATATTTTATTCTCTTAAATAAATATTTTATTTACAAACTAGTAAATAAATATTTATTAAATATTCAATAAAATAAATAAATAAATTTTATTCACAATCCGGTGAATAAATATTTATTTAATTTATGCGATCAGTATAACTTGAATAAAATTATTCCTCAGTCTTGAGAATAATATTTATTCTCTTAATTAAATTCAAATAGAATTTAATCGAGACCTACGGAAACACTTACTGTGTGACCCTCTAGGATTCTTTCTCGTTGTCATTGGGCAGACTTGACTAAAATCCAAGATTAATGTCTAGCAACGGGTCAAGGCACCTAAGAGAAAGAATTTAAAGTCGCAACAATGACAACCACATACGAACACTCATTGTGTAATATAATTTCTTTGTCACAATATCTCAGCAAGCAGGTTGCATGATAGTGTCATCAACCTATATGCTCGATACATCATTCTTTGACTATCTGAAGTAAACTCATCGTTACACCATGACCATTGAATTTAGGGAAACAATTATATTTCAATTAAAGGGTCGAGATATCAACTTCCATAAAGATGGAAGTGACAAATCCTTGACTTAACTATTAATAACATGTCATTCATGACGCACCCAACATACCATACTTTCCGCCAACATATGGCGTGATGTTTTTCATCAACAAATCTAAGTGCGCGAGTCATGACATGCATTAATGATAACCTTAAAGTCTAAGGATCATCACACACATTCACAAATAGGAATATCCGATGACACCAAAATATGCAGAATTCCTACTGGCGGGTTTGTTCTCATAATCTCCCATCTTGAAGATTACCAAGTGCGAACTTTATAAGAAGAAGTCTCATATGCTTACGAGTACTCTCACATGACGGTCTATATACTATGTGTCTCATCATAATATTTTATCCAACCGCAGAACTATATTAATAATATTGTCATAGCACTTCAAGGTTCTCATCATAGCGGGGAACTACTATGACTTTATCAATGCATTGAATACTCTAAGACATTATTACATTAAGGTCATGTAGAATAATGAGAATATGTAATAAGATGTTTAATTTAATATTCAATACATCAAATATTCATGTAATCAAAGTACAGACGGTTGGTTCTAGGACACCAACTCTAACAAACTCTCACTTGGATTAGAGCCATCTGCCTATGACTTTCAGTCTATTAGACCTCACATGATAATCCTGTTTTTACTGAGTCAAGGCTTTAGTCAAGGGGTCTGCCACATTGTATTCCATGGAAATACTGCTCACTGCAACCTCACCTCTGAGAAAAAAACATGTCTTGATGTAGAACACTTATAGGAACAAAACATGTTCAAGGGAAATCGACACTCAAAACATTCTGGTCATTCTCTATCGAGAATGTCATGGGAACCCTTCACAAAAAAATTCTCAGTAACTATAAAATGTGGTGAAGACGCAAAGAATTTTTCCTAAGAACATAGAAAATTTAGGAATTCCAACAAAAAAAAAAGGCTAGGCATAAAACACTTCCAGGAACAAAACATGTTCAGGGAAAATCGACACTAGAAATGTTTTGGTCACTCTCTACATAACATATTATGGGAACCTCAATACATATCATAATAAAAATGTACTAAAAACATAAAATATGTACACTATTATAAAAACAATATTAAAAACTATCCCTTTATTAATGTTTTTTTTAAAACGTTGCTAAGGAGGCACATTTTCCCACGCTTCTTAAAAAAACACTAAGAAAGGTCAAAAAAATTCCTACTACAAAAATTACTTATTGTTCCCCACTAATAGCCTAAATCAATGTTTATATTCAGGAACTGTATAAAAAATCTTCTCCATGGGATGAACACTAAAGACGACATGAAGAACAACGTTGGTTTTTGAATGATGAAATGCAGATATGAAAAATGGGGTCCAAATATTCATCAAAATATTAGGTATTTATCAAACACATATTTTTTACAAATTTAAATTTGATAACTAATCTTTTTTCATCACCATTTTTGAAGGTTGTATATGACATAACCTGACCCATCAATACCCCACTTAGGCCAGCAACAAGCTGAGTGTGTCACCCCAAACCCATCTTCAACTGGCTAGGGGTTGGCGACTAACACCAAGAAGACATAACACAAATGAGATGTAACACCCCTGGAAAAGTGAGACTTAAATGAATAAATATTACTACCCATGTCAAAAAAGTGCAACTTTCTTTTTGGGGGATTACCTAATTAGAACTCCATAGTTAAGTGAGACTTGGCCTGGAGTAGTGTTAGGATGGGTGACCTCATGGAAAGTTTCTTAGGGTGTGTGTGAGTGAAGACAAAACACACTGAAAGAACATGTGGCGGTCTGTGGGGAGAGTCATTAGTCTGACAAGTGACCCTGATGGGTAATATCATGTGATGTGCTAGGAAGACAATAATGTATTAAAGGATACCCATGAGGTTAGATGACCAAGTTCATGATCTAGGGAGGTCGGATTATGAAAAATGGTATTGGAGCCAATACTCAACCTAATGTGTAGAGACACAACCTGGGTTTAAGGTGTGGAGTCCACAATGAGGGTGCTGTGCTTTAGGGGGGGAGGGTGTAATACACCTGGAAAAGCAGAATTTAAATGACTAAATGTTACTCATTAGTCTGATAAGGGACATCAGTGGGTAATATAATGTGGTGTGCAAGGAAGACAACACTGTATTACAGGAGACCCATGAGGTAAGATGACCAAATTCATGACCTGAGGAGGTCAGGTCATCATATGAGAGGCCTTAGCCTACAATGACCTATAACATAAATGCATATCCAATATACAATAATAGAAAAAAACAATAGAAAATATATATACCAACTGAACTGTATGCAATATAAGCATGGGATATCAAACAACATACACATCACAACATAGGCGTAACCCAAAAAGGAAATACAAAATGCAGTATACTTAACCACCAGGTGCATCTGACTCTAAGAAGAGAAGACACCTCCTCTGCACATCAACTCATGGAATTAAATTGTTGCAACCATGAGGCTGTGTTTGTAGAAACCCCAACTCCAGTAACCCAGAGATAGTGTCTACTTTATTACATTGATATAAGATACAAAGGATCTCATCTTGAAGGACCGATCAATTTAGTAGTTTTGAAGAACCATATACACACATGATTCCCACATTACATTAGAAATATAAAATAAATATCATAAAACATTCATGTATCCTTAATATTATTCATAATATCCTTCTTTATATCCTGGGGAAAGGAAAACAAATAAAGGGTGAGCTCAGATGCTCCGTAAGAGTTACATACAACAAAATTTATCATAAGTAAATAAGACATAATCAATATGACAAAGTAAATAACTGAAACACATACCATTTAATCAATAACTTGAGCACAAAATATATCCATGGATAATATTAATGCAGTAATCTCATGGATAATAATAACTAAATTCTCAATGAAGGAAATACTTAATATTGGATGTCCTAATCTCAGACATCATGATATCTATACCACCAAAGCCTTATGCCAAGACATTTTAATCGATGGGTATATACACCATAAACCCATTTAATTTGGTTAACTAATTTGTCTCATGATACCCGTTGATGAATCGAGGGGATATATAATTTTGATCCCCACACATCACTGTATGTCCAATGCATTATTAATATATTGAATGAACAATTCAATTCATAAACAATATTTCTTATCAATAAATATTCGTATTGAGCAAAGAATACAGATTTATTAAGGTTTTCTCCAATCAATAAAATATCTTTCGTAGTAAAACACTGTATGTAAAAAGGATATATGGTTTAAGAAATAATCGTACCACAATGGATATTTAAGAGAAATGTAGTGTCCAATGAAAAATGATAATAAGAAAGTGAATATTTCAAGAGAAAGTTAATGACCACAAAATTAATAAGAGATAAAATATGACCTTCAATTCATCATAAATACTGGTTTTGAAATAAATTCATGTCTTTTGGATCATAAAAAAATGGATGAGAAACATTAAAATAAGATTTCTTAAAGGAGTTTTCTTTATAAAACCTTTGAAAACTTGCAGAAGAAGCTAAATAACATAAAACAGTTATGGTAATGGAAAAATATGTTAACACCATATACATTAAAAAACATACCTTTTGACTTTTTGTAAAGAAAAGTGAAAATGACCCTTTCAAAAAAATTTAGAAAGTTTCCTTTAAAAAATTTTAAAAATTAAAGGATAACTTAAAAGGTCCTTTGAGTAAATAAAATAGACTTCTGTAAAAAAATTTTAAAAAATATGGGCATGGAAGAAAAATATACCTGATAAAAAATAAATAAGATCATTTTTTCTTTTAAAAATTTCTTTGCTTGATTCACGTGCTAAAGAGAGGAAAAGCTGGAAGAAAATATGGAAACTCTTTAAAATAGTAAAATTGAATTGAAACTATAATCACCATGAATAAATATATATTCATGTTAAATATCTCAAAGGGTCGATATATACATCACATAAAAATAAATAGGTGCATAATACCAATCATGCCTTGATGGAGTGAAAATTGGGACGAAATCCCTTACCTCAAGTTCGACTTGTCTCATAGGTGATCTAACATCCTGTATAATAATTTTAAATTTATACTTACATAAAAAAACCATATTAATATCTATAATATTATATATGATCCATTTTTAGCACCCATTTGTTAACAATCTTTTATTACTATCATTATTTCAGATGTAATTGCTTTGTTTTTCATGTATGTTTTGATTAGATAGTCTCGGTCCTTACATCTTGATAATGGTTTCATTATATACATATTTTTATTCAAGGTATAAATATCATATATATCATATATATAGATATTTATAATCATCTATAAAATATAGAGATATAAAAATGAATTACACCGTTCATGGAAACGGTAGGCCGTACGTATGCATGAATGTTGTTTTCACTTTTTGACAGATGAAAAAAAAGAAAGGTAAATAATAATTCACATTTACAAGATCATTTTTCTATCATATATAACTTATATATTCATTAAATCTATCCTTATTACCATTCATGTAAAACAGAAATGAAAAATGGATCACATTGCTTTGTAAAGGTGGTAGTCCGCAAGTATTCACGAGCAATGTTATCATTTTCTAATGGATTGGAAGGTAAGAAAGAAGTTATAATATTATAATTTCAAAAAAATAATTATTTCATAAATATTATATAGATTATTTAGTTTCATATTTTTAACCATCCAAGTAAAGTGGTAATGAAAAACAAATTACACCGCTGTGTGGATATGGTAACTCTCACTTACGCATGAGCGATGTTTTCACTTTCCATAGGATGAAAAAGAGATGAAAAATCACTACTGGAAAAATGATTTTTCCCAACGCTTTTATACCAACAGTTTGTAAAAACCGTTGGTATAGGTACCCTTTCCCAACGGTTTGTCCAAACTGTTGGGAAAGCCCATTTTTTGGCCACCTTTCCCAACGGTTTGCCCAAACCATTGGGGAAGGTTGAATTTTGGACCCCCTTTCCCAACGGTTTGGGCAAACCGTTGGGATATGCTAACCTTTCCCAACGGTTTTCCCAAACCGTTGGGAAAGGGGGTCCAGAATTCAACCTCCAACCAACATTTCGAAAAAAAAGCAAGACCTTTCCCAACGGTTTTGAAAACCGTTGGGAAAGGTCCTTTGATTTTTTTTTGGAATCTACCTACGGAGAACATTATATAAATCAAAATTTAAAATAATTAGAACAATACATATATATATTTATGAAATTATTTTAACAAAAGTAATGATAGCTAAGTGTTTAAGTCATTCCGTTATAAACTATAGGTCCTGGGATCAAATCCCACCGGATGTTTCTTTTTTGAAATACATATACCAACGGCTTTGAGAACCGTTGGTATAGATTTTCTAATTACTTATACCAACGGTTTTGAAAACCGTTGGTATAGACCCTATACCAATGGTTTTCCCCAAACCGTTGGTATAGACCTATTGTCACGGCTTACTTTCCAACGGTCCTCCAAACCGTTGGTATAGCCTATACCAACGGTTTGGGGACCTATACCAACGGTTCCAAACCATTGGTATAGGGTATTTTTCCAGTAGTGAATGGTTGTAAAATAATCATAAAAACATATCAGTATATTGATGATATCATAGTTATTATTCTAGGATGGGTACAACAAATTAAGAATAAGTAAAAGAAGAAACAAACTTGAAAGAGTTGGTAAAGACAATTACCCCTTCTTCGGTAGACTTCCTTTAAATCTCCTCTTACGATACATAGGGATTGTCTTTTGGGAAGACTAAAACCTCTAGAACCTGGATAATGATGTTGAAAAGAGAAATGGGTAGGTTTTAGTCAAAATAGAATGCTCAAGGTGGTGTAAAGAAAATAAAGAAGGGGTATCCTTTTATAAGTGAGGGTTTGAGCATTCTTAAAATTTCTTAAAGTATTAAATTAATATTAAAAAATTTTCATGTCCAAATGAATCCAAATTAGTATAATTTATAGATAAGATGAGTATGAGTCGAAATAATCTCATCCAATAAAATTTGGATAATTTTTTTATTGTGTTTTCACCCATATTATTTAGTCTTAACCTCCTCTTAACCATTTTGATAATTACTGCAATATTAAAGTTTTCCACCCTTTAAGGGTTAAGAATGTTACCATAAGAGAAAAAATTACCCATAAATGGACCTTGGTTTATTTTTTCAACCATATATCATTAATTTTTCCAAATATATTATTTTTATGAATTTTAAATCATTTAATAAAATATTATTTATTATAAAATATCATCAATGTCATTTTTTGATACTATTCATTTAATTTGAATTTTAATAATTATAGAAAAATATGGAATTTGAATATAATCCTTTAAAACATACATAACATGTCATATATATCTATAAAATTCATGGAAAACCATAATTAATCCAATTTATATCACTTTTAATATTTTAAAAACCATTTATTATATCTTTCTATTAATTGAATATATGATGTGTCATTGTTGCTTAAACATTTAAGTTAATTATTCAATCACAAAAAATTTAAAATAAATTACCATAAAAAAATAATTAATTAATATTTAAAATAAAATTTTATAACCAAACATAAGTTTTTTTTATCCCTATCAAAAAATATTATAAATATTAAAAGAAATAGAATGACATTTTTGACTTTATCCTTTACTTAAATATTATAAAGATAAAAATCAAAGTTAAATTGAACAAAGTTATATTTTAGAATTTTGGATGATTATGGATGAACTATAATCATAAAATAAAATAAATTCAAGTTTTGGATATGTGTTTAATGCCTTATCACATTATTTTTAACCTTAAATACTCGATTTACCCTTTATCGAGGTGATAAATTTTACTAGTGTTATTATCCATAATGAAAAAAATAAAAGGGTACTATTTAAAAAATTTGACCCTCCTGCTTCAAAATATTTAATATAATTTATCAAATTCAATTCATATAAGTATAAAAAGTTAATTTAAATATAAAACCACAAAAATCGATGAAAAACAGTTTTCAGAAAAAATGCCTTATTAAGTCCAAAAATGAACTTATACTAAAATTAGGTATAATAGTGATTAAAATGAAATTAATTTGATTATTTATAAATAAATTAGGCCTATGTTAATTTAATATTGAATTCAAATCATCACGAGTTTTTTTTTCAATTAAAAGAAATGACAGTTTTACAAAAATCGGTATTTTTCAATATTCACTGAAAAGTCAACATTTTTAGAAAAATCTAAAAATTTCAACCTAAGATAATATTAACATTATGATTTCAAAAATGACATAATTTTCACACAATAATATATTTTTTTGGTTCATTTAAACTTGGTTTTACATTTAAATCAAGATATCAAAGAAATTTATTTAAAGAGAAATATATCATAAAATCTTGGGTTGTTACATTCTACCCCCTTATAAAAATTTTTCCCTTGAAATTATATCCCTCTTATACAAAAAAAATGATGATACATTTCCCTCATCACATCCTTAGGTTCCCTTATATATTCTTTAATTTTGTTATTTTCCCACAAAACTTTAACAAGATGAGTGGTCCAGTTTCATAGAAATTTCCCTCTATGATCCATTATTTCCATCAGTTGTTCCTCATAAGAAATATCTTACTCCAACGTCATGACCTACGAGTTCATTACATGTGAATAATCAGTTATTTATTTCCTCAAGTGAGATACATAGAACACATCATGAACTTGAGAGAGATTTTGTGGAAGTACCAAATGATATGCTACTGTCCTGATACGATCAATAATTATGAAGGGATTGATATATCTAGGGCTCATATTTACCTTCTTTAAAAATATCATAGCTTTCTTCTAAGGATATTTTCATAAAAATATATTTTCACCCACTTTGAAGTCTAGATCTTTCCGAATATTGTTATCATAAAATTTTTGTCAGCTTTGAGATGCCCTTATATTTTGTTGAATGGATCCAACCTTTACCACCACTTCCTCATCTATATTAGGTCCCAATATATTTATTTCTCTAACTTCAACCCAACACATTATAGTTCTACACTTCCTTCCATAGAGGGATTCATAAGGATCCATCTGAATGCTCTAGTGAAAGCTATTATTGTAAGAAAATTCCACTAAAGGAAGGTGTTGATCCCAACCACCTTTGAAATCCATAGATCAAGCTCTCAACATGTATTCTAGAGTTTGAATGGTCTTATCAGACTGACCATATATTTTAGAATGATAAGTAGTATTGTAACTCAACTTTGTATCAAAACATCACTCAAGTATTCTCCAGAACATCGAGCTAATCCTCATATCCTGATCAGATATGATTGAGAGTGGTACTCTATGAAATCTCACAAATTCATTAATGTATAACTGAGTAAGTTATTCAAGAGATAAATCTTCTATAATAGGGATGAAATGAATTTATTTCATAAGGCGATCGACTAAAACCCAAATAAAATTCCACCCTTTAGATGTTTTAGGGAGTCCAATGATGAAATCCATGGTAATGTTTTCCCATTTCTATTATGGTATGGGTAATGGTTGTAACATCCCCTTAGAATTATGTCTCTTGACCTTAACATGATGACACACCAATAATCATGACACATACTCGACAATATTCATTTTATGTTATCCCACTAGAAATATTATTTCAGATCTCTATACATATTCATACTTCCAGGATGAATAGAGAATGATGAACCGAGAGCTTCATCCAACAACTCCTTCTTCAACTTTGGTATTGATGGGACACATAATTAGTTCCCAAACATTACCATTACAACATGATCATATTTAAACTCAAGAAAATTCCTCACCTTCTTCTATAATTCTATATCTTCCTTCCGTGCCTTCTTAATCCTCTCATGGATAGATGGTTGAACATTCATACGAGAAAGATAACATTTATCCACTTTCCTCACGATTTCAAGATCCAACTTATGAAAATTCATAAATATTGGATCTTTTTCAATCCACATCATGGAAAAACAAACATGATATTTCCAACTTAGAGCATCAACCACCTTGTTTGACTTCCCAGGGTGGTTATGTATCTAGTATTCATAATATTAAATCAACTCCAACCATATTCTATGGTTCATATTCAACTATTTATATGTAAATATACTCTTAAAGATTTTATGATTAGTATATATATATCATATCTTTCACCATATAGATAATTTATCCATATTTTTAGTGCTAAAATTACTACTGCCAGTTCCAAATCACAAGTCAGGTAAATTTTCTCATGAATTTTCAATTGGTGAGAGACATAAGCTATCACCATATCAGTTTTCACAAGGACCTATCCTAGTAAATTCTATTATGAATCACTATAGATAAAAAAACCTTATCTTCCATAGGGTAGTGTATGCGCAGGTGCACCGACCAACCTTCTCTTTAATTCCTTGAAATTCTCCTAACATTCATTAGTCCACAAGAACTTAACCCCCTTCTGAGTCAATTTGGTTAGTGGATTAGATATCCATGATAAATATATCATAAATCATGGGTGGTATCCATCAAACCCAATAAAAATATGGATCTCTATTAATAAGTCCATTATTGAATAACTTTCATCTTTTAAGGGTCCATTGATATAACCTCTCTTGAAATTATATGACCCAAGAATGCAACTTTTTGTATCCAAAATTTACACTTGGTAAACTTGGAATATAACTAATCCCTCCATAGGGTATTCAACACAATTATCAAATATTATTCATGTTTTTTCCTTTATCTTTTAATATATAAGAATACCATCTATAAAAAGAATACAAAAAACTGATAAAGGTAATCTCTAAATACTCTATTCATTAAATACATGAAGATAATAAGAGAATTGGTAAGTCCAAGTGACATTACTATAAATTCATAATGAACATGATTCATACAAAATACTTCATTGGGTATATCATCCTTCTTGACCTTTAGATTATGATATCCAGATCAAAGATCAATCTTGGTAAAATATTAAGATCCTCACAATTGATAAAAAAAATCATCGATATGGGGTAGGGGATACTTGTTCTTAATAGTTATTTTGTTAAGTTCCTTATAATCAATTCAAAAATGCATTAACCCATGTTTATTATTAACAAAAATATTAGGTACACCCCATAGCGATGCACTAATCCAAATGAATCCCTTATAAATATTCTAATGGAGTTGTTTCTTCAATTACTATAACTCAATAAGGTCCATTCTAAATGGAGTATTTTAAATAGGTGTAGCACTGGGTATGAGTTCTATTGAAAACTCAAATAAACAATTCAGGGGAATATTAGAAAACTCTTTTGGAAATACATCAATGAACTCCTATACAATAGGAACATCTTAAATGTTAAGTTTCTCCCTAACTATATGAGATAAATTTCCCTCATAAATAGGCACTAAAACCAATATGATTGAAGTAATTTACATTGAGAGTTCAAGTTCATCCTCTCATAAAAAGACTATTGTAGGTTGGTTTGAAATATCAAATGCAACTTCTATTCCTCAACAATTGATATGGTTTTTATACTAAGAGATCCAATCCATGCCCAAAATTATATCGAATTTAACTAGAGGTAGAATAAAAATATTTTTAGGAAATACATTCCCACAAACTTCTACAAAATAGGATATATAGACTTGAGATCAAATCATTCTACCATTGAGAGTTTTCACCATCAACTCAATATATAATCATTGAGGTGGTGATGTGATACCCTTAGAAAATTATTCAGATATAAAAGAGTAGTTAGAACTTGAATCAAAGAAAAAATTTCACTTAGAGAGTGGATGATAAGTATACCTTTCACCACATTTCTTGGAACTTCCACTTTGGTTATAGTAATTCCATATTCTTGGTCTTATCCCCTTGGCTTATTCTATGGAAATTTCCATTGATTATTAGGTAAATAGTTTGAATATTTACCCATCTCTTTACAGATGAAGCATTGGATAACAATTTTTAGGTTCATTAGGTTAGATACCCTAAGAGGGGGGGGGGGGGTGAATCAGGGTATGATAGATTGAAACAACTGTCTTTAATGATCTTGTTTCGCTATTAAGAAAAACTATCTTCTCTCTCTTTTCTGTAGAAAATTATAAACAGAAATAAAATCATTCACATGACACAAAAATTTTTACTTGGTTTACCCTCACTGGGCTATGTCCAAGGAGAATATACTAGCGATGTACCAAATCCACTAAAAGTGCACTACTATTTACAAAGTTTGGAGCGGACTCACTGTCCCTCCTAGTTTACAACCACTCACAATACGAAAGATCACTGCTCTCTCAACTGAATTGTGCTTACTACTTATTCAAAATATCCACTCACAGTTTAAAGACTTGTAGGTCCCTTCATTATCACAAATAAATGCATCTTCCTATGTATGTAGATGCTCTGTTGAAGTTACACTTTCATCCAATAATGAATACAAATTTACTGCAAGTGTACTGGGAAATCCTCCAACTTTTGCACAACCTTAGAATGATTGGCGCACTTCTCCAAGCCTGGAGCGCTTCTTTATTTTTTGGCATGCTTCTCCAAGACTGGTGCGCAAGTGTCACCTAACCACTTGCACGACACTCCCTTATCCAACTCCAAACTTGGGAAACTCTCACCCTTTTATGCCCAAACCAATATTGGCGCGAAACTGTCAACTCATGCACTTCTACAAGCCTAGCACACAAGTGTCACCAAACCACTTGTGCAACACTCCCTTTTCCAACTCATAACTTGGGCGAATCACACCCTTTTATGCCCAAATCAATATTGGCACACAACTATCAATTGGAACACAACTTCTGAATATCTTTATACTTGTGCGACCAAACCACCACTTGCACGCCCAAACCACCTACATGACTAGAATTTAAATTTTTTCTAAGTGTTGAGATTCACTAAAAATGAGGAGGGTGGACCTCTATTTATGGTCATTTTGGGTACCTTGAGCACCGACGTGCAAGTATCCTCCCGGTGTGCAAGTACATCCTCCCTAGTCTCTTTCGCCCTAGTCACCTTGCGCGCCCAAACCAAAAATTGGGCACCCCTCTTTCCTTTGCCATATTTTTATGTTCTAATATTGAAAAGAATATGGCATGAAAATTTCCAAGCTCTAATACATTGGATTGCAAGTCCCTTTTCCAAAAACCATTTTCTCCATTTTTCAATTTTGAGGCCCAAAAAATTGGCAAACACTAGAAAATGGCACTACATTGTATTTTCTCTTTTTGTACCACCTCCAGATCATCCATTCCTTTGTCGAGGTTCTTCAATAAATCATGGATTGTCAAAAAAATCTCTTAAACTTGAAAAATCTCCATGGAAACCCTCTTTTTTCAATAAATTAAACATCGTGGTATGCTTTATTAACAAACACAACATGGAGTCTCACTTTGTCAGAAAACACAATCACCTCAAAAATGCTTCAATGATACCTTGAGGGATTTTTGACCAACAATCTCCCCCTTTGGGTTTATTGACAACTATTCTCATAAAAAGATACTGCATTAATGCTTTAGCCACCATTATCCTCTTGCGATTCTGATAGCGATCAAGGATTCACTCAACACATACTCTAATCCCACATGAGAAATGCTCAGTGTGAGAAACAAGAGTAAATGAAAATTTCATCAATGAATCACTTCATTTCTACAACCAATTATTGATACCAAACTGATACCAATTGCTGATCGTTGGAAACCTTATAACACCATTCCAATGCCACTCTTCTGCTTTTATCACGATCCTCATATGTCATGATATCTATTCTTTGATCGATCACTTCTAGCATTGTCAGATTTCAAACTCCTCCTTCTACACATATTGGGTTCTTGTGTTGTCCAAGATAATCTTTAGCTGATCACTTCGAACACCACATACTCCCATCATGATGCTCCCCCTATCATCTTCTCCACTTGTCTTGATAAACTCCCCCTATATTTGAAAAAGACATTGTCTCCCTTATTTAGCCATAATTTCTTCCCCTTTAGGAGTCACTCTTTCTCCCACTTTGTTAATGAACCCAAAGGTCACTCCTTTGTGGTCTGTAACAGAGTAGAGAACACAGATTAGTACAGTAAGGAAAACACACCATACCTCAGGTAGAGGTGGGGACCCTCATTCACACGTTTTCAAGTGTGGGGAGTCGACTGAACTCCCAAAGCCAATCTATGCCTCTCAAAAGCTTCCTTGGGTAAGGCCTTTGTCAGAATGTTTGCAACCTTTAGTTCAGTAGGAACATACTCCAACTTCATGATTCCCTGTTTAACTTTATCCTTGATAAAATGATACTTTATCTCAACGTGCTTTTTCTTTTAATGATGGATGATATTTTTGCTGAGATTTATAGAACTTGAGTTATCACACTGGATTCTGATCAGATACTTCACTTCAACTCCCATATCATCAAGATGTTGCTTCATCCATAATAACTATGTGCATTCTTGAGTGGCGAAAATATACTTAGCTTCTACAGTGATCAATGAAATGCAATATTGCTTCTTGCTAAACCAAGAAATACACAAATCACCAATATAGAAAGCACCTCCTGACGTTGATTTCCCGTCATCCGCTGAACCAACCCAATATGCATCATTATATCCCAATAACTGTGAATAATATTTTTCATTATATAGAAATAAAAAATCCACCATTCCCTTGATATAACAATGTATTCTTTTCAATGCAAGCATGTGGATTTCCTTGGAATTGCTTTGATATTGTGCTGCTTGGCATGTGACAAAAACAATATCAGGTCTTGTTGCTATTAGTTATAATAAACTCCCAATAATCTTCCTGCATTCTGTGATATTAACTACCTTTCCATCATCATCTTTCAATAATTTCATTCAGGTAGCAACCATAGTCTTCATCTCCTTGGAATTTTCCATTCCAAATTTTCTCAGAACCTCCTTGGCCTATTTGGATTGAGAGATAAACATTCCATTCCTTCCTTGTGTTACCTGTAAACCAAGAAAAAATGTCAGATCACCAATCATAGACATTTAAAACTCATGTTTCATGAATTTGGAAAATTGTCTGCACTGTGGTTCATCTGATCCTCCAAAAATTATGTCATCAACATAAATTATCACCATAATCCGTTGATTACTGTCATTGTTGAAATAGATATTGTAATCAACTTCACCACACTAGAAACTAATATTTTTAAAATACTGATCAAGCCTTGAGTACCATGCTCTTGGTGCTTGTTTCAGTCCATATAACGCCTTCTTCAATCGACAAACCTTGTTCTCATCCTCATGAATGAGAAAACCATATGGATGCTTGATATACATTTCTTCCTCTATAATCCCATTCAAGAATGCATATTTGAAATCCATCTGGAACACTTTGAACTTTCATTGCACTATGATGGCTAGGAATAATTTGATTGTCTCCAACCTTGAAACTAGTGAAAATGTCTCATCAACATCTATTCCCTATATCTGGGAGTATCATTTTCACACTAGTCGTGCTTTATTTCGAATAAATATTCTATATTTATTCATCTTGTTGCGGTAAACCCATTTAGTTCCGATTAAATTCTTATTTTATGGCCTTAAAACAATCTCCCAAGTCCGATTCTTCTCAATCTGGTCTATTTCTTCATTCATCACCTGAACCCAGTTTTCATCTTCAGCTGCATCAACAAAACATTTAGGTTAAACTTGAGATAAAAGAGATTTATGCTACAGTGAATTCATTATTATTTTCTGAACTGGTGCTGTCTGATCACCAATGATATTCTTCCTGTTAATTCCAGCTTGACTCTTTGGCTTATTTGCAGATACAAACTTGACTTCTTCTTATTCATCATCAGTATCTTCTTCTGAGTCAGCATCTGCTACTTCTACTCCCCCTGTGTTACTTTCCTATTCATCACTTTCATCAAGAACCTATTTACTGTGTTGTTGAGTATTATCTTCATTTTCTAAAATAGTGACATCATTGCTCTCAATTAATTTTCCTAGCCTATTTTTGAAGCATTTGTATGCTTTGCTTTTTTCCTGAGTAGCCAAGGAATATTCCATCATCTCTACATGACTCAAATTTCCTATGTTTTTATTTTTTTAGAATGAAACACTTACCTACAAATATTTGAAAGTATTTCACTATTGTCTTATTTTTGTACCACATATCATACGAAGTATTTCCTTCCTTCGGACATAATAGAGCCCTATTAAAAATGTAGACTGATGTCAAAACTGATTCCTTCCAAAATTTCTCTGGTAGATCCTTTTCAATGAGAATCATTCTGGCCATGTTGTTGATGATCCAATTTCTCCTTTCAACCACTCCATTCTGTTGGAGAGTTATCAGTGAAGAAACTTGATGTATTATCCCATGTTTCTCAAGATAGTATTCCACCTGACTGTTTGTGAATTCCGTACCATTGTCAGTATGAAACTTCAGTATTTTCTACCCAAGAATCCTTTCATATTCCCTTCAGTACTATTTTAAGAAACTAAACACATTGGACTTATGATAAATGATTAATACCCATGCCATTATTTTATAATCATCAATGAAAATAACTTAATACCTCTTCCTATCAATGGCTCTTGGTGAGATGGTTTCACAGACATCGATATGTACTAATTCAAGCACTCTTGTTGACTTCTTTTCCTTTTATTTTTACATCTTTCTGATGATATTCCCTTGTTGAAAATAATAACACGTATGTGTATGATCACGTGATAGCTTAGGGAGGTCTCTAGCTGCATTACATTTCACCAGATCTTCCAGGTATGGCTGACACAGATGAACAAGTCATTTATGCCTTAACTTGTTTTCTTCTTCTCTGGATAGAAAGCACACATATTCTTATCCACTTACCAGGTAGAGAATTCACTTTGTCCTTTTTCACTATAGGATTACTGTACCATCTCTTCCCTTTATGACACAATCTTCTTGGTAAATCGTATAGAATTACTTGAGTCACACAGTTGACTAATGCTGAGCAAATTGTGACTGAGAACTTCTACAACCAATACATCTTCACATATTATTTATTTTCCCCCAAACATGACCTTTCCAGATCCAATTATCTTTGTTACTTCATCGTTTACAAACTTGAAAACTCCTTCTTTGTCATATTATATTCCTGTAACTAGATCCTTATTTCCTGTCATGTGAGACGTGCCACCACTGTCAAGGATTTATACACCAGAATAGTCTGATGATTTAAGGGAAATTTAAGCAACCACTTCCTTCTATGCTCTCTTCTTCTTGGTCCATATTTTTGTCTTCACACTCATCATAGATTGATACTTATGATCTTTCTTAGAGTATGATGAACCATCTTCATCTTTTAAATCTGCAAATCTGTTTTTCAATTTCAACTCACCTGTTGGTTCATTGATCCGCTGCTTGCGAACATTTTGATTCTAATTTGACACATTACTCTGTATGGTCAATGTACAATATCTATCCATGTTCTAAAATCCTCCACACCAAAAGCAGTGTCCTTAGAAATATGTTCTAGAGAACCATTCTCTATTTGGCTACCACATTTTTCTTGTGCCCTTCAGTATCTTCTGGATACAGAACACACATTATGTGAGTGTCCCATCTTTCCACAACAATAACACCTAATAAAAGGTGTATTCCTACATGTCACTTCTGTACTACCAGTTGTTCCTTGTGTTCTTTGAATTTTCTGATTCTACCTTTTACCCATTTCAATTTGGAATGGGCACTTGTGGTCTGACTTCAACCCCGCCTTCTTTCTATTTCTAATTAAGCCCTAAATCAACCTTAACATCTGAGCTCGATTGATGCTTCTTTCCTTTTGAAATATTAGGATCCTCTTTCATCTTTTTAGTCTTTTGAATGATCTTCTTTCCCAATGTCACATTGGGGGTTAATATTTTTTCTTGATCCTTCAGTTTTATTCACAGATTGACGACTTATTATTCTTCAAGTTCTTCAATATGTTTGACTTTATTTTTCACTTTTCTATTCAATCCATAAATCTCCCTTTTACTATTCTTCAATATTGATATTATGTCCATCAACCTTTTCTGAGCTCTCTAGATTGGAATACTTAAGGTTTTTGATTTCTTTTACCAGCTTAGACTTATCTTCTTCCTACTATTGCATGTAGAGTTTGGCATCATGTACCACCTTATTGGATTTATTTGTTTTTGATCTCCAAACATATATCTCTTTAAGAGCTACTTCTAATTCAGCTTCTATGTCGATTCTTCTTTCAATTTCTTCTTCTTCTTCATCAGCCTCAGTTTCATCCTATTTCTGAGAACAACCGACAACTACCCCCATAGAATTCTCTCCACGATCTCTGCAGTTCTCTATCTCTTCAACCTTCTTAACCTCAGACTCATCTGAAATGTCACATTCTTTTGAAAGAAGGTTCTTCTTATTAAAGTAATTTCTTCTTATTAAAGTAATTTCTTCTGAAATATTTCATGCCTTTCACATAGACTGAAGACTTGTTCTTGGGAATTTCATCTTCATTGACATCATCATCTTCTTGGAACTTTTTGGGGAACCTTTCCACAAGATGTCCAACAATTCCACATCGAAAACAAGCAAGTAGAAGTTTCCCTTTAAACTTTCCTTTTTCCTATTTGAAGGTTTTAGGAGAGGAATGAAATCACCTCATCTGTCTCTTCTTCTTCCTAAGAGTCTTAAATAGTGAGATTCTTCATGGCTTTGAATTACACCTCTTTGAATTTCCCTTTTTCCAAAGCATTATTGTCATCATTTCTCATTTCATATGATACAAGGGTACTGTGCAAGTTATCCAATGTTAGATCTTTCAGATCCTTGTCTTCTAATACTGAAACCTTTGCATTGAAGTGAGGTGGAAGTTTCCTCAAGATGCGCTTGACAATCTTTATGTCTTCAATGACTTCACCAAGATCTCACATGTCTTCCACTACAATATTTACCCTATCAAAGAATGTATTGACATACTCATTTGGGTTCATTCTAAGATCTTCATACTTATTCCACAACACTTTCATCTTTGCTTCTCTGACTTTTGAATCTCCTTCATATATGTTCAAAAGTTTTTCCCACATGGCATGTGATTTTTTTCATGACATCACCTTCGTATAGATATCATTGGATAGGGATCCACCTAAATCATTGATTACCTTGGCTTCAACATCCAATTCTCTTCGCTCAACATCCAATAATGCACCACTATTAATATCGGCTGTTATACCACACATTGATTCTATGAACACATCCATTCCCAAAGATCGGAAGTAGTGTTGCATTATATTATTCCATAGATGAAAATTGTTCCCGTCAAAGATCGAAATCCATTTATGATTAGTGACCTACATTTGAGAGAGAACCACTGATATTAACCTTTCACTCTGATACCAATTGTTAGGTCCACTAGTTTTGATACCCTGAGAGGGGAGATGAATTAGGGTATGACAGATTGAAACAACAGCTCCTAATGATCTTGTTTCACTGTTAAGAAAAACTCTCTTCTCTCTCTTTTCTGTAGCAAATTATAAAAAGAAATTATATCATTCACAGGACACAAAATTTTTTGCTTGGTTCAACCTCACTGGGATACATTCAAGGAGCATACACCAGTGATGCGATGATGTACCAAATCTACTAAAAGCGCACTACTGTTTACAAAGTTCAGAGCAGACTCACTATCCCTCCTAGTTTACAACCACTCACAATATGAAAGCTCACTTCTCTCTGAACTTAAGTGTGCTCAATGCTTCTTCAGAAGATCCAATAACAGTTTAAAGACTTTTAGGTCCCTTGATTATTACAAATGAATTCATCTTCCTCTATATGTATATGCTCTGTTGAAGTTCCACTTTCATCCACTAATGAATACAACTTTACTACAGGTGTACTGGGTAATCCTCCAACTTTTATGAAACCCTAGAATGATTGGAGAACTTCTCCAAGCTTGGCGTGCTTCTTTATTATTTAACATGCTTCTCCATGCCTGACGCGCAAGTGTCACCTAACCACTTGCGTGACACTCCCTTCTCCAACTCTAAACTTGGGCGACTCTCACCCTTTTACGCCTAAACCAATACTGGCATGCAATTATCAACTAAAGTGCTTCTACAATCATGGTGCGCAAGTGTCACCAAACCACTTGCAAAACACTCCCTTCACTAACTCAGAACTTGGGCGACTCACACCCTTTTACACCCAAATCAATATTGTCACACAACTATCAATTGGTGCATAACTTCTGAATATCTTTATACTTGCATGACCAAACCACCACTTGCGCACCCAAACCACCTACGTGACTAGAGCTAAAATTTTCTCTAAGTGTCGATCTTCACTAAAAATGAGAAGGGTAAAACTTATAGGCATTTTGGGTACCTTGAGCACCGATGTGCAAGTCTCCTCCTAGCACGCAAGTATAACCACCCTAGTCTCTTTCGCCCTAGTCACCTTGCGCGCCCAAACCAAAACTTGGGTACCCCTATTTCCTTTGACATATTTTGATGTTTTGATCTTGAAAAACATATGGAACAAAACTTTCCAAGCTCCAAGACACTAGATCACAAGTCCCTTTTACAAAAACATTTTTCTCCATTTGTTGATTTTGAGGCCCAAAAAATGGAAAACATTGGAAAACAACGCTACCTTATATCTGATCTTTTTGTACTGCCTCCAGATCATCCATTCCTTTGTCGAGGTTCTTCAATAAATCATGGATTTTCAACAAAATCCCTTTAACTCGAAAAATAACCATGAAAACCCTCATTTTTCAACAAATTGAACATTGTGGTTTTCTTTGTCAATAAACACAACATGGAGGCCCACTTTGACCACAAAAAAAAATCACCTAAAAAATTCTTTAATGATACCTTGAGGGATTTTTCCCAACAATAGTGGAATATTTATTTTACTTAAATTCATTATCTAGATGAAATCTATACTCACACTTGTAACAAACTCTCACACCCTTAAAGAATTTCCCATGACGTTTCTTTCCACAATTTTTACATGATGGATATTTCTTTATTCTTTTCTTCTTCTTTGATGTGTTCCCTTTTTCTTGGTGCTTATCTGACCTCTTCTTCTCTTGATTTCCCTTGAAGATATAGTATCAAGAAAATTCCTTCTTCGTATTAATGGAACTTGATACTATATCATCATATGATGATAAAATTGTAGAAACTAGTTCCATTTTGAGACTCAGATTAATCCCATAAAATAAATGACCAATCTTAATTTTTCAGAATACATATATAGCCTGAATCATGCCTGGATAATATTGTAAAGTTATCCTCATACTCTACCACACTTTCTTCTTTATTTTACTTTAAAGCGAGTAACTTCCTCTCCATTTCAGATCACTATTCTTGAGGAAAGTGTTTCTCAAATAAAATCACTTTAAAAGTTATCCATTCCATGATTTATTTTTCTTCAGCATCTTTAGTGTTCTAGATCAATGGACACTATTGATCAATATCTAATTTCAAGAAATACATTGCTATAATAACCTTTTCACCTTAATTATATCCCAAATCAAAGAATATCTTTTAGAGAGACTTAATCTATTTCTCATCTACCAATGGATTAGTAGTTCATGTTAAAATATGGAGGCTTATATCACATGAAGAGATCCAAAATAGGAGAATCACACTATGGAGAAATAGTTTGCTTCATTTGGGAAAGGATATTCATCACAACCTAAGTAAGATGCCCTAATATGACCATGATCTACTCAGTTCCAATATTAACTATATTGGAATGCTCAACAGGGTAATCTCTACATTTTCTATAGGTGTTGATTCCATTTCTTCTATTAGGAACCATCACTGAACAATGGTACACACTGAGTTAGATCATAATCATCATGAATATTGAGTCATAAAATAAAAATCCCTCTAATGGTAAAAGTTGTCAAATACTATAAGAGATTATCATAACTCTCATGTTAGCCATGTTTATTTTAAATATAGTTCTTAAGGTTTATATTAAAATTTATCTGATACCAACTATATAAAACCCAACTTCAGTAACCTAGATCCAATATCTACTTTATTGAAGGTTTAGGGTGCAGCGAAAGTACCTTGGGGGGGGTGTTATATTAATATTTCATTTAATATGTAGTTTCCCAAAACCCTAATAAAGGATCTTGTATGTTAAATTTATAATTAATTTATTTAGATATGAAGAAATAAATTATCTCATCTTATGATCCTTTATTTGATTACATTATTGATCTTCTAAAAGAACCTTTTTAGATTACCTTAATTGCACTATAAGGATCCAGGTGTAGAATCTCTTCGGTGATGATCCACACATGCTCCTTTGATCTCTGAATGATGCCGATTATTTTTTTGGGTGCTAGCACGGAAAATCCATCATCTTGTATTGTTCATGTTTATTGATTTCAGTTCCTTAGATCTTGATGGAATATCTCTAATTCTTCTCATTCTTGAGAGGAATAAAGGAGGTGGAATGAAGAGAGAATTACGTTGTGTGCAACGATTCTCAAATCTCGATTAACCCTACACAATATATATAATCATCTATTTATAAATCTATGTTTTAGGTTAAAATATTATTTAATTAGGTACCTACCCTTAAATAATATAATAATAATTATTAAAACCTATGAAATATAATAATAATAATAATATTATTATACGGTGTACACCAACTCATGCAATGAAAAACATTATTTACTGGCTTGGAAATAAATATTCATTGTTGAATACAATCTTATCTGCTCCAATTCCTCAACATTTATTGAATACTCAAATAAATATCTAATTAAATATTATATTCATAAACAAATAAAATAAATATTTTATTCAAAATACAGTGAATAAATATTTATTAAAATATTCATGAAATAAATTATTTATTACCTTTTGAATATTAGCGATAAATAAAAATTGAATAAAATTATTCCTCAGTCTTAATAATAATATTTATTCCAATAATTAAATTCACATAGAATTTAATCAAGATCAAAAGAAACACTTGGTGTCTGACCCTATAAGATTCTTTCACATTGGAATTTGTTGGTCTTTCCTAAAGTCCAAGATTATTATCTAGCAATGGGTCAAGACACCCAAGAGAAAGAACTTAATGTTGTAATGATTACAACCACATACGAACTCATGCTTTGTAATATAATCCATATATCTCAATATCTCATCAAGTAGGTTTCACATCTCTGTCATCAACCAATGTGCTCGATTCAATTTTCTATGACTATCTGAAATAAACACGTCATTGCACCATAGACATAGAATTTAAAGTGAAAGTTCCATTCCATTCAAAGGGTTAAGATATCAACTCCCATAAAGATGAAAGAGACAAATCATTCCTCGACATATCCATTAATAACATGCCACTCATGACACACCCAACATGTAACTAACCTAAATTATATCAATGGAAATTCCCTTATTATATAGTAGAATCACATTAATAACACAATAAAAACTTTATAAATGAATAATGAATGGAATAAGAGGTATTTCTAGAAGTTAGGGAACCTATACCAATGGAATAGTAACTTGACCTTTGGAATAGTAATGTGACCCTTATGAATAATAAATCAGACAATAGAATAGTAACCTCACCTATGAAAGTATAAATAAAATTTGGGTATCCTATAAATAAAAATATGACATATCTATATCTTGGAATAAGTAAACAAATTTTTTAGGAATGATAAATTAAGTGTTGGTATTTTTATAAGTTATAAATATTAAATTACAATTTTAAATTAATATAATGGTTTAAAAGAAAATTTATTTTCATAAAATGTATTCATAAATTAATATTTTTTTTTGTATTATGATTATAAGATAATTTTATGAGACATTAATTAATTTTTTAAAGTGTTATAAAATTAGTTATAATTTTAAAATTGGTATTTTTCGAATAAATGATGATTTCATTTAAAAATTAATTTTCTCATATTTAAAAAATTATTTTTCATAAAATGGAGTCTTTTTTTTAATTTTACACATTGAAAAATGGTTAGGATGAATTTTCAGGATTTTTCTAAAATAGTTGATTTTTTTGGTGAATAGTAAAATACGACAATTTATGATAAAAGATAAATACATGAATTATGGAGACATAGACGATGTATGACTGATGTAAGCCCAAAATATCGAAATATTATTCATTATTTTAATATATTTGGTGATAATTCTCAAACTATTCATAGTCTTGAGTCAAAATAATAAACTAATGAATAAAATAACGAGAAAACACCTATCTCCTCCATTATAAATACCACCCCTCACCAACTCTTCTCCTCATACATTTAAAGCTTTGATCCTTGTACAAATTATACTCAAATATTTCAACACCCCAAGCTTTCATGGTATGCTTCTCTTTGATTAATACAATAACTTGTGTTGTATGCAGCTCCAGGTTCTAGCACACCATGACCAATCAAACTAGCCGTTTAAAAAAGTAGTTATGAATAGTAATACCAAATTTTATAAATTTAATTTTTCAAAATGGACATAATTTATGGATTCAGAATATAAAAATTATCTTAGGGTGAATTTTTGGTATTTTTTTGAAAAATTTCAATTTTTGATGAATAGCAAAAAACAATGCATTATTGTTTAAAACCGACTTTTTATTTAAATAAATATTTTTTTAATTTAAATTTATTTTAAATTCTAAATAGATACATAATAATTATATTAGTTCAATGTAATTCATTATAGTCATTTTATAATAGGATTATATATATACAATTTTATTGAACTTTTTAACGTCTTTTACCCACCTTCTAGGAAAATTTGCAAATTTGCATAAAACTTAATTTTACCACTTCTGTGAATTGAATTTTAAAAATACAACAGACACAGTTATCATCAGTAAGTAAAATGTGGTTCAATAGGATGAAAATAATTTTTGGTGAATAATAACTTTTGAATTTTATTTACCACGGTTAAAAGTAAATAGGGTAATTAAAGGTAAAAATAATATTATAATATTATAAAATTACCCCAACACATGTCACAATTATATTGGATAAGTTTTTTTAGACCAAAATAAAAATTAGGACAAAAATAAGATCCTTTTTTATCCATTTGGGTTAAATCAGGACATTTATTATATTTTATTTAAAGAAGAGTTAAAAGTGTTAAATTCAAATTTTAATATCTAAACCATTTTTAATATAGGGTTATACATAAGATAAATTTTACTGTAAATATTCATTATAAAGATAAAAATATTTCCTACATCATAGTATTTTATTTCTAATTTTTATACAATTAAATAACTAAATTTATTTATGACACGATGATGATGTAGTAATTACCTTATTAATGAAAGATTAAAATAATTGATATTATACATATTAAAATAAATGTAAATTGAAAATTATGATGCCATAAACGAATTTTATAGGTGAATATGAAATGTTAGGGTTTATTCAATGTATTTTTTTTAATTAATAAAGTTGTTATGACTTTCACAAAAACCAAATACTAAATAGTGTCAAAATTGACATAAATGAGTTTTTAAAACAAATACTATTTTATTAAATGATATAATATTCTTAAAAATCTAATATTCGGCCAAATGAATTAGATAATGTTATATATGTCATTAATGAACCACTTTAGGTTAGTTTTATATTTTATAGTAACTATATTAACCATGTAGTATAAAAATACAAGAAGACAAGGTAAAAGTTAAACTATTTAAATAAGAGTTAGATCTAAAAGATAAGGTTAATATAGTGACCTAAAATTGTCTAAAACCAATTGATTGAGAGTATTTAGACCCATCCACACCTTATCCTAGAAATAAAACCATTTGGTGTTATTATAAACCGAAAATGATTTTATAATAAATTAATATTTCAAGCTTTTCCTAAAGTGCCCCTCACCTCTCTTATAAAATAGTACTTCTCCTTCTCTTAAATTTACACCTCCAAATCCATTTGGATGGGCCAAAACCTACTAAAATATCCTCCCAACTACCCTAAATTAAAATTATAGGCCTTTTATCATAAAAACAACCTAAGGAGAACTTTTTTTCAAATCAAAAGGAAGCACCCGAAGAAGAGGTAATTATTTTATCACCTCTTTCAATGTTCTTTTATTATTTTACTTCATCTTTATTTTTTGATTCCATAATAAAATAGTAACTCCAGTAACTTCTACATATTGAGATTTTATTATAAATATGTGACAACTATATTCATTATTCTATCCATCCTATGAATGAAAAAGTCACCATACGTGGGTACGTACGACTTACCATCTCCACGTCGTGGTGTATTTTGTTATTCAACACTTAATTATTTGGATGGGTATAATAATGAGTATAATTTATTTAAATAATAAATATAACATGTTAATTATTATTTATATAAAATATACCATCCAATTACAAACTATTTCACCATCAACAGAATGATATTTTCTCTCTTGCGTACGTACGACTTACCGTCTCCACGACGCGATGAGATTTCATTCCCCATCATAACCATTCAAGAATAATTTTTCATTTGATGATTAAAAATAATTTTTAAGAACTTAATACCATTATTTATATGAATAAAATACATCCTATCCATAAAGAACATGACTTATGTAATAAAACATATGAGGGAAAATGATTAAGTTAACACCTGAAACAATGATACTGCCGAAATATTATTAACAAACCAATTTTAAAGAATCATATATGATATCATATTTATGTATGTGGTTCTTGTATATTTAATAACAATTATTTAACTATTATATAGGAATTTAATGTACCCTATACTAAGGAAAAGTATAAGGTAATGATTAATTTTACAATCTCTTTATTATCTGAGGTTGTTTATATGTAAGTATCTACTGAGATTTCCTTATCATCCAAATCTGTGTTCATTTAAAATGTATTACAAAACATTTTTACTATTTCATAGACTATTGGTTAAAGTAATTTATACCCTTTTTTTGACTTTTTATAAAATGTTTTTAAAGTAATCTTTCCATCATTTTCCAAACAAGGTACTTTATGACCTTTTTGAAAAATTAAGGAAAGAATGTTTTTTTAAATTATACGGTGGGTGAGACTATTTTACGCCATTATAACACCTTAGAATATTCCCTTAAAATATTATAATAATATTTTAAAAATAAATGTTTTCTTTACTTTTAAATGATTTCAAAGTAGAAAGAGATATTTCACTCAAATAGTTTTTGGATCGATTTCATCTATGTCAAAATCCTTTGTTGGATTTTACTCTTGTTTGAAGTTGATTTATTATGATACAGAATTCCATATTGTATTGAAGGTTTTGTGATATATTTGACTGTGTATATTCTATTTATATACCATTCATGGTTTATGGTTACAATATTAACATTTCATATGCTAGTTTTAATATGAATGTTTATGTTATGTTTCAACCTTTTTTTATGAGGAATGCATTGGACATAGTAAGTGACGGGAGGGGCCTGCTATAGCCCCTTAATGCATCAGTAGGTCTCCTGAGACAAACTAGTATCTTTACACAAGGTCTTGAAAATATTATTATTTTTAGTCTTGGCACGAGGCCTTGACTATGTGGTTATGATGTCTGACATTATGCATTTTATCATTATAAGATTAGTTATTGACATTACATGTGATTATTCGACTAGTATAATATCTATGTGAATAAGTAAATTACATTATTTGATTTATATTTTCCATATTATTATGAATTTTATGTTTAAAAAGCTTTTGTTTTAGTCTTATACATTTCCTTAAATGTTTATGCTTATTTATGATAGTTTCCGCTATATTGTTATCCTTACTGAGCATCTGAGATCACCATTTTATTATGTTTTATTTTCCCCAGGATGTAACGAAGTATATTATGAATGACCTTTAAGGATAGGATAATGGATATGAGTGTGTTCAAAGGAGACACAATGTTACTTTTTTTATTTCATAATGTAATGTAAAACTTATGTATGTATCTAGTACTTCCAAGGCTACTAAACTGATCAGTATTTTGGGACTTGATCTCTTGTAATCATAAAAATGTTATGTAATAATGAACTAACTCTGGGTAACTGGGGTCAGGGTGTTACAGTTGGTATCAAAGGAAGTTAAGTACAAAACTTGGAAACTAGATTTAGAAAAACTCTAATTAGAGAACATTACCCTAAGATAGACTTTGAGGATTAGTATAGAAGAACATCCAAATTTTTTGGTAATGTAGATATTATGTGGGTTTTCCAAGAAATATATCCCTATCTGGATACTAAAAGTGGATGTGGTTATGGCACAAATGTACCCAGGAGTCAAAACTTCGACAAGGAGTTTTGGGCTTGACTCGCGGTATCCTGGTACACGACAACGAGCCTTACTGCACACCTAGTTTGACACTCCTAGGGGATATACTTAGAATAATTCACATTTTCTTTACAAAACATTATGAAGGATTTATTAGTAAATACTTCCCCAAAGAATTTTTTTTATGATTATGGATTATATGCATAAACTGTTCAATTTATGTTAAGTATTTTACAATTTTGGAATTATGTATTGCGATTCATTAACTAATCTAGTGTATCAAATTGTTTATAAATGGCGCCTAGTTGAAGGAATGAAAACTGTATCAACACACACAATCCATGTAAGGATTTCCATCATATTCAATATAATTGTAGTGTATATAATGATGCAATTGGTGCTGAACAACTTATAACCATACTAGGACAACTCACTTAGGTTATGAATAATAACCTTACCCGTACGGATCACCCTGATCCCTAACACAGAGGGTCAATGTTAGACCGCTTCATGAGGAAGAAACCACCAACATTCAATGGGACTACAAATCCATTTTCAGCTGAACAATGGATAAGTTACTTTGAGAAAATATTTCATTCTTTGGGGAGGAAGGGAGTGAAATAACTACGGGTGAGGAAAGGAATGTTCAAATAGAGGAGGTACATATTGTGTAAGAATATGTTGATGTGTTTCCATAGGATTTACTTGGACATCCTCCAGAATGGAAAATTGAGTTTTCCATTAACTTAATTCCTGGTTCAAGGCCCATATCAAAGAAACCTTATATAATGGCCACTATGGAATTAGTGTAACTAAAGAAACAACAAGAAGAATTGAGTAATAAATGATTTATTTTCCCTAGTGTTTCTATAAGGCCCCAGCCTTAAACCTTACTTAATATTGAGTTATTACAAGATTACACATTGAGGATCTTTTCAGGTTTAGAGTTTTAGAGAATTAGATCATGAAACTTGCATTACATTCCACATTTAAACAAAGTGGTTACATAAAAGACAGTATTCATTCTTCCCATCAACAGAAACATATTTAAAATAAAACATGGATTCTTTCTTGACACATCCTTGACACTATCATCACATCATGTACCCTTCCCTTGACCTGTGAAAAACATTTCAAAAACTTGGGATGAGCATAAAAAGCTCAGTAATGGATATATAGATATGGAAAGGAAACATGAGTACATGTATACATAAGAATGAAATCATACTTTACCCATAAAACATAGGCATATCAAATCATGAATAAATCATAGAAATCATAAGACATAAAGGTAACTTGAGGAATTCATAACATTCTTATGTGGGGAGTAACCCTCTTGGTTACGTTTGGAATACCCATCACAGTATATTCCCTAAATCTATTCGGAGAAACCTTAACATTTCACTCCTTCGCGTTACCCAATGCATTGGAGAGCTATATCGGGCTCACCCGCCCTTAGTTTATCACGGAACCACCCGTTCTTCATAACAATGCCCAAGAACCATAACATAATCATATCACATAAACATGAATAAAGGAAACATAACATTTCCACATTTCAATCACAATATAACATTTTAGGATATTGAAATAATGAATCCATTCAAAAAGAAACCATTTCCAAAACCATTTAAAAAATTTAATAAAGAGATTTTTGAATCAAAGTGTCCCATACCACCTTGAAGCTTTTAAAATTTTAAACCATTAATATCCATATAAATAAATCCTTAAAACAATTTTGAAATCATGGATATTAATAAGAACAAATAATTAAAACATTTAAAACGATATTTTGGTTAAAGGGGTTTTACCAAAATTAGAGACACTTGAATACAATAATCGAGGAATAACATTTAGTCATAACTTTATAATATCATGAGAATAAAAGGATTCATGATATAATACTCCAAAGGACAGTATATACACCATATAAGAGTGAATTGGTGCATAACAACAATGAACCCTCAATAGAAATTTCAAATGTGATGAAATCCCTTATAAAGAAGGTATCCTTAAATTAAGGACAAATAAATCTCAAAAATATGTGTGACAAATATATATAAACCCAATATAAGTGGATATTAAGTGTAAAAAAATAAAAGGTCATTCACACATATTCAATGGATGACATATTCAATGACTACAAGTTGAACCCAAAGAAATCGAAATTGGGTTAAAAAGTTCCCTTGACAGCCTAACGTCATCACATTAAAATGAGTTGATGAGAGATAAAAAGTGTATCTCATCACTTGGACATAAAATTTACATCAATAAGGATGTATGAGAACATATCCCAACATAAAAATATGTAAATTAAAAGACCCAATAAAAGAAGTCTTTTAAAAAAGAGGAGAGTGAAAGGTTCCCTTACCGACTTGGGTATCTTTCAAAACATACACCCCATGAAAGAAAGACAATAGGTCATTGATGTAAATACTCATAAACGAAAGTATATTACACAAATAGTAGAATAATGGGAAGTACATACACCACTCAATGGAATTTGTGGAAAATGTAGCATAAATCTCACGGGAATAAAAGTGAGATGAAAAATCCCTTACGAAAAATTCGGCAGCCTAACGGCGCCACTCAAAACTTCCAAAATGGATTAATGAGAGGAAGTAGGGTCTCTCATCATATGAACATAATAAGTACAGTAGGAGTAATATAAAAGAACATCCCAATCATAAGAAATATGAGCTTTAAAAGGAATGACATGAAAGAGTGTACTTAAAAAGAAAGAGAGGTGTAGGATCCCTTACCTCGGGTCCGACTTGACTCGATCGTTCTTTAATCTCCTGAATAATAAACTTGAGTTAATTTATAATTCCTTAAGAACCTTTTTCAAGTTCATTATTACTTTTATACCACTTATTACCATGTCATAAACATTATGTAATCATTTAAGTTAATAATATTTGTTTTGCCGATATTTGGTTCTTAAGTCGAAAGTGGACTTCTTACAATTACATGTTGTTCGTGTGGAAAAATGTTTATTATATCCAGAATTGTATTCATGATGTAGGTATCATATATTTCATATATATCCAGTACATTCATGCATTTATAACATTACATAATCATTTAGAGGTAAGAAATGAAATGCACCGTTCATGGAGACGGTAAGCCGTACGTACGCATGAACGCTACTTTCATTTCTATTTCGTATTTTATAGAATGGAATAATGATATAAAGGTATATTATAATTCCAGTATAATGTCATATATAATATCATATTTCCATCCTTTATACATCCCACATATGGTATTTAACGAATCAAATCACTTTGAGGGGGCGGTAGTCCTCACTTCCTTAAATGAAGATATCGCGTATACCCATAATGGAAACCATAAAGGTATGCCCAAAATGAAAAAAACAGAAGATTAAGGAAAACATAAACATATTATATATCATATATAAAAATAGTGACATCATAATGGCCACCTTTGAAGGTGTTAAATGAGTATTGAACAATCATCGTTTCGGGAGGCAGAATTTCGCCATCCACGGAAACCGTATGTTCTTTAACCATTTGATGTAGTTGTGTGAGAGTGTAGCTCGAATAAATCTTATAAAAACATAATAGTATATTTAAGATACTGGTGTTGTTACAAAATAAATAAATAAAAAGAGTTTAGGGGGTTGGAGAAGCAAAATAAAAGAAATGAACATGAGAGAATGAATTACCTTTAAAAGTGTAACTCCTTTTGATTTGAGCCTAAAGGCTTCCTTTGAAAGGATTCTGCCCAAAGGGAATACTCTAGGATGAGGAGAGGTATGTGGAGAGAGTAAATGGGCAGGGGTTGGCCTAGCCAAAGGCTTGAGGAGTGTGTGAAATGAGGTAGAGGTGGGGGCCTTTTATAAGAGGAGAGGAGGGGCACTTTTGGAAAGTAAAGAAATATTACTTTATTTGAAAATGTGTTTCGGTTTCAAAAGGTCCCACATTGATATAATTCGTGGATAAGGTGATAAGGCTTCGAAATCCACTCATCCAATAAGTTTTGGACATGTGTAGTTCATAGATTTTACATTATCTTTCCATTTTATTTAAATCATCAAATAATGATGTCATCGCTGCATCATTATTATGTCATAAATAATTTAATTTATTTAATGTCTAAATATTATAAAAAAAATACTATGATGTAGGAAATCTTTTTATATTTCCAATGAATATTTATAATAAAAAATATTACTTGTATAACCCAACTTAAAAATTGTTTTAGTAAAACATATCATGTTTGTGTCAATTTTACTTTTACATTAAATAAAATGTTATTTATGTCATTTCCCAACCAAAGTGTCTCCATGGGGTCCCCAAGTTGTCCCATGGCTTGTCTTGGTCGGCCATGACTCACCCAATAGGTGTAGGACAAGTGTCATGGTGTTTTCACATTCTTATAATATCATTTTTACCTTAAATTACACTAATTACCTCTAATCGCGATTAAGAACTTAATAAGTTACTATTCACCAAAAAATTATTATAATCTCATTGAACCACATTTACTTCTTAATGAAAACCATGTATGTCGGATTTTTGAAATTCAAAACACAATGATGGCAAAATTTCATTTAAACGGAAAATCAGCTTTTATAAGTACCACTTAGTGGTTTCACTATTCATCAAAAATTGAAGTTTTTCAGAAAAATCCCAAAAATTCACCCTAAGCTATATTTGATATTCCGAATTCAAAAATGAAGTCTATTTTATAAAATTCAAATCGCATAAGTCATATTAATTAATTTAATAATTAATTCCCGCTGTCAGAGCAAATAGCGTGTTTTTATGAAACAATAACTATCAAAAGATTGACACTGGTTTAAGTCTGATTTCAAAGTGAAATTAATTCCAACGACCACTATTGGATTTAATGGTAAAAATATATTCTAATTTAACTTTAAAACAAATTCAAATGATAATCTAATCATATAAATAAATTAGATTAAAAAGAGGTTTTGAATTAAAATACAACATTTTACACTATTCATTAAAAAAATGAACCTTATCTGAAAGATACCAAAAATTTACACAAAGTAAATTTTGATGTCCCGATTCTTAATAAGTGTTTTATTTGGTCCAAAAGAATGTTTAAGAGTGAACAAAACTGTATTTAATGGCAGTTCGCCATCAGAAGGTGATAAGTGAACCTTTAGTGAAAATTAGGTTATAAAAGCCTAAAATTGAATTCTTTCCGTATTTTAAGCCTTTAGCTTTTATTGGATAAATGTAAAAACATTTAAAAAACATATATAATCATAATTTAGTTATTTCTATCCATTCCCGCCAATACAACGACTACATGTTAACTTCCATTTAAAATAATATTATTTTATTATTAGAGTGCAACGTAAGATTCCCAAGAAACTCGTTGTTGCGTGTTGGGTACGCCATCGAGCATAGCGTCCCCTTTAAAGTCATTTAAATATTTTATTCACAAATATGGATAAATATGAAATTTCATATTCTTTATTTACCTGGGGTGTTACAGTTTCTCCATGGGGTGCCCCTGTTCTTTTTGTTAAGAAAGATAGATCTAGGAGGTTGTCCATTAACTACAAGGAGATTAATTCTATAACAATAAAGAAAAAGTATCCCCTACCTCGTATTGATGATTTATTTGATCAACTTCATAGAGCTAAATATTTTCAAAGACTGACCTTCGATCTGGATATCATCAGCTGTGCATGAATAAGGAATACATTCTAAAGACAACATTTTGAACCAGGTATGGGAATTACAAGTTTATAATAATGCCTTTTAGACAGACTAATGTACCCTATGTTTTCATAGATCTAACTAATAGAGCTTTCAAGGAATATCTTGATAACTTTGTAGTGGTATTTATTTATGATATCTCAGTATACTCTAAAAGATACGAAGATCATGAAAATAACTTGTGCACTATTCTGAAGACTCTTAGAAGAAATGAATTATATGGAAATTTTAACAAGTGTTAATTATAGATTTAGGATATTTATTTTTTTGGCCATATTGTCTCTAAGGATAGAATCTCTGTTGATCCTTCAAATACAAAGGCAATAAAATAATGACCAACATCAATGAGTATAACTGAGGTACATAGTTTTATTGGTTTAGCATGTTACTATCGGTGTTTCATATAGAATTTTTCCTGATTGGCTAACCCATTAACCAAGCTCACACGTAAAGGGGTTAAATTTGTTTTAACAAAAGAGTATGAAGAATGTTTTGAATAATTGAAGATAATATTAGTCAATGCTTCTATCTAGACTCTACAATTGGGTAATGATGAGTCTGTTATTTATAGTGATGCTTCAAAGAAAGTACTTGGTTGTTCCCTTATGCATAATGATAGAGTTATTGCCTATGCATCACGACAGCTAAAAATTCCTGAACAAAACTATCCTACTCATGATATTGAGTTAGAATCTATAATATTTGTTTTGAAGATATGGATACACAATCACTATGGTGAAAAATGTGAGATATATACTGATCATAAGAGTTTAAATTATATTTTCTCATAGAAAGAACTCAACATGAGGCAATGAAGATGGCTGGAACTACTCAAGGATTATGATTTCACTATACACTACCACCAGGGGAAGGAAAATAAGGTGGAAGATGCTTTGAGTAGAAAGGACCATGGAGTTATGAATAATATGAGAGTTGAAAGGGATCCCATGTTCATGGATATAATAAATATGGATATGGGAATAACCATGTAAGGTTAAACATCAATACTTTTTCAAATGGTTTCCAAACAATCTTTACTAGAAAGTATAAAAAGTTCCCATACTGATGATGAGGAGTTTCAAAAGAAAATTAAAGTTGTGAATGATGGGAGATTGGTTGACTTCGTATATGGAGATGGAATTTTGAAATTTGGGAAGAGGCTTTGTGTTCCCGATATAATTGATCTAAAAATAGAATTGTTGGATGATGGTTATAGCTTCAATTTCTCTATACACTTCGGTAGCACTAAGATGTACATAGATTTAAAGGAACATTTTTGGTGGGACAACATGAAGAGGAAGATTTATGATTATGTTTCAAGATGTATGGTTTTTCAATAGGTGAAGTCTGGAAGACAACATCTTAGAGGAGTCATGAAACCTATTCCCATACCTGAGTGGAAATGGGATGATATTATGATGGAATTTGTCATGGGGCTACCAAAGACTCCTAGAAGGAATGATGCAATATAGGTCATTGTTTATCTTCTTACCAATTTATCACATTTTCTTGCTATAAGAGAAGATTTACCACTTAAAAGTTTATAAAGACTATATATTAATGAATTTTTAAGACTTCATAGTGTACCCCTATCGATTGTTTCTGATCGTGATCCCCATTTTACATCAAGATTTTGGAAAAGTATTCAAAAATACCTAGATACTAAACTTTGTTTGAGTACTGCCTACCACCCTCAAACTGATGAAAAATCAAAATGGACAATTAAAACCTTAGAAGACATGTTGAGATCTTGCTCACATGACTTTCAAGGTATGTGGGATCAGTATTTACCTCTGGTAGAATTTTCCTATAACAATAGCTTCCATTAAAGTATTCAGATGACACCATATGAAGTGTTATATGGATAGAGATGTCGCACACAAACTTGTTGGGATGATATTGGTGAAAGAAAACTCATAGGCCCAGAACTTGTTGAGAAAACAATGGAAAAAGTGAATATTATCCAAACCCACATCAAAGTAGCTCAAAGTAGGAAAAAGATCTATGCCGATAACTGAAGGAAGGATTTGGAATTTCAAGTAGAAGATTATGTTTTCTTGAAGGTATCTCCATGAAAGGGTGATATACGATTCAGTAAGAAGGGTAAATTAAGTCCTAGGTACATTGGACCTTTTGAAATTCTATAACAAATTGGAGTTGTATCTTATCGTTTGGAAATGCCGCCAAGTCTCTCCAAAGTTCATGATGTGTTCCACGTATCACTATTGAGAAAACCCATGCCTCACCCAACACATGTACTCACATATAAAGAAATAGAACTGGAAGCTAATCTGTCTTATTGTGAATATCCTATTATAATTATTGATACTAGAGAACAAGTGTTGAGAAACTAGATGACTCATCTGGAAAAATTTCTTTGGAGAAACCATAAAATGGAAGAGCCAACATGGGAACCTGAGGAACTTATGATGAAGAACCACCCAAAAATTTTTATTCAGTAATATTATAGAAATTTTGAGGATAAAATTATTTGAAGGAGGGAAGAATGTAACACCCCAAGCTTCCACAATACGCTTCTCTTTTATTAATACAACAACTTGCACTGTACGTAGATCCATGTTCTAGCACACCATAACCAATTGAACTAGCCATTTAAAAAAGTATTTATAAATAGTAATACCCACTTTTTTAAATTTTATAAATTCTATTTTTTTTAAATTGATATCATTTTTGGATTCAAAATATCAAAATTATCTTAGGGTGAATTTTTGGTATTTTTCTGAAAACTTTCAATTTTTTGATGAGTAGTGAAAAACACTACATTATTGTTTAAAACCAAATTTTTATTTAAATAATAATTATTTTTTAATTTAAATTTATTTTAAAGTCAAAATATATACATAATACCTATATTAGTTTAATGTAATTCATTGGAGTTATTTTATAATAAGATTATATATATAAAATTTTATTGAACTTTTTAACGTCTTTTACCCACCTTCTAGGCACATTTGATAATTTGCATAAAACGTAATTTTACCACTTTTGTAAATTGAATTTTAAAAATCAGACAGACACAGTTGTCATCAGTAAGTAAAATTTGGTTCAATAGGATTAAAATAATTTTTTATGAATAGTAACTTTGAATTTTATTTACCACGGTTAAAAGTAAATAGGGTAATTAAAGGTAAAAATAATATTATAATATTATAAAATTACCCCAAAATAAGTCCTAATTCTATTGGATAAGTTTTTTTTCGACCAAAATAAACCTTAGGACAAAAATAAGATCATTTTTGATCGATTTGAGTTAGATTAGGACATTTATTATATTTTATTTAAAGAAGAGTTAAAAGTGTTAAATTCAAATTTTAATAACTAAACCATTTTTAATATAGGGTTATACATAAGATAAATTCGACTATAAATATTCATTAGAAAGATAATTTTTTTTATACATCATAGTATTTTATTTTTAATTTTTAGACATTAAATAATTAAATTTATTTATTACACAATGATGATGTAATAATTACCTTATTAATGAATGTAGTTGGGGTTTGGCTTAGTGGTAAGCACCCCATAATCCTACATGAAAAATGGGGGTTCAAAACCCATTGGGTGTAGGCTGCTGTAGTAGTACTGTAGTGTACTATAGCAGTGATAGCACTGTGGCAGTGGTAGGGTACTGCGTGGTACTGTAGCAGGCAGGTACTGTAGCAGTACTATTCACAGAATGGGCTTTGAGCCAAAAATTTGGGCCTACGAGCCATGTAATGGGATAAATTCCCACTGGGACTTCAGGATATGTAATGGGTCTCCCTCTACCTAGTTAAAAGAGGTATTTTCTTTGATTTAATAATAAATGAGGCTTCGACCCCAACATTTAAAAAAAGTACCTTATTAATGAAAGATTAAAATAATTGATATTATAAATATTAAAATAAATGTAAATTGAAACTTTTAATGCCATCCACGAATTTTATAGGTGAATATGAAATGTTAGGGTTTATTAAATGTATTTTTTTCGAAGGAATAAAGTTTTTATGACTTTTACAAAAACCAAATACCAAATAGTGTCAAAATTGACATAAATGGGTTTTTAAAACAAATACTATTTTATTAAATGATATAATATTCCTAAAAATATAATATTCATCCAAATGACTTATATAATGTTGTATATTTCATTAATTAACCACTTGAGGTTATTTAGGCATTTTATAGTAAATTTATTAACCATGTAGTACAACCATTTTCATTATTATATCTATCCTATTAATGACAAAGTCTCCATACGTGCATACGTATGACTTACTGTCTCCACGTCGTGGTTTAGTTTTTTATTCAACACTTCATTATTTGGATGGGTATAATAATGAGTATAATTTATTTAAATAATAAATATAACATGTTAATGATTCTTTATATACAATATACCATCCAATTACAAACTATTTCACCATCAATAGAATGATATTGTTGCTCGTGCGTACGTACAACTTACCGTCTCCACGGCACGATGAGATTTCATTCCCCATTGTAACCATTCAAGAATAATTTTCATTTGATGATTAAAAATAATTTTGAAGAACTTAATATAATTATTTATATCAATCAAATACATCCTATCCATAATGAACATGACTTACGTAACAAAACATATGAAGGAAAACGATTCAGTTAACACCCGAAACAATGATACTACTGAAATATTATTAACAAAGCAATATTATAGGATCATATATGAAATCATATTTATGTATATAGTTATTTAATATTTAATAACAAATATTTAACTATTATATAGGAATTTAATATACCCTCGACTAAGGAATACTACAAGGTAAGAGTTAATTTTACAATCTATTTATTATCTGAGGTTGTTTATATGTAAGTATATACTAGGACTTCCTTATTATCCGCATCCATGTTCCTTAAAAATGTTTTAATTTTTTTTACTATTTCATAGAATATGGGTTAAATTCTTTTATACCCTTTTTTGACTTTTTATAAAATGCTTTGAAAGAAATATTTCCATCATTTTCCAAACAAGGTACTTTATGACCTTTTCGAAAAATTAAGGAAAGAATATTTTTTTAACTTATACGGAGGGTGTGGATATTTTAAATCGTTATAACACCTTAGAATATTCCCTTACAATATTATAAGAATATTTTAAAAATATTTTTTTCTTTACTTTTAAATGATTTCAATGTAGAAATAGATATTTCACTCAAATAGTTTTTGGATTGATTTCATCTATGTCAACACCCTTTATTAGATTTTACGCTTGTTTAAAGTTGATTTATTATGATAAAATCTTCCATATTGTATTGAAGGTTTTGTGATATGTTTGACCGTGGATGTGATATTTTTATACCATTCATGGTTTATGGTTAAAGTATTAACATTTAATATGCTAGTTTTAATACGAACATTTATGTTATGTTTCAACCTTTTCATATGAGGAATGCATTAGATATAGTAAGTGACGGGAGGGGACCACTGTAACACCCCGCACCCACCTTATTGGATTGAGGAGACGGTGAGGGTTACTTGGCCTTAAGTGACATTCCCAAGGTGCTAAAGGCTGGCAATAAATGCTGAGGGCTCCGGGAACAATTGGGGAACGATTTTCCCTTGAGATAAAACCAACCAACAAACACAACTAAATGATACATGCCAACAAAACCAAACTCAACATTACCAAAGATAACTAGATAATCCATAATATCAAATTCCAACACAACCCAATACAACATCAGAGTACAATGCGGAATACTCAACATGAACACCATGAGCCATGACACCACCACAGCTCCACACCAAGATCCAAGATCCAAGTTCCACCAAGACATCACAATGCACATCTAAAAGAGGTTGATGCCTTACCTTTGACCACGTCATGGTACACAACATCTGCAAAGACACCAACGTGCCAAAGCAGGGGGTGAGTACTAAAACTCAGTAGGTTTTCCCCAAATGACTTCCCTACACATGCCACTAGGATGAAACCGTTATCCCATTTATATAAAACATTTTATATAAAATAAAACACAAGTGCAACCATTTTCATAAGTCAAACGTGCCCTTACCAGGCCATCACATCCAAACCAAGCAACCCAGGGAAAGCCAAACAAACATGCCATAAGCCGTTCTATTTCTCACATATTAGCACAAAAATTCCATCTTGCAAAACAATGCACAACAACAACCAAAAGAACCAAACGGTGGCACTTCCCTCCAACCCGTTCACCCATTCACAATTAGTGGCACTTCCCGTCCACTTATACTTTGATGGTGGCCCTTCCGTCCACTATCCATCCCCTTCATTATAGTGGTACTTCCCGCCCACTTCCACACAACATTTCAAGCAATCCAAACCAAGATCACAACATCATGCAATCAACCAATTCCATTTCACATCAATCCCGTTCAATAAATCAACCATTTATTGAAAATAATTTTCCATTACCAAGCCCCATTTCAATAAAACCACCTCTTTATTGAAACCCATTTTTCATCAACCATTTTCCCAAATCAATCTCATCAATCCCATTTTAAAATCTCCCTTTTAAAATGCACAATAAAAACATTCCACCATAAAACCCCCTTTTTCCACAAAAATCCCCAAAACATCACCCAAGGTATTCTCCACCAATTTCGCACATCAAAACACAATTAATTTCAAGAACAAAAAATTAATTGTAACAAGGAACCACTAGTTCTATCCAAGTTGAGTCGAGAGAGAAACCACCTACCTTTAGGGTTCCCGAGAAATCGACCCACGAAAAACCGCACCTCAAAACTGGAAAACGCACCACTGAAACCTCTCTAGATCTCTTTCCCTAACATTCACAAGACTTAATATTAACATACAAGGAAACCCCAACCCTAGATCTACACACAAAAAGTGTAGATCTAGAAAACCAAGAAAGAGAGGGATGTAGATCTAGAGGAAAACACAAGAGAAACAAGAGGAGAGACTTACTTGGGAGAAATCACCTTGAATACACCTTGAAACCCCTTTGAAATCCTTCCAAACCAAGTGGGAGAGCACCCTAAATCACTAAGAACCCAAAATCCCAAGTGAGGCTCGAGTGGGAGGAAGAGAGGAGTGAAATGAGGCAATCCCGAGTGTTCCTAGGTTTTAAAACCCTAACTTTAAGTGGCCGCACGGTTAGCCCGCATGGTTTGGAAAACCGTGCGCTAACCATGCGCATGCCACTGCCTCGAGAGCCAGGGTCCGCACGGTTTGGAAAACCATGCGCAAACCATGCAGATCCTACTGTCTCCCCCTGCACGGTTTCCTAGAGCATCTGCACGGTTTACACTAACCGTGCTCAAACCGTGCACCCCTTTAAAAGCCTCTGAACTCATCCAAAACCATTCCAAACTCTCCCAAACTCTTCCCAAATCATCCCATGCACTTTAAACACATAAAAATGCATAAAAAAGGCCACATACCTCAAACCGGGGGTGCTACATTCTCCCCACCATTGGAATTTCTGTCCTCAGAAAGTAGTGAACCCGCCCTTTGCTGAAAGAGCTCGGGCCACTGCTCAACCATCTCTTTCTTCCGCTCCCAAGTCTCCTCTTGAATCTGACCATGTTGCCACAAAACCCGAACTAAACCGATGATTTTACCACGCAAGACTTTATATTGCCTATCCACAACCCGCACTGGCATGTGCACCAATGAAGCTTCCAGTTCTAGCTCAACATGATCCCATCGAATCACATAGTCATGATCCGGCTGATACCTTTTCAACTACGACACATGAAACACATTGTGCACCGCACTAAATCGTGGTGAAAAAGCCAGATGATAAGCCACCTCACCAACCCGCTCAAGAATCTCAAAAGGTCCTATATACCTTGGAGATAACTTTCCCTGCTTTCCAAACCGACGATGTCCCAACCTATGAGAGATCCTCAAGAACACATGATCACTCACCTTGAACGACAAAGATTATCCACGATGATCCGCATACGATTTCTGATGACTCTGAGCCATCTCAATTCTCTTCCTGATCAAATTGATCTTCTCCATAGTCTCCTCGACAAGTCTCGGTCCAACCATCAAGGACTCGCCCGTTTCCACCCAACATAGTGGAGAACGACACGACCGCCCATACAATGCTTCAAACGGAGCCATCTGTATGGATTCCTGATAACTATTATTGTACGAGAACTCAACCAACGATAAGTGCTCCTCCCACGAGCCACCAAAATCCATAACACAAGCCCACAACATATCCTCCAGAGTTTGTATCGTCCTCTCGGATTGACCATCTGTCTGAGGGTGATATGCTGTACTCATCGTCAACTGCGTTCCAAGGGCTTGCTGTAAGGATTTCCAGAAACAAGATGTAAACCTCAGATCTCTATCTGATACAATCGAAAATGGAACACAATTCCTCTTTACCACCTCCCAGATATAGATTTTGGATAGGTCCTCCACCGTATGAGATTCACGAATCGAGATGAAATGGGCCGACTTCGTTAGCCGATCCACTATCACCCAAATGGTATCATGCTTCTTGACCGTTTTTGGGAGACCTGTGACAAAATCCATCGCCATCTGCTCCCACTTCCAAATAGGGATTAGTAAATACTGCAACATTCTTACTGGCCTCTGATGCTCTGCCTTAACCTGCTGACAAGTCAAGCATCTTGAAACAAACTCAGCCACACTTCTCTTCATACTAGCCCACTAGAACTGCGCTTTCAACACTTTATACATCTTCTAAATTCCAGGATGAACAACCCACCTGGAATGATGATATGCCCTAAGAAGATCCTCCTGAAAAGCAACTATTACAACCATCTGATTCCGAAAACACAAAACTGAATCTCCATTCAGTTGCCAACCCTCAATGGTCTCCCCGCCATTGAGTCTCGACCCCACAGTCACACACTCAGAATCAGATATCTGTGCCTCTCTAACTTGGCCAACCAAGTCAGGAATCAACAAAACCGTAAAGAATAATGCTCAATCACCCTGATCCTCACATTCTAACTGCATATCAGCTATAACTGACATCAACTGCCACTGGTCCGATGCCTGTTTCACCCTCTGAGAATATGATTTTATACTTAATGCATCCGCCACCAAATTTCCCTTACCTGGTGTGTACATAAAGTCAAAATCAAACATCTAGAGATATTCCATCCATATCCTTTGCCTCAAGTTCAAATACCTTTATGAGAAAATATGTTTCAAGCTCTTATGATCTGTATATACCATGAATTTCTCACCGAAGAGATAATGATTCCATACTTTCAAAGCATGGACCACTGCTGCCAACTCCAAATCATGAGTTGGGTAGTTCTTCTCATGCACTCTCAACTGTCGTGAGCCATACACAACCACATGATTCCCTTGCATGATAATTCACCCCAACCCTGATCCCGATGCATCGCAATACACCACATACCCTCTTCTTGGTTCTGGAAAAACCAAGATTGGTGTGGATGTAAGATGACACTTTAGCTCTTCGAAACACTATTGACACTGTTCATTCCACCAGAATGGAACATTATTTCTTGTAAATGATGTCATTGGCGAAGCCAAACGTGAGAAATCACGAACAAAATGCCGATAATACCCAGCTAGACCAAGAAAACTTCGTATCTCAAATACATTATTTGGCGGTTGCCACGAGATAACAGCCTCTATCTTTTCTGGATCCACTGAAACACCCCTTTTAGAAATCACATGGCCAAGAAAATTAACTTCCTGTATCCAAAAGTCACACTTTGACAACTTGGCATACAATCGATGATCCCTCAAGATCCCCAGCACTGTCTCCAAGTGCTGCTCATGCTCCACCCTTGTCTTTGAATACACCAGAATATCATCCACAAACACCACCATGAATGAATCCAGATATCTCTGAAATATCTGATTCATCAATTCCATAAACACCACTGGCGCATTCGTTAGACCAAAGGGAATAACCACATATTCATAATGGCCATATCTACTTCTGAAAGCTGTTTTAGAAATATCCTCCTTCCTCACCTGCAATTGATGATATCCCAACCTCAGGTCGATCTTGGAGAACCACTGGGCTCCCCTCAACTGGTTGAACAAATCATCAATTCATGGAAGTGGATATCCATTCTTTATCATAACTTGGTTAAGTCTACGATAATCAACACATATCCTTAAGGTTCCATCCACCTTTTTCACAAACAACACTGGCGCTGCTCACGGTGACGTGCTAGGCCGGATAAACCCTTTGTTTTCTAACTCTTCCAACTGGATTTTCAATTCCCGAAATTCAGCTGGTGCCATCTGATAAGACGAAAGTGAGATAGGACTGGTCCCCGGAAGGAGATCAATCGTAAACTCCACTTCTCTTATGGGAGGTAACCTAGAAAATTCATTAGGAAAAACATCCATGAACTGATCCACCAGTGCCGGAGGAACACTCTGCTCAACACCCTCTACCGATTCCAACAAAAAAACCCCCAACTGATACGATAACGTACCCACTGCTGGTGCCAACAAACCCGTTGCACCCTACCTTTCATGCTTCTCTCCTCTAAAGAGATGTCTAATTCCATTATGTGTCGTAAAAGCTACTGTCCGTGCATCACAGCCGATGTGGGCCTTAAAATCCACTAACCAATCCATTCCCATGATTACATCATAACCATTCATCTCAATCATTGATAAGTTCCACACTATCTCAACCTCGCCCACAATGATACAACATTCTCTACACAAGAAGGCTCGATACTCTCTTCGACCAAGAGGAGTTTAAAGTTTCAAAACCGAGGGCATAATTTCTACCCTTAAACCCAGAAAATCAACCACACGTGCAATAATAAAAGAGTATGAAGCACCCGTATCAAACAACACTTTCATCAAGGTAGAATTTAAAAGAATAGTACCTCGCACCGTGGATGGTCCTGACTGATCATCCACCACAACCTCCTCAGCTCTGAACACATGTTTTCTTGCCACACTCTGCTCTTTATTGCTCTGTTGAGGTGTCGTGGTATTCTGAGAATCACCATGACCCGCTTTACCCTGCTGCCGAGGGGTATACTGCTGTCCCCGTCCCGTCAAAGCATACGAAATCTGCGATCCCTGAGGAGTGTCACGCGCACCCAAGATTGGAGAATTCTAACAATAACTCTGAATATGCCCCATCTGATTACAATTATGACATGCTCGAGGTTGTTCCGTACAATCCCACTTGATGTGGCCTGTAGAACCACACTGAAAACATCCCAGTTTGCTCTAGGGATTCAGAGGAAGATTCACCGATCCTACCGTCGGATTATATGCTATATTCTTTCCCTGGGAATAAGTGTCCCTCTTCCACTTGAACCCATCGTTAGAGTTCCCACTATTCTCCATGGGTACCACCATACTTCCTCCGCCCGGAGTGCCCAAAAGATCCCGCTTAGCCACCGAGGCTCTATTCACCATCTCAGTGTAATCATCTATACACAACACCACTATCTTTGAACGGGTTTCTTTCCTCAACCCCGATTCAAATATCCTTGCCTTCAACGATGTGCTACCCTCCACCTTGGGTGAAAACCGCACTAAGTTCATAAACTTAGCTCCATACTCCATCACCGACATCAGCTCTTGCTTCAAACTTAAGAAATAAGTAGTACGCTGAATTATAAACGTATGTGGGTAGAATTTTTTGTTAAAAAATTCCTCAAAGCCTTCCCACATCATACCCTGGTCCATCCCAGCTTGGACTACCAACTCCCACCACTGAAGGGAAAGATCTTCCAACATATAAGTGGCCAACTTCACTTTCAACTCTACCGGCGTTCCCAAGAACTCAAAGATCTTGTTCATTCTATTCAACCATGCTTCTACCCTATCTAGCTCTGAATCACCCCTGAAGATGGGTGGATTATGCTTTTGAAAATGAACCTCATGATCTACATGCCTTGGTTCATCCCCTCTATTTCCACTTCCCACATCTTGGAAAGCTTGCACTATACTTTGCACTAGCTGCTGGTTCACCTGAGGCTCAGGTGCAACCACATTCTCAGCAGACTCCTCCGGTTGGTCTCTACGACACCTACCCGGTGCCATTTCTATAAACAGAAAACAAAAAACCATGAGTCTCACTTCCGTAGACATCAAGAGATCCCATTTCAAATCAACTTTCACAACATTATCACAACCAGGCTTTCCACCAGTTCACATTTTTCCTCATGTTCCATGTTTCACAATTTTGAAAACCCAACCATTTTCAAAATACCAATTTATTCACATTACAATTTCAAATATTCTTATCACATCATAAATCATTATACCCCAATGAAATATGAATACTAGAGGGAAGTCATTTCTACCATGCATGTCATGCTCATCTCATTGGCTACACCCATGACAATGAGAAATCCAATGCCTATAAGTGTCTCCAAAACACTTATGTACCCAACTCCCTGGTAACTTGAATTTTAGCATAAAAGGGTTAGCTACGTCCTTTTATTATATGCATTCCAAGTTCTGACATTCCTACACCTTTCTACCATCCCAACTCAAGGAATGTACCACAAATAATGTCAAACCAAATCCGAGAATCAACTCCAAAGGACCGAACAAACTGATACCACTTGTAACACCCCGCCCCCACCTCATTGGATTGAGGAGGCAGTGAGGGTTACTTGGCCTTAAGTGACATTCCCAAGGTGCTAAAGGCTGGAAATAAATGCTGAGGACTCCAGGAACAATTGGGGAATGATTTTCCCTTGAGATAAAACCAACCAATAACCACAACTAAATGATGCATGCCAACAAAACCAAACTCAACATTACCAAAGATAACTAGACAATCCATAATATCACATGCCAAAAAAACCTAATACAACATCAGAGTACAATTCAGAAGACTCAACATGAACACCATGATCCATGACACCACCACAACTCCACACCAAGCTCCAAGCTCCAAGTTCCACCAAGACATCACAACGCACCACTAAAAGAGGTTGATGTCTTACCTTTTCCCACATCACGGTACACAACATCTGAAAAGACACCAACATTCCAAAGAATGGGGTGAGTGCTAAAACTCAGTAGGTTTTCCCCAAATGACTTCCCTACACAGGCCACTAGGATGAAACTATTATCCCATTTATATAAAACAGTTTATATAAAATAAAACACAAGTGGAACCATTTTCATAAGTCAAACGTGCCCTTACTAGTCCATCACATACAAAACAAGAAACCCAGGGAAAGCCAAACAAACATTCCATAAGCCATTATATTTCTCACATATTAGCACAACAATTACATCTTGCAAAAAAATGCACAACAACAACCAAAAAAACCAAACGGTGGAACTTCTGTCCAACCCGTTCACCCATTCACAATTAGTGGCACTTCCCATCCACTTATACTTTGATGGTGGCCCTTCCATCCACTATCTATACCCTTCATTATAGTGTTACTTCCCGCCCACTTCCACACAACATTTCAAGCAAGCCAAACCAAGATCACAACATCATGCAATCAACCAATTCCATTTCACATCAATCCCGTTCAATAAATCAACCATTTATTGAAAATCATTTTCCATGCCCAAGCCCCATTTCAATAAAATGACCTATTTATTGAAACCCATTTTTCATCAACCATTTTCCAAAATCAATCTCATCAATCCCATTTTAAAATCTCCCTTTTAAAATGAACAATAAAAACATTCCACCATGAAACCCCCTTTTTTCCCCAAAAATCCCCAAAACATCACCCAAGGGATTCTCCACCAATTTCGCACATCAAAACACAATTAATTTCAAGCACAACAAATTAATTGTAACAAGGAACCACTAGTTCTATCCAAGTGGAGTCGAGAGATAATCCACCTACCTTTAGGGTTCCTGAGAAATCGACCCACGAACAACCGCACCTCAAAACTGGCGAATGCACCACCGAAACCTCTCTAGATCCCTTTTCCTAACATTCACAAGCCTTAATATTAACATCCAAGGCAACCCCAATCCTAGATATACACACAAAAAGTGTATATCTAGAAAAACAAGAAAGAGAGGGATGTAGATCTAGAAGAAAATACAAGAGAAACAAGAGGAGAGACTTACCCGGGAGAAATCACCTTGAATCCACCTCAAAACCCCTTCGAAATCCTTCCAAACCGATGGTAGAGCACCCTAAACCCCTGAGAACCTAAAATCCCGAGTGAGGCTTGAGTGGGAGGAAGAGAGGAGTGAAATGAGGCAATCCTGAGTGATCCCAGGTTTTAAAACCCTAACTTTAAGTGGCCGCATGGTTAGCCCGCACGGTTTGGAAAACCGTGCGCACAACACTGCCTCGAGATCCAGGGTCTGCATGGTTTCCTCGCACAGTTTGGAAAACTGTGTGCAGACCGTGTGGAGCCTACTGTCTCCCCCTGCACAATTTCATGGAACATATGCACGGTTTACACTAACCGTGCTCAAACCGTGCACCCCTTTAAAAGCCTCCAAACTCATCCAAAACCATTCCAAACTCTCCAAACCTCTTCCCAAATCATCCCATGCACTTTAAACACATACAAATTCATAAACAAAGTCCACATACCTCAAACCGTGGGTTCTACAACCACTATAGCCCCTAAATGCATTGATAGGTCTCATAAGACAAACTAGTGTCTTGGAACAAGGACTTGACGGTATTATTATTTTTAGTCTTGGCATGAGGCCTTGAATATGTGGTTATGATGTCTGACATTATGCATTCCACCCTTATGAGATTTTCTATTGATATTGCATGTGATTATTTGACTAGTATAATATCCATGTGAATAAGTAAATGGAATTATTCGATTTATCTTTTCTAGACTATGATGAAGTTTATGTTTAAAAGGATTGTGTTTTAGTATTATACATTTCATTAAATTTTTATGATTATTTATGATAGATTCTGCTATATTGTTATCCTTACTAAGCATCTGAGCTCACCCTTTTATTATGTTTTATTTTCCTCAGGATTCGAAGAAGTATATTATGACTGACCTATAGGGATAGGATAAGGAATATTAGTGTGTTAAAATGATAAAAAATATTAATTTTTCATTTCATAATGTAATGTAAAACATATGTATGTATCTAGTACTTCCAAGGCTCCTAAACTGATCAGTATTTTGGGACTTGATCTCTTGTGATCATGGCGATGTTATTTAATAATGCACTGACTATGGGTAACTGGGGTCAGGGAATTACAAATATCTTTCCAAGACCCTCCACCACATCCATGAGCTTTTTTTATTAACAAAAGACCACAACCAATCCCATAAGGAGGTTATCAAGAAGAATTATTTAAGAGGTATAATCCTCTTTCTTTTCTTTTAATTTCTTTTCATGTTCTTTTAATTTCTTATTCTCTTTGAACCTCCCCTCATAAAAATGGTATGATAAATCCAGTACCTTACATATACTTAAATTTTATTATGCTAATGTAATAATACATCATCATTTATTTCATATCCCCTCCTTTTGTACTAAAATGAAAACACCATCCTTGATGTGTTAATTTATTGCATTCAAGGATGACGAGTTTTCAATTTCCATTACTACCTTAAATCCTGTTCATAAAACCATTTTTATTGTTAAACCATATTATAATAAATTTATTAAAACCTATTTAATGTTCTATAACCAGTATATATGCATGATATTAAAACAAAAATAGTTTGTGATGATTGAAAAATCACCAAATTAATCCAAACGATTATCATTGAAGTTTTATCTAATGATTCATCCTCATCAAATATAATAAAATGACTCATATAACCATTTTATATTATATATTTTTATTAATAACATATAACTTTAATTCCATATATTTATTCTCATTCTAGATGATCTCTCATACATGTATACAAACGAACTAATCATGAAAACCAAGGAAATGAACACTCCTGAATGAAGAAATTTCATATTATAACTCATCAAAAAGACCATAAATGAACTTAATAAAATTATAAAAAATAAAATACATGTATAAAAATTCCTGAATTAATTAATTAATTGATTTAATTTGATTATCTAGGACATTAAGATTAAGTACATAACCGTTTCAGACATAAGGTAAGAGATTATATCCGAACCTCCATTTTTCTTTTGGGTTACTCTTTCTATATCTTTACCCAAATTTAATTCTTATTTATTTTAATGTAAATATTCTAAATTATTTATATATGTTCCAAAATAATGTATCCATATCATATCAACCATATTTTATGGGGAAATACATGTTTTAAAAAGGTTCCCTTCTTAAAACTTCCTGATAAGCAAGCCCAATTAAAGGGAACATCTCGATTTCCTACCAATTTTCATGTGAATTCCATAATATATTTTAATCCACCATTATTTTCATAAAATCACTCAATTTATCATGAAAAACTATCTTGGTATATTTTTTGTTTTATGAAAACAAATATTCCTTTTCTGCTTTAAATGATCTTTAATATTTTTCTTAAACTGCACTAAAATGTATCATTTATAATATCTCTTAAAAACTATTTTTATTTATTTTCACTTAAGTTTGACATAAATTATCAGTATCTATGACTATTTTCCCTTATAAATGTCCATGTATTATTTAAATACATTCTTTAATGGACACCATTATGATATTCCCTTTTGTTATTGACATGATTATGATACCCAATTCTTTCTATGGGTAACCCTTATTCTTGATTCTTCATGTAGAACATATATGGATGGACATGTTATAATGGGTGAACCCAGATAAAACTAAAATGAATTGGGTAATGTTTAGTCTCATGAGGCATCATGTTGGTACAAGGAGTGAACCTGATTCCTTTATGGGACTTTGTCCACCAACTCTTTGTAGATATCCTTGACTCATGTTTATGTCATGTTATATGTTGTTGCCATATTCCTATAATGTCATGTTTATATGAACTCATGTTATACATGTTATTATTCCTTTTTTTATTCATGTTCCATGACTTTTATTTCATCATGTTATGTCTTCTAACTCATGTGATATGTTTTATTCCTATACTTACCCACTTACTAAGTTTTTTAGATCATCCCTTTGTTCATGTATTCCCTAGGTTATCCTATGAATATGTAAGATCTCAATGGAATTTAGGATCTAATTATAGGTATCAAATAAAATATGTTTATATTCTAGTTTCATGATGTTTTATTATGTACCTAATCTTCCAAAGACACTAGACTTTATGGTCCTTGGTTGTATTTGATGGTTAATTATGCTTAAAATCATGTAATATTATGTGAAAAAGGTTAGAATCACTATAGTTGGTATTAGAGAAAAATTTTAGTTATTTTTGGAGATTAGTACTAGAGCACTTTAGTAAGAACCCTAGGGGTAATTATATCACATTGTATAATGTAGATTGAAAATTTGGGTATCACAAGTTAGGATATAATTTTCCTTTAAAAGTTTATCCTGATATGTTCAATGTTTACTTTTTATATGATTATTAGATAAGTATTCAAAACCCTTAATTTTTTTTTATTTTCTAGTTAATGGATTGAAATAGAAGTACCCTCACATGTTTTCACCTTAGTACGTAAAACGAAATTTCGAGGGTGAAATTTCATAAGGGGGAAGAATGTAATAACCCTGAATTCTATCAATGGAAATTCCCTTATTATATAATATAATTACATTATCAAAACAATACAAACTTTATAAATTAATAATGAATGAAATAATAGGTATTTATAATTTTAAGGAAGCTATACCAATGGAATAGTAACTCGACCTTTGAAATAGTAATGTGACCATTATAAATAGTAAATAGGCCAATAGAATAGTAACCTCATTTATTAAAGTATAAATAAAATTTGGGCATCCTATAAATAAAAATATGATATATCTATATCTTGGAATATGTAAACAAATGTTTAAGAAATGATAAATTACATGTTGGTATTTTTATAAGTTATAAATATTTAATTACAATTTTAAATTAATATAATGATTTAAAAGAAAAACTATTTTCATAAAATTTATTCATAAATTAATATTTTTTGTCTTATTATTACAAGATAATTTTATGAGACATTAATTAATTTTTCAAAGTGTTATAAAATCAGTTATAATTTTAAAATCGGTATTTTTGAATAAATGATGATTTTATTTAAAAATAAAATTTATAATATATAGAAAATTATTTTTATAAAATAGAGTCCATTTTTTAATTCTACATGTTTAAAAAAGTTTAGGATGAATTTTTGGTATTTTTTAAAATAGTTGAATTTTTGGTGAATAGTAAAAATGATAATTTATGATAAAAGCTAAATACATGAATTATGGAGTCATAGATGATGTATGGATGATGTAATCCCAAAATATAGAACTATAATTCATTATTTTAATATATTTGGTGATAATTCTTAAACTATTCATAGTCATGATCCAAAATAATAAACTAATGAATAAAATAATGAGAAAAAAATTCCTCTCCCCCATAATAAATACCACCCCTCACCACCTCTTCTTATCACACCTATCAAATTTGAGACCTGTAAAAATTCTGATAAAATATCTTCCAAATACCCTCTCCCCGTGTCAAGGAGCCATTTTTCTTAACAAAATAACAAAACCAATCCCCTAAGGAGGTTCTCAAAAAGAAGGATTCAAGAGGTAAAATCCTCTTTCTTTTCTTTTAATTTCTTTTCAAGTTCTTTTATTTTATTATTCTCCTTACACCTACCCTTGTACAAATGGTATAATAAATAAAATACCTTACATTCACTGAAATTTTATTATGCTAATGGAATAATAAATCATCATTTCTTTTCCCTCCCCTCATTTTTTACTAAAATAAAAACACCATTTGTGATGTGTTAATTTATCACATTCAAGGACGATGCATTTTCAATTTCCATTACTGCCTTCAAGGATGCTCACAAAACCATTTTTATGGTTAAATAAAATTATAATACATTTATTAAAACCAATTTAATGTTCTATAACTAGTACATATACATGATATTAAAAAAAATAGTCCGTGATGATAAAAAAGCCACCAAATTAATCCAAACGATTATGATTAAAGTTTTATCTAATGATTCACCCTCATCCCATATAATCTAATGAATTAAATAAAAATTTTATCTTATGTATTTTAATTAATAACATATAATTTCAATTCTAGATATCTATTCTCATTCCACATGATCTCTCATACACATATACAAATGAACTAATCATGAAAACCAAGGAAACAGTCACTTCTGAATGAAGAAATTGCATATTATAACTCATAAAAAAGGCCATAAATGAACTTAATAAATTTATAATAAATTAAATAAATATATAAAATTTCCTTTATTAATTAATTAATGTATTTAATTTTATTATTCAGGACATTAAGATCAAGTGCAGAACCGTTTCAGATATAAGGTAAGGGATTCTACCCAAACCTCCATTTTTCCTTCAGGTTACTCTTTCTCCCTCTTTAACCCAATGTAATTATTATTTATTTTTATGTAATTATTATAAATTATGTTTATGTGTTCAAAAATCATGTATCCAGATCATATCATCTTTATTTGATTGATAAATATATGTTTTAAAAAGGTTCCCTTCTTGAAACTTCTCGATAAGCAAGCCTGATTAAAGGGAATGTCTCGATTTCTTACCCATTTTCAAGTACATTCCATAATCTATTTTAACCCACCATTATTTTTATAAAATCATGAAATTTATCATGAAAATATATATCGGTATATTTATGATTTTATGAAAACAAATATTCCTTTTTCTCTTTAAACACTCTTTAATATTTTTTAAACCGCACTAAAATGTTTCATTTATAATGTCTCTTAAACACTATTTTTACATGTTTTCACTTAAGTTTGACATAAATTATCATGATATATAAATATTTTACCTTATTAATTTCCATGTATTATTTAAATCCATTCTTTCATGGACACCATTATGATATTCCCTTTTGTTATATGACATGACTATGATACCCAATTCTTTCCATGGGTAACCATTATGCTTGATTATTCATGTAGAACATATATGTATGAACATGTTATGATGGGTGTGACTAGATTGTGATCAAATGAATTGGGTAATGTTTAGTATCATAAGATGTTACATTTGGGAAAAGAGTTAACCTGATTCCTTTATGATACTTTGTCCACCATGTCTTGGTAGATATCCTTGACTCATGTTTATGTCATGTTATATGTTGTTGCCACATTCCTATGATGTCATGGTTATATGATCCCATGTTATAAATTTTATTATACTATTTTTTTATTAATGTTACTTTCCTTTTATATCCTCATGTTATGTCTTCTAACCCATGTGCTATGTTTTATTCCCATGCTTATTCCCTTATTGGGATTTTTAGCTCATCCCTTTGTTCATGTATTCCCCAGGATATCCTATATAGACGTAAGAGCTCAATGGAAGTTAGGTGCTCATTATGAATATTAAATAAAAGATTTTTTTTTATTTTGGTTTCATGATATTTTATTATGTACCTAATCTTCCAAATACGCTAATCTTTATGGTCCTTGGTTGTATTTGATGGTTAATTATGCTTAAAATCATGTAATATTATGTGGAAAAGGTTAGGGTCTCTATAAAAAATATCCAACTTCTCCATAAATTGTTCCATCATGGTTTACAAAATACATCTAAGTAAACGAGTTATAACATGCATTAATAATAATCTTAAAGTTTAAGGATCATTGCACACACTCACAGATAAAACTATATGATGACTCCAAAGCATTCAAAATTCCTACTGGTGGTTCTATTCTCATAATATCCCATATTGAAGATTACCAAGTGTGAAATTCATGAGAATAATCCTCATCCATTTACGAGTACTCACATATGATAGTCTATATACTATGTTCCCCATCATAAAATGTTAATTGACCATAGAATAATATTTAAGAATAATGTCATGGAACTTAAAGGTTCTCATCATTGGGGGGGGGACTATAATGAACTTATTAATGCAATAGATACCCTAGGAAATTATTACATAAGATTCATGTAGAATGATGAAAAAAATGTAATAAGATGCTTTATTAATATTCAAATTATCAAATCACTACTAAAAAATCGGGCATTAGCGACCGCCATTGGCGGTTGCTATAGGCCTATAGAGACCGCCCAACGACTGCCATTGGCGGTCGCTTCAGCTTCAGTGCTGTAGGCCAATAGCGACCGCCAATGGTGGTCGCTACCCTAGGAATTTTTTTTTTAAAAAAAAATTCCCACTGAAAGAAATATATATATATATATATATATATATATATATATATTAAAGAAAATATTTATATATATAATATTAAATAAAATATTTTAAATAAATATATATATAATATGTTTTAAATATTTTAATATATATATATATATATATATATTAAAGAAATATATATATATATAATATTAAATAAAATATTTTTCATTTTTTTAATGAAATGTACGAATTGTGTTTTTTTTCTTCACGGTGCGAAATTAGAGATAAAACAAGGTAAAAATCATAAAAAATGGAAAACAATTTCAAACAGCATAAACATCAAGATCATCATAAACAATAAATGATAAACGAGCTTCAATGATCCGAGCAGGTCCATCCATTTCAATCTTCTTCTTCAATAAACCTACAATAAGACAAAAAAAACAACAAAACAAAACAAACGTAAATTGGACATAATTATTCAGTTATTATATACATATAATAAAATTAAATATGACATAAAATCATGGTTATATAATAATTTTAAACCCCCAATTTAATAAATGCTATCATTTCAAGTCATTCGGAGCACGTTTGCTCCGAATTCGACCGTCTCACGCCGTTTTTGGTGTTTTATGACACTGGAAACGCATTTATGGTCACCGCGGTCAAAAGACACATCCGATTGACGTGCCGTCAGCATGAACATTTCACAAATCACACAACGGATATTTTCGTACGGTTTCATGGCATTCCGAGGTTGTTCAGGTAGTTTTGACCCCCCAACGCGCCATTTTAGCGCGCGCCGAGCTGCTAAAAACGACACAATCGGCCGTACCATGTGCACCACATGTCCGATGGGAGTTCCGTCTCCTCCTACACATCAAGAATAATATTACTAATGTTTTCGTGTGGTTTCAGGTCATTCGGAGCACGTTTGCTCCGAATTCGACCGTCTCACACCGTTTTTGGTGTTTTATGACACTAGAAACACGTTTCCGGTCACCTCCGTCAAACGACACCTCCGATTGATGTGACGTCGGCACGAACATTTCAAAAATCACACAATGGCTATTGTCGAATGGTTTCATGGCATTCCGAGGTCGTTCGGGTGGTTTTGACCCCCCAACGCGCCATTTTAGCATGCGCCGAGCTGCTGAAAATGACACAATCGGTCGTACCGCGTGCACCACACGTCCGATGGGCATTCCTTATCCTCTTACACATCACGAATAATATTCCTAATGTTTTCGTGTGGTTTCAGGTCATTCGGAGCACGTTTTCTCCGAATTCGACCGTCTCACGCCGTTTTTTGGTCTTTATGACACCAGAAACGCGTTTCCGGTCACCACGGTCAAACGACACCTTCGATTGACATGCCGTCAGCACAAACATTTCACAAATCACACAACGACTGTTTTTGTACGGTTTCATGGAATTACGAGGTCGTTCGGGTGGTTTTGACCCCCCAACGCGCCATTTTAGCGCGCGCCGAGCTGCTAAAAACGACACAATCGACCGTACCGCGCACACCGCATGTCTGATAGGCGTTCCATCTCCTCCTACATGTCACGAATAATATTACTAATGTTTTTGTATGGTTTCAGGTCATTCGGAGCACGTTTGCTCCGAATTTGACCGTCTCACGCCGTTTTTTGGTGTTTTATGAAACCGGAAACGCGTTTCTGGTCACCGCCATCAAACGACACCTCTGATTGATGTGCCGTCAGCACGAAAATTTCACAAATCACACAAAGTCTGTTTTCGTACAGTTTCATGGCATTCTGAGGTCATTCGGGTGGTTTTGACCCCCCAACGCGCCATTTTAGCGCGCACCGAGCTGCTGAAAATGACACAATCGGCCGTACCGCGCGCACTGCATGTATGATGGGCGTTCCGTCTCCTACTACACATCATGAATAATATTACTAATGTTTTTGTGTGGTTCCAAGTCATTCGGAGCACGTTTTCTCCGAATTCGACCGTCTCACGCCGTTTTTTGATGTTTTATGACACTGGAAACACGTTTCCGGTCACCGCCATCAAATGACACCTCCGATTGATGTGACGTCAGCACAACCATTTCAAAAATCACACAAAGACTGTTGTCGTATGGTTTCATGGCATTCTGAGGTCGTTCGGGTGGTTTTGACCCCCTAATGCGCCATTTTAGCGCGCGCCGAGCTGCTGAAAACGACACAATCGGCCGTACCACGTGCACCACACGTTCTATAGGCTTTCCGTCTCCTCCTACACGTCAAGAATAATATTCCTAATGTTTTCGTGTGGTTTCAGGTCATTCGGAGCATGTTTGATCCGAATTCGACCGTCTCACGCCGTTTTTTGGTGTTTTATGACATTGGAAACGCGTTTCTGGTCACCGCCATCAAACAACACCTAAGATTGATGTGTCGTCAGCATGACCATTTCAAAAATCACACAACGACTGTTTTCATACGGTTTCATGGAATTTCGAGGTCGTTCGGGTGGTTTTGACCCCCCAACGCGCCATTTTAGCGCGCACCGAGCTGCTGAAAACGACACAATCGGCCGTACCGCACGCACCGCATGTCCGATGGGCGTGACGTCTCCTCCTACACATCACGAATAATATTCATAATGTTTTAATGTGGTTTCAGGTCTTTCGGAGCACGTTTTCTCCAAATTCGACCATCTCACGCCGTTTTTGGTGTTTTATGACACCGAAAACGCGTTTCCGGTCACCGCTGTCAAAAGAAACCTCCAATTGACGTGATGTCAACACGAATATTTCAAAAATCACACAGCATCTATTGTCGTATGGTTTCATGGCATTCCGAGGTCGTTCGGGTGGTTTTGACCCCCCAACGCGCCATTTTAGCGCGCGCCGAGCTGCTAAAAACGACACAATCGGCCGTACCGCGTGCCACCGCGTGTCCGATGGGCGCAACGTCTCCTCCTAAACTTTACGAATAATATTAATAATGTTTTCGTGTGGTTTCAGGTCATTCAGAGCACGTTTTTCTCTGAATTCGACCGTCTCACGCTGTTTTTGGTGTTTTATGACACCGAAAACGCGTTTCTGGTCACCATCATCAAAAGACACCTCCGATTGACATGCCTCCGGCACGAACATTTCAAAAATCACACAAATACTATTGTCGTATGGTTTAATGGCATTCCGAGGTCGTTTGGGTGGTTTTTAACCCCCAACGCGCCATTTTAGCGCGCGCTGAGTTGCTGAAAATGACACAATCGGCCGTACCGCACGCACCACATGTCCGATTGGCGATATGTCTCCTCCTACATGTTAAGAATAATATTCCTAATGTTTTTGTGTGGTTTTAGGTCATTTGGAGCACGTTTTCTCTGAATTCGACCGTCTCACGCCGTTTTTGGTGTTTTATGACACCAGAAACGCGTTTCTGGTCACCGCCGTCAAAAGAAAGCTCCGATTGACATGCCGTCAGCACGAACATTTCAAAAATCACACAACGACTATTTTAATACAGTTTCATGGCATTCCGAGGTCGTTCGGATGATTTTGACCCCCCAACGCGCCATTTTAGCGCGCATCGTGCTGCTGAAAACGACACAATCGGCCGTACCGCGCGTACCGAACGTCCGATGGGCGCGCCGTCTCCTCCTACACGTCAAAAATAATATTCCTAATGTTTTCGTGTGGTTTTAGGTCATTCGGAGCACGTTTTCTCCGAATTCAACCGTCTCACGCCGTTTTTGGTGTTTTATGACACCAGAAACGCGTTTCCGGTCACCGCCGTCAAACGACACCTCCGATTGACGTGCCGTCGGCACGACCATTTCACAAATCACACAAAGACTATGTCATCTGAGTAACAACAGGACCGACAACCGCAGCGCGTGACACTACAGAATGAGGAATCCCTGTTCCATAGGTCAAACTATATCCATTCCCTTCCCGACCAATGATGCGATGGAAGATCTCATCCCTTCGCATGGGAAGCTATCGCTGGTCCTCTGGAAGATGTTCTAATTCATCTTCAAATTGAGCCTGTGAAATATTTAAATATATATACATATATTAATATACAGATTTTATTTAAGTATTAGTAATGAGTACAAGCACTTACTATCAATGTTACAGCCTCTGGATCATTGCGATCACGAGTCCTCATCCACACCGACATTTTATCAGTTGGTGCACCTTGCTCCCATAACTATATATGAATAGAATATAAAAAAAACCGTATTAATTAAAAAAATTAAAAAATGAATAATAAATATCTCATGTCGGATCTAAGACATGTGACGAGTCCCGAGCCTGTGAGGTGGTCCCTGCAACGCTCGATTCTTAGAATGGTGTGTAGACACCTCCTACATTCAATTCATTCAAATATCAAACAAATCACACATTCTTGAAAATATATATACCGAAATAAATATACAAACCGCAACACCCTCAGTAGACCAATATGCAACTAAATCACGCCACTGAGCCAGGAGGACACCTCTCAGGACTTTTTCCAAAATGTCTGGGGCACCCACATTTGGTACCCAGTGGTCCCTCTTGACTTTGCCTTTATAGTCTTTCCACATCTTATGGAATTTTCTCATACACACTGGCTGATACTCATCGGTACATACTTTCAAATTTTTCTATTAAAGAAAAAAATCACATATGTTATTGTTGTTTATACATAGGGAATAAAGTAAAATGGTCTTCTTACCTGAACCTCCCTCCAAAGACGATCTAATGTGTCCTGAGGGATAGAAGCCTAGTCACGTGTGGTCAATGGAAATTGATGTGGATCACATATGATATGACCCAGCTGACGAATAAATGCAGGGGCATTCCATCCCACAGGATGAAATACCTCATCAAATGAAACATCAAAAGTCGTGTCGGAATTCCATGATAATATGCCACGACCAGGGCCTCTCTTGCGAGAGGAAGAAGCAATCGAGTCTGATCCTGTTGAAAACAATTTTATATACAAATTGACAGATGTTATATATATATATATATATATATATGTTTATTAATTACATAAAAAATAGAGACAATGAAATTCTAACATACCTCGACTCTGAGACGTAGATGCCTCAGATGGATGATGTGGATCTTCTGCCTCTTCCCCTGACATGCCTGCAGTCATGGAAAACATTAGTAAGGGGACTATCCAAAGTGTCCAAATGATAAATTGGATTGTTTTAAAAAAAAATCAAACTTGTACAGTTGTTAATCAAACAAAAATGGATTGAATAATTAGTTGTGAATGAATTTTAAAAAATCAGAAAGTTCACAAAACAGATATACAAATTATGTACAAAACCAATCAATGCATATCCAAATTTCAAATTGAATTAATAAAAATTCAAGCAGCACATGAGCCAAATGAATAAAACCTCAATGGGAAGATACACTGACAATAACATCAATATAACATGATTTAAATCACCCTAAATATTTATAATTGAATAAACTTCCAAAATTGATGATTAAAACTTACAAGGATTTATAAAATGTTTAGATAATTTATGATATCTTAGGCTGAATAGCGGGAAAAAAATTATACCTTTCATTAAGCATGAAAATCGACCATTTCTCCTTCAACAGCCACTCTGACCCAATAAATATCTTCTTCACGTTGAACTATGGTATGTTGATCAAGATATTGGGAAACAAAAGGAACAGTCTCGGGTTCATCTTGTTCAAATACAAACACTCCTCTCCGAGACATTTTGGCAACAACTTTCCAACTTGGATTCGAAGGCAAAGTAACGAAGAATACTTGTTCCGCTTGTGATGTCAAAATGAAAGGTTCATTATCAACTCATTCATTTCTGTATAACATATAGTTAAAATTCACCAATGAAAACTGATATTGATCGACTTTACATCCACGCAATGGATCAACCCAATTACACTTTAACAATATATAATTCAACCCGTGTGTGTATACAACTTCAATGATGTCTATCAATTGACCATAGTAATAACCAGAATCTAAAATGGACAACCTATTCCACTGTTTTGTGTTTCTCATTTGTCTTAAACATCTTTAATGCGAAATAGAAAACCATTAGCATCTATAGATTTATAACGACGAGCCGTTATAGATGGACCCTCAGCCAGTTGGATAAATTCTTCAGTTAGTGTGGGTCCCCTAACTCCCTCAGCTTATGAACCTACATAATTCATAGAATTCAATAATGATATACGAAGAAAGAAATTAGTATAATACTTCACTCATAATGAAAATCAATTTATATGTACATAATACTTGAACCAATCATGAAATGACGCATAATGAGACTGTTGAATTTGCAACTCAGTCGCATGATACATCTCTTCTTTTATCTCATTAATGTGTTTTTTGAAAATGATAATGCGATGTTTAAATGATCAACTTATGCAAACAAAACATGTAAAAGTTAAACAATAAAAGTGATAAGATGCTTACTGCATTAATGGTGCAACTGATGGAGTATTGAACAAGATATATCGATGCGCTTGTATCCACTCAATGTTGTCCATATCATATGTGGTTCCTTCTCCAACTGGACCATCCTGAATCCAAGAGGGCTTATCTAATTTTGTTTCAACATCCGTAAGATATTCTGCACAAAAATTAGTACACTCATCCATCAAATAACCATTGGCTATTGATGCCTCCGGACGAGCTCTGTTGCGTACAAATCTTTTCAATGTACTCAAATACCACTCAATAGGATACATCCACTTGAATTGCACTGGACCAGAAGCCATTACTTCATCAGTTAGGTGCACTGTCAAGTGGACCATAACATCGAAAAATGAGGGGGGAAATAGTTTCTCAAAGTGACAAAGCGTAAGTACAATTCGGTCCTATAAACTTTTTAAATCACTCATTAGTTGATTTCTTAAACAAATCTATCTAAAAAAATTACTCATCTCAATAAATGGATGAACAACATTGGGGGATAAACAATCACAAATTGCAATTGGAATCAACTGCTGAAGTAATATGTGATTGTCATGACTTTTCAACCCTTGCAATGTCTTGATCGTCAGATTCACACACTTTGAAATATTAGAAGAGTAACCATCAGGCACCTTGAGCATCTTCAAAATGGAAATAAATGTCTCTTTATCCTTTGTAGTCATTGTATACTGTGCAGCAGGCATATATGCCTTATTTCCCTCAGCTAACTGTAAATGCAACTGTTTCCTTAAACCCATTTCTTCCAAATCACGGCGTGCATTAACATGGTCCTTTGATTTCCCACTGACACCTAAAATGGTCCACAATATGTTATCACAAACATTTTTTTCAATGTGCATGACATCCAAATTATGCCTCAGCATGTTAGTTTTCTAATACGGAAGACTATAAAAAATAATTTTCTTTTTCCAATTGTGACTACACTACCTACCCACAACTCAAATATTACGTACCGGAGGAGCCACCAAATCCTGAATTTCATATACCATGCGGATGTTTTCTTCCTCAATCTGCGATAACATTTCAACTCCTGTCATGATCTTTAGTGCTGGGCTGAACTCTCTAGAACTATCAAATGCCACTCTGTCCTTTCTGAACCTGTGCTGAGGGGGGAGAAAACGTCTGTGACCCATGTATGCCCATTTTTTGGAATGCTTAAGCCATACAGTTTTTTTACTTTTGTTGCAACAAGGGAAAGAAAATTCCCCTTTCGTACTCCATCCTGATAAATTTGCATAAGCTAGGAAGCCATTGATTATCCACAATAAAGCAGCCTGCAGTTTGAACATTTCATTTGTTTCACAGTCATAAGTCATTACACCATCGCCCCAAAATTCATTCAACTCATCAATCAATGGATGAAGGTAAACATCAATCTTGTCCTCTGGACTTTTAGGTCCATAAATAAGAGTGGAAAGTAATATAAATTTTTGCTTCATACAAAGCCACGAAGGAAGATTATACGGAACCAACACCACGGGCCATGTGCTATGAGTTGCACCAACCATAGACTTGAATGGATTGAAACCATATGCTGCCAATCCCAATCGGACATTACGAACATCTTTGGAAAAGTCGGGATGTCTCTTATCAAAATCCTTCCATGCATGAGAGTCTGCTGGGTGGGTTAACATATCACTTTCATGAACTCTTTCTGCATTCCATCTCATTAAATTAGAAACTTTAGATGACATAAAAAATCTTTTCAACCTTGGTTTAAGGGGAAAGTAACGCATTTTCTTTACGGAAATCGGTTTCCCCTGTATCACAATCTGACTTTGATGAGTCTGGTTTCCCCTGTTCTCTTTCCACCTAGAAGCACCACAAACCGTACAAATATCCAAATGGACAGTTTCCTTTCTAAACAACATAAAGTTGTTTTCACATGCATCTATGGTCTCATATGTAAAACCTAAGTTCTCTGTCATCTTACGAGCATGGTAATACGACTCGGGAATCTTAGCGTCGACAGGAAGAACCTTTTTCAATAACACCAACAACATGTTGAATGATGTGTCTGACCAATGATTCAAAGTCTTCAAATGCAAAAACTCCACGATAAATGACAATTTATTGTAAGAAGTACATCTAGGATATAATTCTGTTTTTTGCATCATCAATTGATTCATAAAACCTCCTCAAATCACGATCTGCACCAGAGCGAAGATTTATCTCACCAGTCTCAAGATTCTGGATGTCAATGCCTTTAGGATCCAACCCACGTACCATTTCAGTAATAATTTCATGCATTGGATCATTCATCCTTGCATCAACATCCATCTGAACTGTATCCGTATTTTCACAACGAACATATTCTTCTCCATGACGAGTCCAACTCTTATATTTTTTCAGAAATCCATTAAATAATAGGTTCTCCCTCATAGTATCTCGTGTGAATTGATATCTGTTAGCACATTTTCTACATGGAAAACTAATATAGTCACTTTCAAATCCTCTGGTGAAGTTAATAAACTGCATAATGCCATTGAACTACTCTATAGACGTTCCATTTGGAAGATCAATCCAACTCTTATCCATAATAAGATCCCTATAACAAACATTTACACAAGACTTATTACATTTTCATTTTTCATATCAAATATATTTAAAATAAATACTAATTAATTGTTTGTGAACCATTTATAAAATAATAATGTAAGTGAAAGCCCATGTCATACCTGATTGTGCTACAAACCTGGAAGGGAGTGGAGCCGAAGGCGGTGCTGCGAGGGAGAGGAGAGTCAACGGTGGGGAGCCGGAGCCGGAGCTGGTGCGGCGAGGGAGGGGAAGGTGAAGGAGGGGACGGGTGGCGGTGGTGGAGTGAGGGAGGGAATGAAGACGGAGGGGACGGGGGTTGGCGGGGTGCGGGGTGCGGGGGGGGGGGGGGTGTTCGGGGTGCTGGGGGGAGGGATGAGGGGGCATAGGGCGGAGAGCGGAGGTCGGAGGCCGGAGGGCCTGGAGGCCGAAGGCCAGAGGGCGGCCGGAGGACTGCCGAAGGCAGGTGGCAGGAGGCCCGAGGGAAGAGGGAGGGTGGAGGGTGGCCAGAGCCAGAGGGTAGAGACGAAGGAATCCCGGAGGAGATGGAGGGTAGGGAGGAGGGAGGTCGGAGGGTGGCCGGAGGAGGGCGGGGCCAGCAGAGGGCGGCTGGAGGGTGGCCGACGGAGGGTGGGGATGGCGGAGGGCGGGGTCGGCGGAGGGAGTCCGGCCGGAGGGCGGGGCGGCGGAGGGCGGGGCGGCGGAGGGAGGGGCGGCGGAGGGCGGGGCAGCGGAGGGCGGGGTGGCGGAGGGCGGGGCGGTGGAGGGCGGGGCGGCGGAGGGCGGGGCGGCGGAGGGCGGGGCGGCGGAGGGCGGGGCGGCGGCGGGCGGGGCGACGGGGAGGGCGGGGCGACGGGGAGGGTGTGCGACGACGGGGAGGGCGCGCGACGACGGGGAGGGTGCGAGCGACGGGGAGGGGGGAAGGATTTGGGGGGGGGGGGCTTCGCGAGAGGAGGGAGGGTTCAGGGGGGGGCTTTTTTTTAGGGAAATGTAGCGATCGCCAATGGCGGTCTCTATAGGTAAAGGGGCTCAAAAGCCCATATTTCTAGTAGTGAATATACATGTAATCAAAGTAAAAATAGTTAGTCCTAGGACACCAACTCTGATAATTATTACATTGGTATAAGATACAAAGGATCTCATCTTGAAAGACTGATTAGTTTAGTATTCTTGAAGAACCAGATAAAAACATGATTTCCATAATACATATAAAAAATATATTATTTCATCCTTGATATTATTCATAATATCCTTCTTCATATCCCAGGGAAAGGAAAAAAATAAAGGTTGATCTCAGATATTCAATAAGAGTTACATTCAAATAATCTATCATTATTAAATAAGGTATAATCATTATGGAAAGGTAAATAACTGAAATACATGCCATTTAATCAATAACTAGATAAAAAATTCATCCATGGATAATATCAACATAGTAATATCATGGATAATAATAACTAAAATTTCAATGAAGGAAATGCATAATATTTGACATCATGATCTCAGACACCATGATATATATACTGCCAAATACTTATAATAATAAAGGTTAATCTATGGGTAGGTATACACCAAAAACCCATTTAATTTGGATAACTGATTTATCTCTTGAGACCCATCGATGCATCAAGGGACTATATAATTTTGGACCCCACCCATCACTGTATATCTAATGCATTCCTCATTTATTGAATAATCAATTAAATTCATAAAAAACATGTCTTATAAATAAATATATCCATATTGAGTAAAGAATATATATTTTTCAAGGGTTTCCCTTTTTAATCAAATAACTTTCATAGTAAAACACCATATATAGAAATGATATATGATTTAGGAAATAAGCATATCCATAATGGATATTTAAGAGAAATGTAATGTATAATGAAAAATGATCATAATAAAGTGAATGTTTCAATAGAAAGTTAACAACCCCAAAATTAATAAGTGATAAAATATGACATTCATTTCATTAGAAATATAGGTTCTGAAATAAATTCACATATTTTATAGAATAAAAGAAAATTGATGAGAAATGTTAAAATAATATGTATTAAAATAGTTTTCTTTGTAAAAACTTTGAAAAATTATATAATAAGGTAAATATCATAAAACAGTTATGGTGGTGAGAAAATATGATATCACCATATACATTAAAAAATCATTCCTTTTGATTTTTTGCAAATAAAGTTGAAAATAAACATTTTAGAAAACATTAGAAAGATTCCTTTCAAAAATTTTAAAAATAAAGGATAACTTAAAATATCCATTGAGTAGATTAAAAGGAAAATTTTCTTTTTGAAAAAAAATATAAACATGGAAGAAAAATATACCCAATAAAAAATAAATAATACTAAATTTTCTTTTAAACCTTTCTTTGCGTGATTTAAGTGCCAAAGAGAGGAAAAGTTGGAAGAAAATATAGAAAATATTTAAAAGAGTAAACTTTAATTGAAACATTAAAAATAATGAATAAATATATATTCATATTAAATACCTCAAAGGGGATGCATATAAACCACATAAAAATAAACAGCTGAATGATACCAATTATGTATTAGTGGAGTGGAAATTAAGACGAAGTGTAATGACCTAATGTTTTGTCAATGAAATTACCTTCTTATAGTTATGCCTTATAGTATAATCACATTATGAAGAACAACGAAATATCATGATACTAAATACTATGTCATCACTAATCATAATTTTTCCACTTATATGGTTTGAATTTAAGAAATATGACATACACAGTTGTGTTCAGGGTGATTTTTGGAGTCTAATAGAACAAAATTAATTTTTGGTGAATAGTAACATACCCTTATGAATAGTAATGTTACCCTTATGAATAGTAAAATCACTTATGATAGTATATATGTATGATTTAAGTGAAATCATGATGTGCCTATGTTTTGGAATAAGTAAACAAATGTTTTAAAAACTGTATTTTTCAAGTAAATTATAATTTTAATTAAAAATTAAATTAATATTATTTAGAAAATTATTTTCAAAAAATTTAATTCATTTTTGAATTATACACATTAAAAAATGGTTAGGGTGAATTTTTGGTATTTTTCTGATATACTTGAATTTTTGATGAATAGTGAAATACCATAATTTACAAAATAAGCCAAATACACTAATTATAGAGGCATGTATGATGTTCTACTGATGTAAGAACAATTGGTTTGGATTAACATGATAAAATTACTATATTTAATCATATAAGACTCACTATTCCTTGTCTTGTGGAGAAATAATAAATTAATGAATTTAATATTGAGAAATACCCTCTCCCATCCACTATAAATACCACCCTTCACACCCTCATTTACTCACACCTCTCAAGCTTCAATCCTTGTATAAACTATGCCCAAGAATATTTATTATCCCCTCACCCACATCCAAGATCTTATGGTCTCATCAAAATACCAAGCCTAGCTTTCTTAATGAGGATCTCAAGAGGAGGATTCCAGAGGTAATTCCTCTCTCTTTTTTCCTTTAAATTCCTTTTAATTTCAAGTTCATTTATTAATCTATCCCCACCTATCCTCATCCACATGGTATGGTAACTCTATTTTCATACATATAATGTAATTTTATGATACTAATGGGATATTATATCATCCATTCCTTCTCATCTTCTTTTTATTTTATAAAAGAAAACGTTGTTCATGAGGTGTTAATTTATCACCTTCAAGAACGACCAGTTTTTTTTCCATTTGCACCTTCAGATATGGTCATGAAACCATTTTTATGGTTTAAAAGAATATTTTATATGTATTATATCCTATTTAATTTTCTGGATCTAAATTCTGTACATATTACTAAATGATTAAACAAAACAAGTTCATTGTGGTAAAAAAACAGCCCAAATTAACCCAAATGATCATCATTTAATTATTATCTAATGATTTAACCACATGGTATATGATATAATTCATTATAATATAATTTATATCTATTGAATTTAACTAATAATATATATTAACAATTCTGGATGTTCAACCACATTTCAAATGAACATTCGTTCATGAATACAAGTGGACCGTTCATAAAAGCTATGAAAATTAAAACTCCTTAGTAATGAATCTAAGCTCTATAACTCATAAAAATGCACATAAAATAACTTAATGAAACCATATTAAACCATGTTCATGTATGAAATGTTATTTAATTTCTAATTAATTAATATAATGTCATTATACTGGACATTAAAGTGAATAAGGCATTCAGATACAAGGTAAGGGGAAATTCTCAAACCCAACTTTCATTCTTCAGGTTCTCCCTCTTTCAATCCATTTTTTTAGTATGTTCACTCATTAAAAATAATTTTTTCATATTTATATTACCTTTTCTAGGATATACATGTTTCCCATTGGAGTTTATGTCAAACAATTTTTTTCCAAAATAACTCTTCTTTCAAAAACACACCTTTTAGTTCTCACTCAAGTTTGATGGTTATTGTATCAAATATGTTATTCCCACTTTATTTTGAGAACCCAAAGTTTATGAATGTTTTCTTATGAGATGAAACATATTCATTTCTATGGGTTAGTTATGTTCATTTTTGATATATGTTCTATGTGGCATGCATTATAAGGATAATGTTATGGTGCGACAGGTGCACCCAGAATTATATAGCACAATATGAATGTTTGAATGTGATGGGTGAACCTGGAATTATATAGAACTCTAATGCATCAGGTAAAGTGATTAATCTCATGATTTAAAGTGAAATTATGTGTGAAAAATATTCTAGCTTTTTCAACAGTATGTGTGGTAGTTAACCACTAAGACATGATGTTGCATTTTTATGCATTGAAACATTTCAATTCTTTTATTAATGCTTCCCCTTATGTTCACGATACCTTGCATATGTTATGTTTATGCTCACCCCATGCTATATTTTTCTTATCTATACTATTACTAGTATTTTATCCCTCCCCTTTTGATGCATATCCTCAGGGATTATGTGTACTAAGAAGTTTTCAAGGGACAATAAGAAGCTGGAGAAGATTGAATTAAATAAATACTTATGTTTGATGTTGTAAATATTATGTTTGGTCATAGTTTTCCCAATAAACTAAACCTATGTATCCTTATGGTATAATAATATTATGTTTTTTTAATCTTTATAATGATTTAATATTAATGTAAGAAAAGGTCAGGTCTCTATAATTGGCATCAGAGGCAAGGTTTAGTTAATTTGGGAATTAAGATTAGTGAACCCTAGAGAAAACCTCTAGCATGAGACTAAGTACAAATATGCACACAAGAATATTTACATAGGTATCCCATAAGTTATGATTTTAGTGTAAATTATAAAAATTAATAAGTTATTAATTCATGAATTTTTGACTTATGTTTTGTTCTAACCTTTTCTATTTTAGAAAATGGTGGGAACCAGGAGAAACCAGGCCAACAACTTGTGCGAGGGCCAATGCAACGATTTCCCAAATGACATTCCCAATGATTTGGGAGCTGGAGTTCAAAACTTCATGGAGATTATTAACTAAATATCTCATGTTATTAACAATAACTAGAATAATGAGGAATGTACTCTTTCACCAAAGAGGGATCAACTGGCTATCGAGTGTTTTATGCAACAACAACCACCAACGTTTAGTGGATATTCCGATCCACTAGTTTCAGAACAGTGGGTGAACTCCATAGAGAAGATATTTTTTGTGATTCATTATTCTGAGACAGAGAAGGTGACTCTAACCATTTATCGTCTAGATGGAGAGGCTGATCAATGGTTGGATTTGATTAAAAACACCAAGAAAAGGGAGGAAATTGAAGATATGTAATGGGAAGACTTTAAGATCATGTTTCTTAATAAGTATTTCCTATGAACTATTTATACAAATATGGAGAGAGAATTCATAGAGCTAAAGAAAAAATAAGGAGAATCTATCATAACCTAGGAAGTGAATTTCACAAGGATTCTAAGTTATGATTCGGGTTTTGTTATCAATAATGATGGAAAAATTGATAGATTCCTTAGTATATTAAAACCACATCTTCTAAAGGCTCTTGCAATTTGAGACTTTGAGAGTTATGAATAAGTTTTTTGGTGTGATCTCAAAGTGGATATAGAGTTTGGAGAATGGTCCCATGAATATGGTGATAAGAAATTAAAGATAGAGTTTTAAGATGAAGGATCTAATTATAAAGGTGGGGAGAAAACTCAACAACCCACATGCCAAAAATATGGGAAGTTGCACCATAGGAACTGTCTCAAAGGGATGGGAAAGTGATTCAAGTTTGGTAAAGGACACCATGCTCAAGAGTGTTGAAAAGACATGAAAAGGAAGGCGAATGTGGTGGAATAATAGAGAAAACCACCCATGGTTCAATGCTACAACTGTAGGGAGCAAGGGAAATATGAAAGCCAGTGCAATAAACCTTGAGTTCTTGAGGGTAATCAACGTCATCATCCACCAAATCCAAAATAACATGGAAAGTCTTATGAAATCACGACTTCAGAAGTGGATCAAGATAATGAAGTCGTACAATGTTCACTTCCTATTCACCCAATAATGGAAAAAGTCTTATTTGATTCTAGTTCTATGCATTCCTTTATATCTTGAAAGTTTTCTAGAACTATAGAATTGAATCCACAAAACATTTAAGTAGAGATATCTGTAAAAACACCAAGTGGTACAATCATTACAAACTAAGTGTTTTACTCTTCTCCTATTGGCGTATGTGGGAATATTCTTCCAGCAAATCTCGTAATACTTCCCTTGGTGGAATTCAATTCTACAATGGGAATAGATTGGCTCTCATTATATAGAGCACATATCAACTATCGAGAAAAGAAAATATCTTTTCATATTCTAAACCATCTCATGTTCCTCTAAAAATGAAAGGAAGATCATGAATCTCCTTTGAAAAATCATTCAATGGAATTGGTGTTGATTCCCTATGAAAAAGCATACCTCACCCAAATGGTTGAGTCAAAGAAAAGTTACAACCTTGTGAAAATGCCCATAGTGAGTGAATACAGTAATGTATTTCTCAAAGAGTTACCTAGAATTCCCTTAGATCGTGAGGTATAGTTCTAAATAGAACTCATTCCCAGAGCTACTCCTATCTCAAAGTGTCCCTATAGGATAGATCCTATCGAATTGGAGGAGTTAAAGAAGCAGCTGTAAGAGCATTTGGACAAAGGGTTCATATTCCCTAGTTCATCACCTTGGGGTGCACCAGTTCTCTTTGTGAAGAAGAAGGATGGAATAATGTGGCTTTGTATCGACTATCAGAAACTCAACAAGATCACCATAAAGAACAATTATCCTATTACAAGGATTGATGACTTGTTTGATCAGTTAATAGGATTTCAATACTTCTCAAAGGTGGATCTTCATTCTAGATATCATAAGCTAAAGGTGAAGAAGGAATATATTCAAAATATTGCTTTTCGTACAAGGTATGGGCATTATGAGTTTTTGATGATTCTCTTCGGACTTACTAATTACACTACAATCTTCATGGATTTGATGAATAAATTCTTTAGAAATTACCTTGACAAATTTGTGGTAGTTTTTATTAATGATATTCTCATATACTCCAAGAGAAAGGAGGAACATTAATAACATCTAAGACTTGTATTGGTGAAATTCAGAAAGGAGAAGTTGTAAGCCAATTTTATCAAGTGTGACTTTTGGATGAAGAAAGTCACATTCTTGGGAAATGTGATCACAAGTGAGGGAATTTCTATGGACCCTTCTAAAATAAAGGCGATTGAGGAATGACCTAGGACCTCTAGTGTGACAGAAATCCATAGTTTTCTTGGATTAGATTGGTACTACTAATGTTTTGTGAGAAATTTCTCATGATTGTCAAGACTACTAACTAAGTTAACAAGAAAAGGGGTAAATATGTCTGGATGGAAGAATGTGGGGGAAGCTTCAAGGAGCTAAAGAGAAGGCTGATCATTGCACCTGTACTCACACTAATGAAAAGTGGAGAAAGTTTTTTGATATATAGTGATTCTTCAAAGAAAGGCTTGGGTTGTTTACTCATGAAAAATGATAATGTGATAGCCTATTCCTCACAAAAGTTGAATATCCATGAGAATAACTACCCAACACATGATCTAGAGATGACAACTGTGTTTTTTGACTTGAAAATCTGGCGGCACTACCTTAATGGCGAAAAGCGTGACATATACACCAACCATAAGAGCCTAAAGTATATATTCACACAAAAGGAGATCAACATGTGTCAAAGTAGATGGTTAGAGCTAATAAAATATTACGATTACTCTATTCACCATCCTCTTGGAAAGGTGAACAAGGTAGCTGATGCTCTAAGCAGAAAAGAACCTGCTACTCTATCCATGCTGCAGATTTAGAAAGACCCTATCTTCTTAGATATAAAAAGGATGGATTTGGAAATCAAAAGGTAAGGGGATACATCCTACCTTTCCCAAATTATTGCGCAAAAATCTATCCAAGATAAGATCAAGGAGGAACAAAGGGATGATCTGAAGTTACAAAAGAAGGTGAATGCAGTAAATTAAGGGAATCTACATGAGTTCTATATTGATGATGATGATTTGATTCGGTTTGGAATGCGGCTTTGTGTGCCTTTATCACCCGAGATAAAGAAGATATATTGGACAATACACATAGCTCAACATTCTCTATCCATCTTGGGAGTACCAATATGTACCATGATCTCCTTGAAAAATTCTGGTGGGATAACACGAAGAAGGAGATTGAGGAATATATCTCAAGGTGCTTGGTATGTCATCAAGTTAAAGAAGAGCTAAAAAATTCCAAAGGGATGATGTAACCATTGAATATACCCATGTGGAAATGGGAGAATGTCACTATGGACTTTGTCACGGGTCTCCAGAAGACGTCAAATGGAAATAATGTGATATGGGTTGTGGTTGATCGACTCACCAAGACTGCCCATTTTATATCTATTTAGGAATATCTCTCGCTTGAACAACTTGAAAGGATATACATGAAGGAAGTAGTGAGACTGCATGGTGTTCCACTATCGATTGTCTCTGATCATGATCCAAGGTTCACATTTAAATTCTGGAGGATTCTTCAACATGCTATGAGTACTGAATTAAATTTCAGCACGGCCTATCACCCCCAAACTAATGGCCAATTTTAAAGGACTATTCAGACGCTTGAAGATATGATATGAGCCCGATATCTATAATTAAAAGGTGGATGTGATCAATATCTCCTATTTTTTGAGTTATCATACAACAATAGCTTCCAATCGAGTATTCAGATGGATCTATATGAAGCCCTGTATGGAAAGTGATGTAGAACTTCAACCTATTGGGATGAAGTTGGAGAAATAAAGCTACTTAGAACTGATCTTGTGAAAGAGATGACAGATAAGGTTTAAGTCATCAAAAAAAAATCAAAGATACTAAAAGTTAGAAAAAGAGATATGCAGACAACCGTTGAAGGGATTTGGAGTTCGACGTTGGAGATAAAGTCTTCCGTAGAATATCACCATGGAAGAGAGTCATGCAGTTTGGAAAGAAAGGGAAGCTAAGCCCAAGGTACATTAGCCCCTTTGAGATCCTTGACCACATAGGATCCATGGCCTATTGGCTTGCACTTACACCAAATATAGATCAAGTTCATGATGTGTTTTACACATCACTCATGAGGAAGTACATACCATACCCCACACATGTACTGAACTCATAGGTGGTACAGTTGGAAGATGATATCTCTTATGAGGAGTAGCCATTGAAGATTCTAGACCGGATAGATAAGGTTCTACACAACAATACAAATCACCTTTTCAAAGTGTTATGGAGTAACCATAAGTTTGAAGAAGCTACTTGGGAACCATAAGAGGTGATGAATGAGAAGTACCCTCACCTTTTTATGTAAAAAGAAATTTTGAGGGTGAAATTTCATAAGGGGGGAAGAATGTAACGACCCAATGTTTTGTTAATGGAATTCCCTTCTTATTGTTATCCCTTTTAGTATAATCACATTAGGAAACACAATGACATATCATGATACTAAATACTATTTGATCACTAAAAATAAATTTTCCACTTCTATGGTTTGAATTTTAAAAATCTGACATACACGGTTGTGTTCATGGTGATTTTTGGAGTCTAATAGAACAAACTTATTTTTTGGTGAATTGTAACATACCATTATGAATAGTAATGTTATCCTTATGAATATTAATACACCCTTATGAATATTAACCTCACCTATGATAGTATATATGTAGGATTTAAGTGAAAGCATGATGTACCTATGTTTTGGAATAAGTAAACAAATGTTTTAAAAACTGTATTTTTCAAGTAAATTATGATTTTAATTAAAAATTAAATTAATCATATTTAGAAAATTAGTTTTGAAAAATTGATTTCTTTTTTGGATTCTACACATTAAAAAATGTTTATTTGTTATTTTTTTGAAATACTTGAATTTTTGATGAATAGTAAAATACAATAATTTACAATATAAGCTAAATACACTAATTATAGAGGAATGCATGGTGTTATGATGATGTAAGACCAATTGATTTGGATTAACATGATAAAATTACTGTATTTAGTCATGGAAGGCTCACTATTCCTTTCCTTGTGGAGAAATAATAAATTAATGAATTTAGTAATGAGAAATCCCCTCCCCCTCCACTATAAATACCACCCTTCACACCCACATTTCCTCACACCTCTCAAGATTCAAGAATTATCTAAAATATACCCAAAAATATTACCTAACCCATCCACCAATTCCAAGAGATTATTTTCTAATAAAAGGACCAAACCTATCTTCCTTAAGGAGGATCTCAAGAGGAGGATTCAATAGGTAATTCATCTCTCTCTCTTTTTCCTTTAAATTCCTTTCAATTTCATGGTCATTTATTAATATCTAACCACCTATGTTTATCCACATGGTATGGTAACTCCATGTCATATATATACTATAATGTTATGATACTAATTGGATATTGTATCATCCAATCCCCTTATCCTCTTATTTTTATTTTATAAAAGAAAACGTTGTTCATGAGGTGTTAATTTATCACCTTCAAGAACAACCTGTTTTTTTTCATTTTTACCTTCATATATATTCATGAAACCATTTTTATGGTTGAACCAGAATATTTTATATGTATTATATCCTATTTAATGTTCTGTATCTAACTTATATACATATTACTAAATGATTAAACAAAACAAGTTCATTGTGGTTGAAAAACCACCGAAATTAACCCAAACAATCATCATTTAATTCTTATCTAATGATTAATCCACATAGTATATGATATAATTCATTATAATATCATTTATATCTCTTTAATTTCACTAATAATATATATTAACAATTCTGGATGTTCAACCACATTTCAAATGAACATTCATTCATGAATACAAGTGAACCTTTCACAAAAGCTATGAAAATTAACACTCCCGAACAATGAATCTAAGCTATATAACTCATCCAAAGAACCATAAAAGAACTTAATGAAACCATAGTAAAAAATGTTCATGTATAAAAGGTTATATAATTTCTAATTAATGAATATAATGTCATTATACAAGACATTAAAGTGAAGAAGGCATTCAGATACAAGGTAAGGGGAAATTCTTGAACCCAACTTTCATTCGTCGGGTTCTCCCTCTTTCAATCCATTTTTGGTATGTTCACTCCTTAAAAATAATTTTTTCATATTTATCTTAACTTTTCTGGGATATACATTTTTTACAATAGAGTTTATGTCAATCAAATATTTTCTAAAAGAACTCTTTTTTCAAAAACACACATTTTATTTCTCACCCAAGTTTGATGGTTATTGTATCAAGTATGCTATTCCCACTTTCTTTTGGGAACACAAAGTTTATGAATGTGTTATTATGAGATGAAACCAATTAATTTAAATGGTTTAGTTATGTTCATTTTTGATATATGTTCTATGTGTCATGCATGATAATGATAATGTTATGATGTGATGGGTGCGCCTGGAATTATATAGCGCAATGTGAATGTTTGAATGTGATGGGTGTGACCAGAATTATAAAACACTCCAATGAATTGGTTAAAGTGTTTAATATAATTATTTAAAGCGAAATGATGTGTGAACAATATTATATCTTTGTTAACAAGTATGTGTGGTAGTTAACCACTAAGACATGATGATGTATTTTTATGCATTACCACATTTCAAGTTTTTATTAATGCTTCCCCTTATGTTCATGATACCTTGCCTATATTATGTTTATGATCACCCAATGCTATATTTTTATTATATATATTATTACTAGGCTTTTATCTCACCCCTTTTTATGTATATCCTAAGGTGATTATGTGTACTAAGAAGTTTTCAAGGGATAATAAGAAGCTGGAGAAGATTGAATTAAATAAATGTTTGTGTTTGATGTTGTAAATGTTATTTTTGGTCCTAGTTTGACCAAGACACTAAAACTATGGATCCTCATGGTTTAATACTATTATTTTGTTCATCTTTATAATTTTTAATAGTAATGTAAGAAAAGTCCGGGTTGATATATGAAATCCCTCATATCAATTTTAAATTATCTTGTAGGTGATCTAACCTCCTATATAATAAATTTGAATTTATTATACTTACATTATGGAAAAATATTAATATATATAATATCAGATATGATCCATTTTTATCACCAATTTTTTAACAATATTTTATTATTATCATTATTTTGGGTGTTAACTGCTTTGTTTTTCATGTATGTTTTGATTCGGTAGTCTCGGTCCTAGCGTCTTCATCATGGTTCCATCATATAAATTTTTTTATTCAAGATATAAATATCATATATATTAAATATATATATATATATAATTATCCATAAAATATTGAGATATAAAAATGGATTACACTGTCCATGGAGATGGTAGGCCGTACATACATATGAACGTTGTTTTCACTTTTCGATGAATAGAACAAAAGAAAGGTAAATAAGAATTTAAATTTAAAAGATAATTTTTATATCATATATATATATATTATATATTCATTAAATATATCTTTATTATCATACATTTAAATCAAAAATTAAAAACAGATCACAATGCTTTGTAGAGATGGTAATCCAAATATATGCATGGGAAACACTATCATTTTCTAATGGATTGAAAGGTAAGAAGGAATATATGATATTATAATTAAAAATAATAATAATAATTTCATAAATATTATATATATTAATTAGTTCCATCTTTATAACCATAAAAGTAAATTGGTGATGAAAAAAATTTACACCACTATGTGAAGATGGTAATCAATACGTATGCACAAGCGATGTTTTCACTTTTCATAAGATGTAAAAGTGATGGAAAATGGTTGCAGCATAATCATAATAACATATCAGTATATTTTTAACAATGGATTTATTATTTTAGGATGGTTAAAACTCATTAATATGAAGTATATAAATAAATAAACTTGAAAGAGTCAGTAATGATGATTAACTCTTCTTCGGTAGACTTCCTTTATATCTCCTCTTACGGGACTTAGGGTTGACCTTTTGAGAAAAAAAAACAACTATAGAAATAAGATAAGTATTTTTATAAGATAAATGGGTAGGTTTTTGTTGAAATAGTACTCACAAATTAGTTTAAAGAAATTAGATAATGTGTGTACTTTTATAAGTGAGGGGTGAGACATTCTTGGAATTTCTTAAAGCATTAAATTAACATTAATAATTTTTTTATGTAAAAATGGATCTAGGTTGATATAATTAAAATATAATATGATTATGAGTACAAATATTATCATAAAATAATATTTGGATAAGTTTTTATTATATTTTCATCCTTATCTTTCAGTGTTAACCCCCCATTAACCCTTTTGACAAAAATTGCAACATTAAAGTTTTTCACCCATTAAGTGTCAAGAATGTTACCATTAGAGGAACAATGAACAATAATGAACCATGTTTTATGTTTTAAACCATATAAAATTCACTTGTATGAAGATAATATTTTTATTAATTTTAAATCATTTAATAAAATATTTTTATTAAAAAACACCATCAATGTCATTTTTGACACTATTCATTTAATTCGACTTTAAATACATCAAAAAAATATGGTTTTTGAATATAATACTTTATAACATCCATAAAATGTCATATGTATTTATAAAATTCATATAAAACTATAATTAAACCAATTTATATTACTTTTAATATTTTCAAAATCATTTATTATATTTTTTTATTAATTGAATATATACCGTATCGGCATGCATAAGAATTTAATCTAACTATTAAATCACTATTTTTTTTGAATAAATTACCATAATAAAACCAATAAATTAATATTTAAAATAAAAATTTGCAACCAAACATAATTTTTTATCTCTTTCACTAAATATTATAGATATTAAAAGAAAGAGAATATCATTTTTGACTTTATCCTTTACTTAAATATTATAAAGGAAAAAATAAAATATATGTGGAAAAAGTCATATTTTAGAAGTTTGTATGATTATGGATGAAATATAATCATACAATAAGATTAATTAAAGTTATGGATATATTATTAATATCTTATCACATTGTTTTTAACCTTAATTACCCGATTTTCCCTTTACCAAGATGATGAATTCTACCGCTATTACTATCCATAATGAAAAAAAATAAAAGGTAAATATCTAAAAAATTTAACCCTAATGACTCCAAATATTTAATTCATTTTATCAAATTCAATTCATATAATTGTAATAAGTTAATTTACTTATAAACCCACAAAATGCGATGAAAAATGATTTTTTAAAAAATTCCTTTTTAAGTCCAAAAAATAAACTTATACTAAAATTAAGGATAATATTGATTCAAATGTAACTAATTAGATTATTTATAATTATATAAGTCTTTTTTAATTTAATATTTAATTCAAAGCATTATAGGGCTTTTTTTTCAATTAAATTAAATGTTAGTTTTATAAAAATCAGTATTCCACTATTCAATTAAAAAGCATTTTTCATAAAAAACCCTAAATTTCAACCTAAGATAATATTAACATGATAATTTAAAAAATGATAGAATTTTCACATAATAATAAATTTCCATGGTTTGTTTAAACTTGTTGTTTCATGTAAATAAATCCATTAAATAATTTTTTAATGATAAATATATCATAAAATCTTAGGCTATTAAAGTGTTGGATTTATTAACAATAGATATTAAGGAATTTATATAAAAAAAGGATACATGGATTTTGGGAGTAAATCATTGGATGTCATGATTGAAGGATTGTTATGGATTGATGGTGATACTTGGAGGATAGTTATGAATCCATTAATATTTGAGTTTCATGAAAGAGATGTTGAATATATAGTTACTGCCCCTGGGAGAAGTGTATAGTGGATGCATGAATGTGTACTGAATTCATGAATATAACTAGGTTTTATGATTATTGGAAATTAAATGATGTATTATGAAGTAGAATGTTAAATGAAGTTAATGGAGACATTTTCCTATGTTTCTCATATTTTTGGTATTAAATATCAAGGAATGAAATGTGAAGTTCATTGGAAGTTGAAGGATGGAAAATATTGGAAGTTATCAAAGTATAATCTGGGTTTTTTAGAAAAATTTCACATTGAAACTATATGGGTCACGTTGTGACAAGAGTTGTGTAAGGGTAAACCAAATATACATAAGGGTAAATTGCACATGCATAATGGTAATTTGAAATATTTATAAAGGTGGTTGATTATATGAACTATTATTCACATTGTGAAGAGATATGGAAAAAATTATAGAGGTTACATAGTTGCAGTACTGACACCATGAAGATCTTAATATGTTGTGAAATTTGGTTTAACATATTTGACCAGTCTTGGATAAAAGGTACTCACACCGTGAAATCCATCACATGTTATGAATGTTGGTTGATTAAATTCATAATCTCTATAAGTTTTTAAGATATAAATCCATGAATGTCAAATCAAATCATGAAAAGTTTTGAATAAAAGTGTAGTGTTTCTAGAGATGGAATACATGCATTGTGAAACACCATTCAGTTCATACATGGTATTTTTAAAAATTTCGATGAAATTTTATGATAATATCTCATGACATGAATAAATATTAAATTCCATGAAAATTTAATGAAGTTGAGTAGTTGGAAGATGAAACTGATACATCATGATATGAATAGTAACATTACATCACAAAACCTCAGTTATCTAGGTAGTTCAAGTAGTTCAAACAATAATTCTTATATGACATTCTCGGGTGAGTTTGGTAGTTATTTTGGACATCAGAAAACTATCATTTTGAATTTAAATGTCTGATATTTGATGGTAGAATATCCAAAGTGTGGATCTAAATTAGTGAAGTTGGAAGTTGATTATTATTTGAATTTTAAATTTTAAATTCAAAGATATTATAGATATATGGAAATCCATCATGTAAATTCATATTTGAAACAACATAATAGAGTAGAAATATAGTGGAAGGGGAAGGAAGTGTGTGTTCCATGAGAAGATAAGGAACTATATATTCCAAGATAAGAGGAGTAAATATGTGTTCCAATAGTAGAAGAAGGATGATACAAATATGGGATTGTTGTATATTTGATTTAAAGGAAGATAATGTTGCTTCTAAATTATGTTGCATTGGAGATTAGTTCTTGAAGTGGAAGAATTATATGTGCATGATTGGGGAAATCAAGTTTGAATATTTTCTAATTTATATCTAGTTAATTGAGGAATAAAAATACATATTTTACTAAAGAATATGTACATTATTGGGAATATTATCTGTTTTTTGTTGTTTTTTCCATGTAAAGTAAAATTAATGAATCAAAGGCTCAGATCTATATATAAATATTTTTTATTTTTTAGAAGAGGAATATGAAGTATTATTTGGTATTCACTAGATAATATATATCTGGAAACATGATTTAGATTTTAAGTATCACACTTGGAGTTACCTATAAGTCATTAAACTGAGAATAGACCTTCAAGTTTATAAATTGATACCTTCACTGAAGTAATTCACAAAGGATAAGAAAAGGGAGTGACCCTTGATAAGAATTCATTTATCCCTAAAACATAAACATTTAGTGATAATTGGGAGGCAATGATCTTATCCCTAAATATTTGTAAAGGAATCCTTGGTGAGGAGTTCCCTTACCTAAACACCGTATCCACCAAAAAGTGAGTTATAGTGGATTCTAGTACACCAGCATAATACTGAGTTTATGATCCTTGGAGTATCATTTTAATGGTTATCCAATTAAAAATATTTGTGTACCTTTTATTTAAAATTTTACATCTATGTGTTTGTGTGTGATGAAAGAATCATAGGTTAAATTATGTTCTTTCCAATGAGGGAACAAATCTTAAACAAAAGATCTAAGAGGAAGTTAAATTATACTAACACCTTGATTAACCCACCACTATTAGGGTGTCCTAAGTCCTAATAAATATATTTCAGTAACCATCTCCACCATAAAAAACTATTATTTACTATTCAACAACTCCTCCAACTTCACTACCTCTATCTCCATTCTTGAACTATGTGACATCTATATAGACACAATATGTGTGGGCACAAATCCTGTGCATGGGTGAGTATAAGTATACTCATTATAAAACCCTAAAAATATAACGTAATTATAAACCAATAATTCAACTCAAAACTCAAGACTAGGGAATAAAAAAGAGTGTCATTAAGGGACAAAATATGATCTAAATTCAAGAAAACCATGGGAAAAGGAAGAATTCAAATCTTTACATCTTTGTTCCATAAAGGATTGTGTATCACTATCAACCAATAATACATAGGGTAATGAAAGACCCATAATACCCAAATTTGAAATCCCAACAGTAAGTTGTATCTGAAGGTAGCCACATAGGCTCGATATGCCACTAACATCTTAAGGAATCCGTAAGTGCTGATACATATTAACAATTGTGAACCCAACACTACTAAAATTTCATAACTTTTATGTTACCTATTTAAAACTATAGTGGGGGACTTGTACCTCATAAATGTGTGTGTGTATCGACCAAGGGGTTCCTGACCCCCATGGAGGACCACACCCCAATATATGGGGGAGTACCAACATACATATAGATAACCACACTTTGACACATGAGGGAGTACTAAATCCATGGACTCAACACATAGGGGAACAGGTGGAGGACCTTATATTGAAACATAGGGGAGTACTGAATCCATATCTAATACACATGGGAGAAACACATGGAGGACCCCAACCAAACAAATGCGGGAGTATTGAATCCATCTATCATATAGGGGGACCATTCCCTATCATGACTATGTATCTAGGGGTGTACTTGAACCCATGCATGGAGGACCATTCCCTGACACATGGGGGAGTAATCAAACTCTATGTATTCTATAAACACCTCACTCATACCCTGATGACGTCACTATAAATCTAAGATCCTAAAACTTCCTAAAACATATCATAGACAAACTTTGATGGCCAAAAGGATCTCATTATCATGCTCTACATAGAGAAATACATTCAATGGACCACCCATACATCCAAAACTTACACTTGGTTGAGATATCATGGAGTATACTATTAATTTCAAGTGAATGGTGTGTCTAGTAGGGTACAAAAAAGTAGGACACTCAATAAAAGATGTTAATTTACCCCCATCACCTAATACATGTGAAGAATATATACATAGTGTGTGTGTGTGAGGTTAATGGAATGTAGGGATACTTGGTAAGGTCATCTTCTATATTGGTTACACAACGAGTTGTATCACTAGATATGAATGATGTATTTGGAATATAAATGATGTGTAGGTCCTACATGGATATTGGGATTGTACAAATTATACATATTGATTCACTCCAGTGAATGAAATATGTTCATGACATGTTTGTCTAGCTAGACGACATGGTATACTTATAGTTACATGCCAAATTGATAAGTTATGAGATACAAGGTGTGTGACCCAAAGTCACATGACATATGATATTTAAAATCACATGAAAACCCTAGAGTCACCATGTTCAAGTCACATGGTAGGAATTTTGGAGTCACATTCCATGTGTTATTAATTAAAATATAGAAATTAAATTTGGTGAAGTATATGAAATGTAACTATAGACTACATACTCTGTAGTTTTGGAAATTCGAAAATCCTAGAATCTTCATCTTCATGCAAAAAATTATGATATCTACTTCAAATATATTTGAACCCATTATTCTATGGTTTTCCTCTATTATATCGTCATGAATCCATAGTTTAACTCATGAAAGAAACCAAGAGAATGATATTTGAAAAGGGTGGTGTTAAGAGAAATTCCCAACCACTAAAGAACGGGGTTTTCATTTAGGTTCATTGAAGAACATGTTTATAAGGAAATAATAAATTTTCTATTCAAAATATAAAAACCTTCAATGGGTTAGGATATTTGAATAATTATTTATTCATCAAATAAATATTTCATTAAAGATAAATAATAATATTAGTGAATTCCACTAAGAACAAACCTTGTGAGAGAAATAAACCAAGGATCATTCTTGAAATAAAATTCTTGATAATTGTAGAGGCTTTATCCCCATGTGAATATCATGCTAAGAATTAAATAATTAAATAATAAATATTTAATGTACATATAATAAAATATAATAAAATTATAAAAATATTTTCTTCATATGTTAGGAAAATAATAAAATTTAAATATTTAATCCAATATCCTTTGAATCCTTATCCTTTTTGATGTTATAAAAATTCTCTAATAATACGAACCACATAAAGAAAAGATTTAAAATAATAGATTCATTTTCATTGAATGAGATATGAAACAAAAATAATAATATATTCAAATATTATCCTTTTTAAATATTGGATTATTTTTTATATAGATTTTTTAATCGCATTCATTGTTAGAAATATTATTTTAAGATTAAATAATTTAAAAAGAATAATTCTTTACTAAATTATTATCAAATATTTTATATTTAATCATATTATAAACCTTTCATAATTTTAATCATTTCATTGTAATAAAAACTTAAGTAATTTGATATTTAAAATAAGAGTATCAAACCACATAACATTAAAGAGGAAAGAGATTTTAGAAAAAGGGTCTTACCTTGATGATTTATATCCACTACTTTAATCTTTCCATCTTAGTTTGCATTTGTTGTCACTACTAATGAAATGAATGAAAAGATTTTGTTCTTCATATCACAAGGAAAATGAGATAGATAAAGGTTTCTCTAGGTTGATCCCTCTAAAAATGAAAATGAGAATGGGAAGATATGAATTTCTCACACTGTATTCCAATAGGTGAAATATTGAATTAGAAATGAAGAATTATTTCCCTCAACTCCCCCATAAAATATATTCTAAATTACCCCTCTTAAAACAATAATTAAAACCTTTATTATTAAAAATTCAAATATTTTAAGAATATCTTTCCACAAAATATCAAACTTTCTATGCCATCACAACATGGCATGCCACTTACTTGTCACAATCATGTCTCCACACATAAAAAAATAAAAAATAAAAAATATTTTTATTTTGATTAAAGCCCACAAATTCTTGGTCTCTGGGTTCAAAGGACTATAATAAAAATTATACCTATCCTAGGTAAAACCTACAATTATAGATACGACCATGGTATCAGAAATTCATCCGAGCTCCCACTTAGGAGAAATGAATCTTCACGCTTGTAGAATAAATATTTATTTATTAATAAATATTGATTACTCCACAAAATTCAAGTATATAAAAAAACTTACCAAAATTTTACCCAAGGGTTACCCCCATGTTCCAAGACCAATAGAGAAATCCAAATTTTTTTATAGAGTCAAGCACTAGGGTTAATTTAACATTTTACCATTTTTAAATGATCCGACCATCATAACTCAAAAATAAATTAGGTCTTTCTTGTAAAAAATATGGGTTAATACATCCTTCCTAATGGGATATGGGTGATTATCTAATGATATTGATATTGGAATTAAACACATAATATTCTCGATATATCATTAATGGTATCAACATATGAAAGAAGAACTTAAAATACTAGCGTTGCTTTATTATTTTTGTTAGAGTTTGTGTTCTAGAACCAATTGATTATACATTGATTACATTTATATTTTAATATATTAATATTAATAAAATATCCTATTAAATATTGTTCATAGTTATTCATTAACTTAATATAATAATATCCTAGAGTATCTGTTGCATTGATAATGCCATAATAGTTCCCCACTATGAAGATAAACTTGAAATGCTATGATGATATTATTAAATATTATTCTATGGTAAAATAAAATACTATGATTGAAAAAATAGAATGTAAACTTTCAGGTCTGAGTACTCATAAGAGGATGATACTTATTCTTATAAAGTTTACATTTGGTAATCTCCAAGATAGGTGATTATGATAACTGACATGCCAGTAGGAATTCTGCATGTTTTGGTGTCATCATATATTCTTATCTACGAGTATGTGTAATGGTATCTAAAATTTAAGATTATTATTAATGCATGGTGAAACTCATTCAATTGGATGTATTTTATAAACCTTGATGATACAGTTCATGGAAAAGTTAGATACATTGGGTGCGTTATAAGTGACATGTTACTAATTAATAAGTTGAGGAAGGATTTTTCGCTTCCATATTTATGGAAGTTGATATATCAACCATTGTAATAGAACCACTGCATTAAATTCCATGTACATGGTGTAATGAAATATTTATTTTAGAGAATCAAAGAAAGTGATATCATGCATATAGGTTGATGAAACATATGTGAAACCTATTTGATGAGATATTGTGATAAATGGACTAAATTACATAGTGAGCATTCATATGTGGTTGTCTTCATTGTGATATTAAGTTATTTATCTTGGGTTACTTAACCCATTATTATATAGTAATATTGTACTTTAGGTTATCCTAATTAATGAAAATGAGGAAGAATCCTAGAGCATCACACACTAAGTATTTCTGTTAATCTCAATTAAATTCTATTTGAATTTAATTAATAGAATAAATATTATTCTCAAGATAGAAGAATAATTTTATTCATGGTTTATCGATGGTAAATATTTATTGATAAATTAAATATTTAATAGAATATTTATTTTGGTATTGAATAAATAAAGAGAGGTTAGAGTGGACCAAGACTATGTCCAGTGATGAATATTTATTTTCAAGCTGGTAAATAATATTTATCATTGTGCAAGTTATCTCATGCCATAAAATAATAATAATAATAATATTATTATTTATCATGGGGTTTGTTAATGATTATTATATTATTTAAGGATCGCTATGTAATTAAATAATATTATGACCTAAACCCTAGCTCTATAAATAGATAGTTATGTCTATTGTGTAGGGTTAATTGAAAATTTGAGACTAGGGAATAGTTGTGAACAATAGAATTACCTCTCTTGAATTATTCATATAATATTATAAAGAACCATAAGAACTTATTCAAGATTGAAGGATCAATAAGCGACCATGACCAACAACACAAGAAAATTGATTCTCCTAGCACATGAAAATAAATCGGCATCATTCAAAGGTCAAAGAATCACATGTGGATCACTAATAGAATTATTATATACTTGGACCATACCTATACAAAAATGGTAATCTGAGAAGGGTTTATATATGATCAACATCATTATCAAAGAAAGTTCATTGAGGAGGTAACCATTTATTCCAATCATAAATAAATTAATTATAAATTTAATATGTTAAGATTATCTCTAGGTTCGATGTTTTCCTCTATGAAAATATTCTATGGAAAAATTTCATTGGTCATGGAATTCATATCTTGTAAAATATTGGGAATGATCCATAGAATTGTCAAAACCTTTATGGTTATTCACCCACTAGGGTGCTTCAATTATGCCTAAAACCTTGAAGTGGTATTAGAGGGATCACATTTTAAATTTATAATTATTTATTTTATTGTTGATCTATATGTTCAATAATGGTTAAATATTTCATTTACATAATATTCATTCTTTAATATGATTATTTAATTCACATGATTTTTTACATTTTAGTTATCATCATTCAATGTTTCATTTTCTTGAAGGACTAAAAATAAATGAATAATGACCGGAGATAACATTGGGATGTACCAAGGAATTTTGGATGATAAAATAGGGTTACACAGGGTGTAGCTAGAGTACACACCATGCACCCATGTGCACTATATCTGGCCATTTCATGGGATAAACAATGTGCCAAATAGAAATTATATGTGAATTTATCACACACTACATGTAGACTAGGATAGCTTGGAACATGTCTTATCAGATTATATGGTGTGTATCTGATGTAAATGTCATGTAGTATACATGGTTTAGTGGTGAAATTTACACAATCCATGTGGTCAAACACATGGTCAAAACCATATGAGACTAACATCTTGGAGTAATAATGAAACACACAACATGTAGTCAACAGACATGGTGTATAGTTCATTAATTCCTACATCCAGAATACATGTTGAAATTTTTGGTGAGTTATGAGGACACATGACATATGAGATATACATTGTGTAGATGGATTGTACACGTCACTTAGTCCCATATCTAATGAACACATTGATTCCTTTGGCAGGTTGCATAGACACACGACATTCAAACTACATGACATGTAGCTGGTTAGTACACACCATGTAACCTAACTGAGATACATGTTGAATACCCATACATTTATCACTAGCACATAACAAGTAAAACAAATGGTGTGTAGCTAGTTAGTACACTCCATGTAGTCCATCTAAGGTACTCATAGAATCCCCAGCCATGTATCTTAGGAATATGACAACTGAGGTACATAACATGTAGTTTATAAGTACACTCCATGTAATCACCTAATAAAGGTAATAATTAAATAAAATAAGATTTATAATTTCATTATTAGAACCTTATTATATTTATTGTCATTTGTTGTGTTTGAAAATGTAATAATAGGTTTAAAAAATTATTAAATCATCAATTAATTTATTTTAATTATCTATGATTATTGGTTCTACCATTTATTTTACATGAATTCATTTATAATGCGTATATTTAAGAGAATTCAGATGGTCCTTAAGATAAAATGTAATTAATTAATTAATTAACTAATTAATTAAAAAAATTTTATCTTGAGAATAAAGAATTAATATAAATGAATGTCATCTAATGTACTTTTGCGTAACCGTTGCATGTGTCTGACCGATCATGAGCTTGACCAAGACCTATTTATGTGTTTACATTATTTAGTTTAATTAATTACATGTTTTTTAAATTATTTTATTGTTAAATTAAAATAATGGAATGTGATTCATCTATCCCTACATTATTATATAGAACATGCATGTTCATAGTTATTTATGTAATTCCCCTTAACCAATCCTTTGGTCCACCTAAACTACACATGAGTTATAAATACTTGTAATAAATAGAGTATCCCAAGTAACATGGTCAAGGTTATTTATGTAATTCACCTTAACCAATCCTTTTGTTGACCTTAACTACATGTGAGTTATAAATACTTGTAATAAATAGAGTATTCCAAGGCACACAGAGATAGTTTAATACTGAAACAAGATGATATGATCTCAGGTGATATATAGATAGACTGGTGGAATACTATAACTCGTTCCAAGGAAAGCACAAAGAGTTTTACCTTAGGTCATAGGTTGATTTATTTTCTTCTCAATAAATCAACCATTATAAAATATCATGATTGGGTCATTTATTTATTTTCTTCTTATAAATTATTTAGTTTATGGATTCAAGACCATGATCACATAAATAATCAAACTAATAAAAAAATATGGAATTTAAATAAATGGATTATGTGTAAATGATTTATTAAAAATGGTTAATCAGTTATGTAAAATCCATTTAATATTAATAAGACATGTAAAGGATAAAATAATAATTTTTTAAACATAATGAAACAAAATACATCAAGTTAATATTAAGTAATTTTTCCTTCCATCGTCTGAATTAAGATGAACCCATAGTTGATGTTTCCGTTTGATCAATGTTGGGGAACTTTTAATTATTTTGAAATATTAACTAAGACAATGGGTTGAATTAATAGGATTTAAAGTGAATTTAATGTCAAAATTAAATTCAATTAAAAAATTGGAGGCAAGTTTTGAGAAAATCATAATAAGGGTTTCTGGATTGGGCAATCCACTCAACAAATTAAGGTGATGCCAACCCACTGTTGGCTTGAACACCTACCTAAACACCTTCTCATGATTTTAATGGCCAATGTTTGGATCATAAATAAGGGAAATATGGGTCCTTACCCCTAACATTTATTATGTGATGGGACATTTTGAGTTCAATGGTGTGGGCCTTTAGGATTTGATAAAATAGTAGGAGACTTAATAAAAGTAATTTCATTATGTCTCATATAAATTTTAATCAATTAAAGTACAAATAAAATGATCTTTTTTAAATATAGAATAATGTAAAGTTTTTCTTCTATATCATACCTATGATCAATATTATAGAAATACCATATCCTCATTGATAAAAACTTCCAATAATTTTTTATATACCTTTGGATTGGGTTGAACTATGAGCGATAAACTTACATACTAGAATCACAATTACATGATCCCCTTGCTTAGGAGGCGAGTTATAAAGAGTTTAGTCTCTATAGAAAACACTTGAATGATGCGGTCAATGTTTAATGTTTAGTGATTTCATCTATGTCTAGTGAACTCATGAAGTCTCATGAAAGCATGGATCCTTTAAGCATACTCAATAATCTATGTGGTCTTTACTAGGAGATAGAAAGATATGTATGGTTTGAAATTTTGAAGGTACTCTTTTAGTGAAATATTGTACAGGGTACTATAAATAGGTCTCATGTAGTCAAGATTATTAGATACATTGAGTCCCTATAGGTTATAGGGTTTAAAATACCTAATAAACTGTGCACCAATCTCATACTTGCATCACACCATCAGAGATTTTATATATTTGTTGTTAATTTCAATACGAACAACATTTAGAATCCTATCCTATATACGCTCACTCTTCTTCACCAAGTTTATAATAAGACGAAGCTTGAAAACCATACCATAGTTATTTTTAATAAATAAAAAGGCCAAGTGAGGAGCTATAATCCCAAATCTTCTTCACAACACCGTTCCAAGAATATAAAGATAAAGGGGAAATAAAGGGAGTAAGGTGATGTTTGTTTCACATGTGGAAAGAAGGGCCACTAGAATAAAAATTGTACCTAGTCAAAGAAGTTTTTTTATCGAGTGAAATTTATATATTTTTCAAATTGTGTATTAGATAAAACTTATGGTTCTTACATATGTATTCAAATTAAAAACCGAGTAGATTAATAAATATTGACTGAGGGGAGGTAGATCTATGGGCATCCAATAGAGATAAAGTTTCTACTATAGCTATCAATGACTACCACATAAAATTACTAATGAGAATGATCTTGGTTTTGAAAGGTTTTTATTATGTTCCATATATTACCAAAAACATTATTTCTATATTCAAAATTGATACAGATGGATTTATTTTCAAATTTTGGAATAAATATTTCTTTTTTAAGGATAAAATTTACTATGGTAATAAACATTTAAATAATATTCTATACGTGTTGGATTAAATGGACTAAGTAATGAAAATTAATAATGAATCTATATAATGTGAATCATACCACACCCAACTATGAAATCATCAGTTAATTCATTTAAAAGGAAAAAGTTTGACAAAATTACACCAGGATGGATATTTAGATTCCTTTAAACTAAAACCACTTAGTGTATGTCACAAATTTTTACAAGGAAAAATGACCAAAGACCCATTTAGTAAGAAAGGTGAAAGGGATAAGGATCTTCTTGAATTAATTTATAGTGGTGTCCATGGACCATTTCCAGTTGAAGTAAGGGGTGGGTACTCATACTTCATAACTTTTACTGATGAATTTAGTAGATATAGATATGTATATTTAATGAGGTATAAGTAAATATAATTTGATATATTAAAGTAATACAACAATGAAGTTGGGAAAAATAGTGGTAAAAAGATTAATAAAATATGTTTAGACCATGGTAGATAATATCTTAATCAATACTTCATTGATTATTTATGGGAGTTTGGGATCTTACCCAAACTCACTTTTCTTTATAAAACTCAGTGTAATGATATAAGTGAAAGTAATAACCAAAACTTATTATAAATGGTGAGATAAATGATGAGTTATGCGAGTATTCCATTATCCTTCTGGGATACACAATATAAACATCAGTGTACAAACTAAACCAAGTGCCAACTAAATTAGTATATAGTATTCCATACCTATTTTGGAGTGGAGATAAATCCGTGTTGTCATACATACATGTGTGGGGATGTGAATTGTTTTTTAAGGACACTTTAGGTAATAAATTTACACCTCAAGGAACAAAGTGTATCATTATAAGATATCCTAAGGAAATAAATGGATATTACCTATACAATAATTTATATAAAAAGGTTGTTGTTGAAAAATGTACCATGTTTATTGAGAAGGATCATATATCTAAAAGAGATAGTGGGAGTGATATAGACTTCAATAAAGTATAGGCCCAAGATATACAATAATTGGTATATGAACAGATTCCACAAAGCCCTATGGAAGAAGATGTTCTAGAGACATAAATATTTAGTAGGAGTATAAGAGAGGTTAGAGAACCATAATGGTTTGGTTTTCTAGTAACTAAGGATAGTGACTCATTATTAGTTGATAATAATGATCCTATAACCTAAAAATAAGTGGTAAGTGTAATAGATGTTTCCAAATGAAAATAATACTTGAATTTTAAAATGGATTCCATGTACCAAAACCAATTATTAATTTTCAAATATCCTCCAGTGGATGTAAATCCCATTGGATAGAAATGGTAATTCAAGAAGAAACTAGAAATGGATGGGAAATTCAGTACATATAAGGCATGACTAGTTGTAAAAAGGTTTAAACAACATCAAGGAATTGACTATGGAGAAACCTTTTCACTTATTTTAATATTGAAATCCATTATTATTATACTTTCCATTGAATCATTCCATAATTATGATATTTTAAAAATGGATGTAAAAAAATCCTTCCTTAATGGGGACTTTCTGGAAGATGTCTATATGACCCAACCTAAAGGAGTTTTGACTACGAAGGATACCAACAAGGTTTTAAAATTTCAAAGATCCATTTATGGATTAAATAAGGTATCCAATTCATGAAACATCAAATTTTATGATGCCATAATGAAATTAGGTTTCATAAATAATGATTACGAGCCTTGTGTCTATAAACAGTTTAGTGGGAGTGCAGTCATTTTCTTAATAGTACATGTTTACGACACATTAATTATTAGAAATGAAATAAAAGTCTTGTAGTCTATTAAATCTTGTTTGAATAAATTATTTTCTATAAAGGAATTAGGTGATACAATATATAATCTTGGATAAAGATCCATTGTGATAGATCCAAAAGACTACTTGTCCTAAGTTAAGGCACATATATTGAAAATATACTAAAGATATTTAGTATGAAAGAACCCAAGAGGAGATTGTTTCCAATGTCACATGGAATTAAATTTATAGGAAAATGTGTCCTCAGAAACATGATGAAAGATAAAGGATGACAATGATTCCATGCGAATCTATAATTGGCTTAGTCATGTATGTTATGCTATGTTCTAGGATAGATGGCGCCTATGCCTTAAGTGCAGTGAGTAGATATCAAGATGACCCAAGTGAACACCATTGGATGGTAGTCAAGACCATAATTAAGTATCTGAGTCATATTAAGGATATGTTATTGGTTTATAGAGGAGATGAGGAACTAGTCATATGAGGATATGAAAATGCTAATTTCCAAATAGATCAAGATGATCATAATTATTAGATGGATACATATTTACTTTTAATAGAGTTTTTGTGAGATGAAAGAGCTCAAAGTAGGCTTTGGTCATATATTTTATAGTAGATAATGAGTATATTTCATCTTATGAGGCAACTAAAGAATCATTTTAGATACAAAACTTCATCTAAGAGTTTAATGTGATTCCTAGAAATAAATATCCTATCACACTCTATTGTGAAGTGGTGACTCTTGAAAATGAGACAAGATCACATCAGCTAACAAAGTAAATACTAAAAAAGTATCATATCTTGAGGGATTTTCTCAAATATGTGAAGTCATAGTGATCAGTATATCTATGGAAGAAAATTTGGTGGACTCCTTGACTAAATCCCTAACTCAGAAAAAATAATATCTTCATGTGAAGTCTAGAGAAATGAAAGTCATTTGCAGTTGTATCTTGTCCAAGTGAGACATTTTTAGAGTTTGTGTTATAGAAACAAATTATTGTAATTATATTACATGTATATTCAAATATTAATAAAATATATTATTATATATTGTTCATAGTTCTGCATGAATTTAATGTAATAATTCCCTAAAGTATCTGTTGCATTTATAAGGTCATAACAGTTCCTCGATATGATGAAAACCTTTAAATGCTTTGAATATATTCTTAAATATTGTTCTATGTTTTAATAACATACTATAATGGGTCACATATAATGTAGACTATCTGGTGCATTTAATTGTTAGAGGATGTGACTTCTTCTTAGGAAGTTTTCACTTGGTAATATCCAATATAGAAGATTTTGAGAACAGAACCAATGGGTAGAAATTCCAAATGTTTTGGTGTCATAAAATATTTATATATGTGATCATTTATATTGGTACTTATACTTTAAGATTATTATTAATGAATTTTATAACTCATGCACTAAGATGTATTTTTTAAACCTTGATGATACAGTTCATGGAGAAGTTGGATATTATAGGTGTGTTATGAGTGACATGTTATTAATGAATAAGCCAAGGAAATATTTTCCCGTTCCATATTTAAGGAAGTTGATATCTTTAACCTTTGATTAGAATATAACCAACACATTCAATTCCATATCCATTGTGTAATTATGTGTTTATTTCAAAAAATCAAAGAAATATGTATCAAACAAATAGGTTGACAACATGGATGTCCAACCTGCTTGATGAGATATCATTACTATAAATATTCACTTTAATAGAACTAAAAAGTGATTTATCAGTGCTAAAGAAGTTATTATAATGTGAATAATGTCAAAGGTTTTGATTTATCAGTGCTAAAAAAAGCAATGATAAAGACACCCTTTAACAACGCTGATAAATGGGGCCTTTATCAGTGCTTGTTTTTAAACACTGATAAAGGGTGATTTTTTATTTGTTTAGAGATCTCCACCACCCCTTTATTAGTGATTTCCCCACCCATTTATCAGTGATTTTCACCCACTCACAAACCACCCCTATATCAGTTCTCAGTGTCACGAACCAACTCGGGTCAACCCTGAACCGATCACTCGATCCGGTCCGCGACATGACCCGAGAGGCGTTCCCGATCACCTCGGGATGGCGACATGCGCCGGGGCATTAATAGAGGATAATTGGGAACAATTTTTCCCAGTAAGAATAAATAAAGCAGTGTAAAAGTTGAATAATGCAAAGTAAATAAATTGTAATGACCCGAATCTGGAGCCCCTCCACTGGTGCCCCGTACCCGGTTCACTACATGACATCAAACGCATTTCCCCGAATTCCAGAGGCTTCTGACTAGCAGTGAGGTCCTTGGTGAGTCGGTGGAGAAACTATGCCCTTATTCGGTAAGGTATACAGTGGAAAAACAACAGTCAACAGCAGAAGCAGTAACAACATGCATAACAGCAGAAACCAAACAGCGGAAGAAATGAATATATATAGAAATGATGATAATGATTCAGTAGGTACAAGTATCTATGGAAAGTAGCAAACACAAAAATGTACTAGAATACACTGAAAACAAGTGAAAAATAAAAACAAAATAAACTCCTCAGCATCGCGAGCCTTGGCTCGGTCCCATACTCTCCAGCTCCAGCTCAATCAAGATCCTGAAGTAGAAGCGCGCTTGCCCTTATCTATACCTGCAACAATATAGTCTACTTGGGACCAAAAGCATGGATCAAACAGGGTGTGAAATACAATCCTAGTAGGCAATCACCGAAAGATATGTGCCTAATAGTCAATGAATACAAGGCAAGTAATAAAACAAAAAGCAGTAAACAGGAAAGCACAAGCAGCTACAATCTATAGTTCTAACAAAGAAAAGCACACAAGTAAACAACCAGTAACAAAGGAAAAAGGTAAACCTCTGGGTAGCTCTCACAACCTAACCCCTATGGTTCAACCTATAAGTACTAGCAACCCTCTAGGTGGCACACACAGTCTCACCCCTCTAGTTCAGTTATGAAATTAAGAAGACTCTCTGGGGAAGCACTCACCGTCAATTCCCCCTATAGTCTTGTATCATGCTAAAGGCTCTCTGGGGAAGCACTCAATGTCTATTCCCCCTGTGTCCCGCGTTGAGGAACTAAAAACTCTCTGAGGAAGAACTCAACATCAATTCCCCCTATAGTCTCGTATCGTAATTAAAAGACACTCTGGAGAATCCCTTCTGTCAATTCTCCCTTTGGTCTACTACTCTAGGTTCTCACAGTCCTGAGTGAAACTAAACATGCTCAGCGTGCGTGCATTGTCCAAGTAAACCTCAAGAACTACTTGCCTATCAACTAAGGCTCAGTAGAAAAATAGGGCAACATTCCACAATCCTACAACTAGGCATGGAAACTGATAGAACGCCAAAAAGGTAGAAAAAGCCTAACAAACATTCAAGGTATAGTAAAGCTACCATAATCACAGGCAAAACATCTACTCTAGCAATCAAGAAAAGCAGGCAATACAACAAGGGAAAAACAGGAACACACAATACCTCGTTCAAGGGTATTGGTATAATTTGCACAAAATATTCATCAACTTTCTAAATAAAGGTAGAAACCACCTACCTCGATCCTAGGTGATCGATATATGTGAACCATGATGACAGATTCCCTTTAGAACGACGTAGATCTTAGAAAATGCACAAAACTCTCAACCTACGATATCTTGAAAACAAGGAGGAATCAAGAAACAAGGCTCAAGCAGAAGGAAGAAATCACCGCTGTGCTTCCAACGTAATCAACCGTGCTCAAATCGGAGAACAGACGACGAGGCAGAATCTCAGGGAAGATTCGGCCATACGGGTCACTTCAGACAGACGGAAACTGGAGAAGAAGGTAAAAACGAGGGTTAGACGTGACCCCGATCCGTTTAATAAAAAAAAAAATAAAGTACACAGCGTGTACTTTTAGAGTACACAGCGTGTACTGGGTCCCTTCCGTACTCCACCAAAATCGGCCTCCACGTCACCCCTACACACCGTGTGTGTGTCCCAGGTACGGCCAGCACACGGCTTCGAGCCGGATCAGAGTACACGGCGTGTACTCAGAAAGTACACGACGTGTACTTCGAAAATTTCCAGAAAATCCATTTTTCTTAAAAACTCCAGAAAAAATGAAAAACATAACTGAACAAAGATCTGGGTTCTTACAAACTTCCCCCCTTAAAGAAATTCGTCCCCGAATTTCCCTAATGGGGCGTAGAAGAAGAATCCCTGAACAGTTCTGGCCACTGCGATCGTACATCGGCCTCCCTCTCCCAGGTCTTGTCCTGTACTCCCCCGTGCTGCCATAGCACTCGTACTAGAGGAACAGACCACACACGGAGAACCTTCATACTGCGATCAACAATCCAGATAGGATGATCCTCGAACGACGCATCCGCTTCAAGCTCGACTTCCTTGGGTTGAAAGGCGTGAGATGGGTCTGAAAAGTAACGTCGGAGCTGAGATACGTGGAAGACATCGTGCATGGCCTGATACCTCTGAGGTAGCTGCAACCGATAGGCGACCGGTCCCACTCTCTCGACGACCTCAAATGGTCCTACGTACCATGGTAAAAGATTACCCTATCTCCAAATCCTCTTGTGTCCCAACCTTGGTGCGACGCATAGGAAAACCTGATCCCCAACCTCGAACTCCAGAGGTCATCTCCGCTGATCAGCATAAGACTTCTGTCGAGACTGTGCTATAGCTATCCTCTTCTGAATCAGCTCTATCTGTTTTGTGGTATCCTGAACGAGACGAGGTCCCAGTAAAGCTGCCTCTCCTACCTCTAGCCAGCATAAGAGTGATCGACATGGACTACCGTACAAAACCTCGTATGGTGCCATCTAAATGGTCGCCTGGAAACTGTTGTTGTAGGCGAACTCCACCAGAGGGATATTCTTCTCCCAAGAACTGCCAAAGTCTAGGATACATGCTCAGAGCATATCCTCAAGCACTTGGATCGTGTGCTCGGACTGGCCATCAATCTGGGGATGGCATGCTGTACTCAAAAGTACCTGTGTACCCAAGGCCTTCTGAAGTCCTTGCCAGAACCGAGAGGTAAAGCGCGCATCCCTGTCTGAAACAATGGAGCATGGAACTCCATGTAGACGAATGATCTCTCGGATGTAAAGTCACCCTAGATCATTAACACTGAAGGTCTCTTTAATCGGCAAGAAGTGCGAAACCTTCGTAAGCCTGTCGACGACAACCCAAACAACATCGTTCCCTCGAGGCATCCTCGGCAACCCAGTCATAAAGTCCATTGCGACATCGTTCCACTTCCACTTTGGAATGGGTAACTGCTGTAAAAGGCCTGATGGTCGTTGATGCTCTGCCTTCACCTGCTGACAAGTAGAACATCTCATGACGAAACCAGCAACATCCTTCTTCATACCTGGCCACCAGTACTGGCGATGAAGATCCCGATACATCTTGGTGATGCCAAGATGAACTTCCCAAACTGAGGAATGAAAATCTCGCATCATCTCCTCGTGTATGTCTGTTGGTACCCATATACGTCCTTGGAAATGAAAGATCTCATCCTCTCCCACTGCCCATCTGGGAAGAGGGTCCTCTCCTGACACACTCTCCCACAGGACTAAGCCTTCAGAGTCTGATAGCTACCTCATCCATACCCGATCAAGAAGTGTATAGGTAACAGCTACAGAAGAAAGGTAAGTCTGTCCCTGTCTATCATGCACCTCCAGATGCATCTCAGAGAACAGAGCCATCAGTTTCCACTCACTGCTGGCCTCCTGAACCGCCTGAATCTGAGTTCTCCTGATCAACGCATTTTCCACTGTGTTGCCTTTCCCTGGAGTATAGGCAAGCTCGAAATCAAAATAATGAAGGTACTCGACCCACCTGCACTATCTCAGGTTCAGATCTCGCTGAGTGAAAATATACTTGAGACTCTTGTGGTCAGTGAAGACCACAAAGTGCTCTCCCAGCAGATAGTGTCTCCAACAGCGTAAGGCATGAACAATAGCTTCCAACTCCAGATTGTGCATAGGATAGTTCCTCTCATGTGGCCTCAACTGCCGAGACCCATAAGCAACGACTCCATCGCCCTGCATAAGCACAACTCCCATCCTGATACATGAAGCATCATAGTAAACAGTGTAGTTCTTGCCTGGCCCCAGCAAGACTAGTATCGGTGCTGACGTAAACCTCCCTTTCAGCTTTTGAAAGGATGAATCACAAGAATCTGACCATAAGAACTTCACCCCCTTCTTGGTCAGACCTGTCAAAGGTGCTGCTAGATGAGAAAAGTCCTAAATGAAGCGTCTGTAGTACCCAACCATCCCTAGGAAACTCCGTACCTCAAATACATTCTTCGGCTGCTCCCAAGAAACTACAGCTCTCACTTTCTCTGGGTCCACTGATACTCCCGCCTCTAAGATTACGTGACCCAAGAAGTGAATCTGATCCATCCAGAAGTGGCACTTCGAGAGTTTAGCATAAATCCGATGCTCTCTCAGTGTACTCAGAACGATCTCAAGATGCGTGGAATGGTCATGTCGAGTGTGAGAGTACACCAAGATATCGTTCATGAAGACCATGACAAAGGGGTCCAAGTAAGGATGGAACACTCAGTTCATTAGTGCCATGAAAATTGCAGGTGCGTTCGTGAGATCGAACAACATGACTGTATACTCGTATAGACCATACCTGCTCCTGAAGGATATCAGAGGTATATCTGATGGTGTAACGCGCAAATGACGATAACCGAACCTCAAGTCGATCTTCGACAACACTCGGGCTCCTCAAAGTTGATCGAAAAGGTCATCAATTCTCGGAAAAGGATATCGGTTCTTGACCGTCAACTGGTTCAGCTTCCGATAATCTACACAAAGCCGAAGGGTACCGTCTTCCTTCTTTGCAAACAGGACAGAAAAACCCTAAGGAGAAGTACTGGGTCGGAAGAAACACTTAGCCTGTAGCTCCTCCAACTATTTCTTGATCTCCTACAACTCAAGTGTGGCCATCCTATAGGGAGGAATGGACATTGGTGCCGCTCCTGGCACGAGCTCAATAGAGAAGTCTACCTCACGCTTCGGAGACAAACCTAAAAAGTCCTCTGGAAAGACATCCCTGAAGCGATCCACTACTGGAGGAAAGTCCAACTGTGGAGTCCCCTGATCGTCCAGATAAAGACTAGAAATCTGGGCTATCACCCTTCCTAGCCCATGATGCTCGAGTCCTGCCCGACTCGCCTGAACATCCCATTCGCCTCTATGAAGAAAGGATTCACCCTCTGGTGAAATGAAACTCACTCTGTGGCGATAATAGTAAACGACTGCCTAGAAGGGAACCAACCAGTCCATCTCGAGGATGAAATCATATCCTATCATCTCTAGGAAATAGAGATCCCATAAGAAACGATACCCTACAACCTCGAGAGGGAACTCTCTACACTGGCGCACACCAGATTTCCTCGTCCTCAAAGGTGTGTCTAGTGTCAACGAGTCGGAAGAAGAAAAGACGTAGAGTCAAAGGCTCTCTAAAACAGCAACAGAGATAAAGATATGCGTAGCACCATTATCGAAAAGGGATGAAGATAAAACTTAGGCTACTAAAATCGTACCTCTAACAGTAGAAGGGCCGGGATCTTGCTCCTGATAAGTCTGCTCCACGGAAAAATACTGGCCTGTACTGCGGCCCTATGCCCCGGATGACCACTCTGAGATGAACCTCCCTACTGGTGCTGAGGAACTGGTGGATGACCGCTATGGCCTCGACCTCCACCTCAGACCGAACAACTGGAAGAACTCCAGTTCCCCGACTGGTGAGAAACTGGCGGTGCTGCTCCTGAACGAGGAGTCATGGAAGAACCCCGATCACCAGCTGCTGGTGAGAAGACCTGGAAGAAATGATAAAGGTGACCCATCTTGCCACAAGATCGGCACTCCACGGGGTCCCTCTGTCACTATGGCCTCGTGTGCCCTGACCGGCCACACTGGTAGCATGTCACCTGGCTGCCTGACAATGCATCTCGCTTCCTCGGATCACCGCGTGTAGGCTCTCTACGACACTTCTTGATGTCATCTAGAGGAAGACTAGCTCTGGAAGCAGAACCGCCCTGGCTCGTAGCTCCAGAGTCTCTCAGATTGTGCTCCGCAATCAGTGCCTGGTTGACGATGGAAGTAATGGAAGTCAGCTGGAAGATGTTCACCTGTGAGCGGATCTCCCTCCTAAGACCATCCTCGAACTTCCTTACTAAGAACACCCCACTCCCATCCCGGAGGGGCATGAAGCTTTACAGCTCGGTGAAACGAGCAGAATAATCCATGACAGAGAGAGTACCCTACTCTAAGCTCATGAAATCCTGGGCTCGGTCGGCCCTCAGGGTCTTTGGGTAAAAGTAGTCATAGAACACGCACTGGAACTCCTCCCAACCCATAGCCTGCTGCTGACCTGCCTGTGAGATCACATCCCACCACCTCTTGGAGGAGTCTCAGAGCATGTAGGTGGCGAGCTTGACCCACCTCTCTGGAGGCATCTCCAGATGCTCAAAGATAGTCAGCATGACTTCCAGCCATGACTCTACAGCCTGAGGTCCTCCTTCCCATGAGAAAGTAGGAGGATGCTGCTGTTGGAAAACCTGTGTCAAGTCTTCGATAGACGTGGCAGGAGGCAGTGCTCCCTGGAAGGTCTGCATCATCCTCATGAAACCTTCCCTGAACTACGAATCAGCACCTGCAACTGGTATAACAGCCGGAGCCAAGGCTGACCCGACTGGAGGATCGACAGGAAGTCCCTGATCAGCCCTATCTGGCATCTGATCACTGCTCGATGACAGATGCACGACTGAAGGACGTCTCGAAGGCATAAATCTAAAAGATCAAAAGCACACATTAGATCTAGAAAACAAGGACAGAGAACAGAAGAGTACAAAATGGAAACAGGGGAATAAAAACACACAAGTTTACAAAACTTGACGAAAAGGTGTGTATAAAACTACATGGTGTGTCTTCTTAACCCACTGACATGGGCATGTACTCCTTCCCTACAAGTAGTTTACACTTAAAACTACACGACGTGTTGAACCCACACATGGCGTGTACTTGAAAACTGTTCCCCTGCCCAAGTCTCCTTACACGACTAACCCACACGGTTTTTCTTAAACTGAGACTACACGACGTGCTTACTATGGACACGGAGTGTAGTGGACAAGGCTTCAGAAGCCCTTGTTGTTAAACACACGGCCGTCTACATGGCTGAACCTTACATGGCATGTTCTGAACAAACACGATGTGTATAGGCAAGGTGACCCTGTCCCGTGTTGTTCGTGACATGGCCGGGTAACTGGACAAGACTACATGGCGTGTTCCGAACAAACACGACGTGTGGAAAAGAAGGTAACGCCGACCCGTGTTGTTTGTGACACGGCCGGGTACCTGGACAAGACTACACGACGTGTTCCGAACAAACACGACGTGTAGAAAAGAAGATAACGCCAACCCGTGTTGTTCGTGACAAGGCCGGGTACCTGGATAGGACTACACGGCGTGTTCCCTAAGGACACGATGTGTTCTACCCAAGCTTCCCCGAACCGTGTTGTTAGTGACACGGCTGGGTACACAGCTCCGAACTACACGACATGTACCAACCGTACATGGAATGTTCCTGAAGTTACTTTCACGACACCGTGTTCTGTTCACATGGTCAGTGACATGGCCTGAAAACTACACGACATGTATCCAAAAAGTACACGCCGTGTATTCTTGATTTTTCTAGGCAGTAGCTCAGAAACTGCTCTGACTCCCATAACCACTAAAAACAAGGAAAAGAGGTTCCAAATTCCGATTCGTGAGGGCCCATACTCCCCGCGAATCAAAGATAGGCATCTCCAGTAGTCACATACAAGGGAAAAAAACAGCTCTCTAACAAAAAAGCAGGGATTCTATCACCATATATCACAACAGAATGCATAATCTACACAAAGCCTATCACAACAACATGAAATCACTAATGCACCCTAAATGACATGACAAGAATGCATGGCATGTGATTTCTAAAAGTGTCTATATGATGCATGATATGGAATACCCTCATCTCATCAGGTTGCAACAGAAATAGAATCGAAACATCAAAACAATAACCACACAAGTCATGCGAATCACTCTAGGTGAAAACATATGAACCATCAAACTCAAAACCAGCAAATAGAAATTAACGAGGTAGTATGGTCTTTCCCTATACACGGGTTAGATACTCCCGAGCATAGCTTAATACCAAGTACCAAATCCGTCCTATCCCTGGCTAAAGTCTCCAAACAGTAAAGCAAGAGAAAAGAACCCCTTTGATACCACTTTGTAACGACCCGAATCTGGAGCCCCTCCACTGGTGCCCCGTACCCGGTTCGCCACATGACCTCAAGTGAGTTTCCCCGAATGCCAGAGGCTACCTACTAGCAGCGAGGGCCTTGGTGAGTCGGCGGGGAAACTATGCCCTCATTCGGTAAGGTATACAGCGGAAAAACAACAGTCAACAGCGGAAGCAATAACAACATGCATAAAAGCAGAAACCAAACAACGGAAGCAATGAATATATATAGCAATGATGACAATGATGCAGCAGGTACAAGTATCTATGGAAAGCAGAAAAAACAACAACGTGCTGGAATACACTGAAAACAAGTGCAAAAGAAAAACAAAATAAACTCCTCAGCATCGCGAGCCCCGGCTCGGTCTCATGCTCTCCAGCTCCAGCACAATCAAGATCCTGAAGTAGAAGGGAGCTTTCCCTTATCTATACCTGCAGCAACATAGTCTGCTTGGGCCCAAAAGCATGGACCAAACAAGGTGTGAGATAAAATCCCAGCAGACAATCACCCAAAGATCTATGCCTAATAATCAATGAATTCAAGGTAAGTAATAAAACAAAAAGCAGTAAACATGAAAGCACAAGCAGCTAAAATATATAGTTCTAACAAAGAAAAGCACACAAGTAAACAACCAGTAACAAAGGAAAAAGGTAACCCTCTGGGTAGCTCTCACAGCCTAACCCCTATGGTTCAACCTATAAGTACTAGCAACCCTCTAGGTGGCACACACAGTCTCACCCCTCTGGTTCAGTTATGAAATTAAGCAGACTCTCTAGGGAAGCACTCACCGTCAATTCCCCCTATAGTATCATATCATGCTAAAGGCTCTCTGGGGAAGCACTCAATATCTATTCCCCCTGTGGCCCACGTCGAGGAACTACAGACTCTCTGAGTAAGCACTCAACTTCAATTCCCCCTGTGGTCTCGTATCGTAATTAAAAGACCCTCTGGAGAATCCCTTCCGTCAATTCTCCCTTTAGTCTACTACTCTAGGTTCTCACAGTTCTGAGTGAAACTAAACATGCTCAGCACACATGCATCATCTAATTAAACCTCAAGAACTACTTGGCTATCAACTAAGGCTCAACAGAAAAACAAGGCAGCAATCCACAATCCTACAACTAGGCATGGCAACTGGCAGAATGCCAAACAGGCAGAACAAGCACAAAAAAAATTTAAGGTACAGTAAAGCTACCATAATCACAGGCAAAACATCTACTCTAGCAATCAAGCAAAGCAGGCAATAAACAAGGGGAAAACAGGAACACGCAATACCCCGTTCAAGGGTATTGGTGTAATTTGCACAAAATATTCATCAAATTTCTACAGAAAGGCACAAAACACCTACCTCGATCCTAGGTGATCGATATATGTGAACCACGATGACAGATTCCCCTTAGAACGACATAGATCTGAGAAAATGAACAAAATGATCAACCTACGATATCTTAAAAACAAGGAGGAATCAAGAAACAAGGCTCAAGCAGAAGGAAGAACTCACCACTTCGCTTCCAACGCAATCAACCGTGCTCGAATCGGAGAACAGACGGCGAGGCAGAAGCTTGGGGAAGATTCGTCCATACGGGTCGCTTTAGATGGACGAAAACTGGAGAATAAGTTGAAAACGGGGGTTAGACGTGACCCTAGTCCGTTTAATGAAAAAAAAGAAAGTACACGGTGTGTACTTTTAGAGTACACGACGTGTACTGGGTCCCTTCCGTACTCCGCCAAAATCGGCCTCCATGTCACCCCTACACACCGTGTGTGTGGCCCGAGTATGAACAACACACGAATTCGAGCCGGATCAGAGTACACGACGTGTACTCAGAAAGTACACAGGGTGTACTTTGAAAATTTCCAGAAAATTCATTTTTCTTAAAAACTCTAGAAAAAAGGAAAAACATACCTGAATGAAGATCCGGGTTCTTACATAAATAACACGAAAAGAAAGAATGATCACAACAACCAACTAACCTGACCATGACCAAAACTCCTCGCGACTCCAAGAGTCGCTTACCAGTCCACAACCAACTCTCACCCATGGTGAGCGAGATCGAGCCAAACCTGCAGCAAAACTAAAAATAGGAAAACACTATAGGTGTGAGTATTAAAACTCTGTAGGCATGCCCAAAAAAATATTCCCAATGCACTACCTTTAAATAAATAATTTACTAATTTTAGGTTTGAACTAAATTATATAAAATATTGGTTTCCCCACACACTTTAATTTCAAAAACAAGTATCATTCCATTTCCATTTTTAATTTAAAAACAAGTTTAATGTTTGAAAGAAATAGGTGTATTGCATTTTAAAACATTTTTTGCGAACCATTTAGAAATACAACTTTAGTTATTATCCAAAAGGAAAACCACACACAACACACACCAAGGGAAATGGAAAAGGTGGCACATAGGGGCCAGCAACTGAACTCGACCTCTCAATCGTCCGCCACATACAAATAAACACTAAAAGAAACATGGGTCGAACCTAGGAGCTCGTGAACAACCCAGAATGTACTATACATGTGACTCATCCTAAAGGCATGCCCTACTCAATTATGTCATAATGACTAAACGCCCGACGTTTCCCTACATGGCCTAACCAAGGGGCCCAATCCCATATCACTAATAATTGATAAACTCTCTACTATGGGCCACTAGCTAGTGCGTAGTATAAACTAGTGCATCAATCATTCTTAGAAGATTCACTCACTATGCTAGGTTCCCATGTCAACATGTACAATAAAAAGCAAAGGGGGTGAGTCAACAAAGTCAATAAAATAGCACAAACATCACACATAACTCATACAGTCAAGGTACACCAAATATCACCCCTGAATCACCCCAAAGAGAGTTTTACAAATTAATTTATTTTATTAAAGTGCCAAAAAAATGAAAATACTCATTTCTCAAGGGAACCAAAACACTTGTTCATGATTCAAAAGAAATAATTTATCAATAAATCAGAACTACATTTGAAATTCCATGAATTATGTTTAAAGGACAAATGAGCATTCTTTCACTACTGGGTGTCCATTCATCAAAAAAATATTTCAAGTGTCGTGTATAAAATAAACGACTCTTTTTAAACTAAATAATCATTTAAAAATTAATTATCTTATATTATTCCCCATATTAAAATTAATAAAATATATAGAAATTAATAAATTTCAAATTTAAAAGGCAAGTGTAGTGGGGGACCTACCTCGACTCACAATCTAATCACGATGACGTGACATGCCTCACGCAGGTGCATAAGTAAACGCATGCCGATGCCTGCAATAATGCAGAAATACCTACCAACATGTTGCAACCACTAAAAAATGACTAAAACAATAAAATAACAACTTAAAATAATTTAAACAAAAGGGCAGTGCATAACCCACCTCAACACAGAGACACGCTTGACCAGCGGGGGCACACGATAGTGGAAAAGGGGCGTCATGCACCGACAGGGACTCTCTCTAGTCAGAAATGAGTGTGTGATGCACCGGCGAGGGTTTGGATGCAACAACATTGAGGGTCGATGCCTGCGACTCAGAAAGGGGGTGTGTCAGGCCAGAAAGGCACGTGGTGACCAGAAAGAAGGGTGTGCGGCAGCCAAAGCCGCACCGATTGGTTGGAGCTACGTTGGAAGAAGGGCGTGCGGTCAAGGGGCTTTGTGCTGACCAAAAAGGGGTTGTGCCGGAGGGTTTCGTGCTGGCCCAAAGGGAAATGGGAAGCGCTAGATAGGAGGATCTGAGGGCTGGCCAGTAGGGAGGGTGCGGCGGCGCAGTGCAGGGAAGGAGCTCGGATAGAGGAGGCAGTGCCATAGGCCGGTCGGAGGATCGGCTAAATTTGTATGCACACTAGGTAGGAGGGGGTCTCGATCGAAGACTAGGCGCGCTAGCAGGTGTGTTGTAAGGATCCAGTAGGATGCGCGACCGGAGGGGAGCACTACAAGGGTGATGGGCTGGGTGTGGGTGAGTCAGGGCATGGGGCAGCTGCAGGCAAGCAGCTGGTGCGCCATTGGATGCAGGCAGGGTGGGCATGCACAAGAGGAGGGAACTAAGGCTACAGGTAGGCTGGGGTTCGATGCATCAGAGGATCAGGGCATCGGGGAGCCGAAGTAGGTAGGGGGCATCACGCTACAGATTGTGGGTGTGATGGTGACCTGTAGGAGAGGTTCAAGGAGAGGAGGAGCAACTTCAGGCTACAAAGAAGAAGAGAGGAGGGGGTTGTGAGGGAGGTCAGTTAGGTGTGCACAGCAACAGGATGAGGTAGGGGCGTGCAGCGTGGGCCGAGCAGGGCAGAAGGCCAAGGCCTGGGCCTGGGTGTAGAGGTAGTGGGATCCAGAGGGGGGGGGGGTGCCAGATAGGGAGGTTGGGCGGCCTGCTACTGGTTTTGTGAGCTGCTGGGCATAGGTAGAGCATGGTGTAGGGGACCGGGGTGCTGGCGCTGGGGATCTGTGGCTGGAGGGCACTGCAATAGCTGGTGTGATGAAGTGAGCCGGCTAGCTGCAGGGGTGCATGACAGAGAGAGGGCAGGCAGCAACGAAGCAGCAAGGGTGTGCTGCGTGGGGCTGTTGGGTGGAGGCAGGGGCTGTAGGGGAGCTGGGGCATGCAGGCCAAAGGTGGAGTAGGATGGCTGGTCGACCAATGGTGCGTAGGAGGGGCTACCGGGAAGCGCTGGGTGCGATGCAGGCATGGGCGCAGGATGGTTGACGGTCTGCAAGGGAGGAAAAAAGGAGGCATGGATGGGGTGCTGCAGCAGGGAGAGGAGGTAGGGGGATACCCACATGGAAGAAAAAAAGAAAAGAAAAGAAATAAGAAACAAGAAGAAAGAGAAGAAAAAAAATAATAAAATAAAATAAAAGTAAAAATTAAATAAAAATAAAAATAAAAATAATAATAATAATAATAATAATCCTAAAAATATTAATAAAAATAATAATAACCTTAATAATAAAATAAAAATAATAAATGAATTTATATCATTTTAATAATAATAAAATTAACGAAAGGCCACACAGTTGCATGGGTGAAGCCACATGGCGTCACACTCCACCCGTGCATCCAACAACGTCGAACCCAAAACATGAATTTTTTAATAAAAAACTTAGAAACCTCATCCAGGACTCTCCTCGGACCCCAGCAAAAAAAATTTAAAGGTAGAAAAATAATTAAATAAATTAAATGCATAGGTCGGGGTGTGACAATTCTCCCCACCATAACGCTTCCTATCCCCATGAAGCCACAACAAGACCTAGACCAAAGAAGAAAATACTTAAGTGTCACTCACACCCAAAAGCTTAAGTACCTCCAGTTGATCGATTGAAACAAACACCAAAAACCCATGACATGAAACTTATCCTCAAAACACGAACATTTAAAACACCACCAAAATGAAACCCAAAACAAAACTCTAATACTGACATAGGGAGGCCTGAATGGACTCCCCACCATAAGAAACAAGACAAACTAAATTCAATGAGACACACGATGGTTCTCTACACTATAAGGACTAACGAGCATAACCGAGCTTGAATATTTTCCACACGGTCCAAAAACCCCACCACAAGGGGGGATAAGGGAAGGGCCCAACTGATCAAACATCAAAAATACTACCACTGCTACTCCAAAAACAGCACACTCTTGGATGAACAGAAAGCACGCAAAACTAAAGACAAAGATTATACCAATGTCTTTTACACCAGTGGGGTTCACCTAAATATGCGCCAGCTTCACTCTGAGGCCTATGGATGGAGCTATTTTTATTGAAGCATCTCCTGACTCGTAGTCAGGATTCAAAAATTTCCAAACATGACACATGAACCAGAATTTTACCAAATTCACTTCTATTAGAAAAAAGGTTTCAAAGAGGTTAGCTAAGATCCATTCTTACAACTGAAGGAAAAGAAACACCACATAACACTATAGGAGACAAACACTACATCCAAGGAACACTACAAAGAGAAAAACTTCAAACTGATCCACAAACATCACCCTACTCATGCTGACAGGATGAGGTGACCTTCGACGAGCCAGGTCTCGCTTCGGCGCACTTCTTGGAAACACCTCAACCAAATTGTTGCACATGAACTAGGCACCCACAGGTGTGGCTGGGTCTTGGATCATTTGGGCACATCGGCCTCTTGTGCCCCTACTTACCGCATTGGTGACAGATCAAGGCATTGCACTGGGAGAAATATGAATGAAGGTCTGAAGGCCTGTTGATTCCTTTACTAGTACCACTAGCATCATGTTTATTCCCATTATTCTTATAATTATATACTGCACTGCTTCCCAAGGCCAGAGGTGGTTTTTCCACCACAAGTCCTTCTGCTAACTCAGCTTCAGCAAGGAAAGCTTGTCTCACCACGTCCGGAAAGGTGATTATGTTGAACTCTTCCACCTTCAACTGCAGCTCAAGACATAATCCAAGCTCAAAATGAAGTGCTTTAATAGGATCATTTACAACATACCCCAGTTCATACAGAGCCAAGTACAGGAAACGATGAAAAAAATTCCAACACTAATCCGACACCTTGTTGGAGACTGCACAACTCCATCCTCTTCCTCAGCTTCGTCATCTCAGAGAAATATTGTTGGATGAATGATGACTTGAAGAACTTACAAGTGAGATATTCTTGAGGCTTTCTTTGAGACACGGACTTCCACCACTTCCCAGTTGGACCTTCAAGCATAATGGTATCCAACTTCACCTTCAATGACTCTAGTGGTGTGAGAGAACAAAAGCTCCTCTCAATCTTCCACAACCACTCCTCAACCTGAAGAGGATCTACTTTCCCATAAAATAGGGGAGGGTTCAACTTCCGAAACTCATGGAAGTACTCCATGGACTGATCACATGAAGGATTTTCTAAGGATGCACCACTTGAAATTGCACCTTGGGCATCCATCAAACATTCTTAGGGGAGAACACTAAGGAACAATAAAACAAGAAGATGGGTCAAACATGGTCATTACCTTTAAAAAAAACCAAAATAACACTTTTCACAACAATTTTAAGAAAGTAGGAAAACCCAAATGATTCACTAGAGGGAAACTAGTAATTATGGGTGACTCGACCATATGGTTGGCGGCTATACGTCAGTCACACCACCGTCACTGAGATCATTCTAGGGTAAAGTCTCTGGCTCCACATGGCTTTCCAGACCATGCAAGCTCACAGAGGTCACTTTCCCAACTCTCATTTCATTTCTCAATACCAAACAAACCATAAGAATCAAAAGACATCAAAAACCCATACATCCCATGGTAACTCGAGGTTTGGAAGGAGCAAGGGTTCATGACATACTTCTCGTCCGCATGCCTCGAGTCCCGACAATTATACTCCTTCTACCATGACAAACCCAAATAACAATGGGTGCTCTAAAAAACAAGGTCTACTCAGGAGCCGAACTCTTATGGTACTATTTTGTCACGAACCAACCCGGGTCGACCCTAAACCGATCACGCGAGCCGGTCCGCGACATGACTCGAGAGGCATTCCCGATCCCCCCGGGCTAGTGACAAGCGCCAAGGCATCAATAGAGAACAATTGAGAATGATTTCACCTAGTAAGAATAAATAAAGCAACATAAAATTAGGATAACACAAAGTAAATAAATAACACAAAAAGAAATAATGATAAAAAGCAACCAACTAACCTGACCACAACCAAAAATCCTCACGACTCCAAGAGTCTCTTACCAATCCACAACCAACTCTTGCCTATGGAAAGCGAGATTGAGCCAAACCTGTAGTAAAAATAAAAATAGGAAAACACTATAGGCGTGAGTATTAAAACTCCAAAAGCATGCCCAAAAAACTATACCCAATGCACTACCTTTAAATAAATAATTTACCAATTTTAGTTTAGAACTAAATTATATAAAATATCAGTTTCCACACACACTTTCATTTCTAAAACAAGTATCAGCCCATTGACCTTTTTAATTTAAAAACAAGTTTAATGTTTGAAAGGAATAGGTGTATTGCATTTTAAATTTTTTTTGTGAACCATTTAGAAATACACAATTTAGTTATTAGCCAAAAGGAAAACCACACACAACACACACCAAGGGAAATGGAAAAAGTGGCACACATGGGATAGCAACTGAACTAGACCTCTCAATCATCAGCCACATACAAATAAACACTAAAATAAACATGGGTCGAACCTATGAGCTCGTGAACAATACAGAATGTACTATACATGTGACTAATCCTGAAGGCATGCCCTACTCAATGACGTCATAATGCCCAAATGCCCAGTGTTTCCCTACAGGGCCTAACCGAGGGGCCCAATCCCATAGCACTAATAACATAGAAACTCTCTACTATGGGCCAATAGCTAGTGCGTAGTATAAACTAGTGTAATAATCGTTCTTAGAAGATTCACTCACTATGCCAGGTTCCCATTTCAACACATATAATAAAAAGGAAAGGGGGTGAGTCAAAAAAGTCAATCAAGTAGCACAAACATAACACATAACTCATACAGTCAACGAACACCAAAGATCACCCCTGAGTCACCTCAAAGAGATTTTTCCAAAATAATTTATTTTATTAATGAGCCAAAAGGGCCTTCACCAATTTTAAATAAAATCCTCATTTCTCAAGAGAACCAAAAAACTTGTTCACGCTTCAAAAGAAATCATTTATAAATAAATCAGAACTACATTTAAAATTCCATGAATTATGTTTAAATGTAAAATGGGAATTCTTTCACTACTGGGTGTTCGTTCATCAAAAAAATATTTCAAGTGTCGTGTATAAAATAAACGGATATTTTTACACCAAATAATCATTTAAAAATTAATTATCTTATATAATTTCCCATTTATTAAAATTAATAAAATATCAAGCAATTAATAAATTCTAAATTTAAAAGGTGAGTTCATTGGGGGACCAACCTCAACTCGTATTCCAATCATGTCGACGTGACACGCCTCACGCAGGCGCATAAGTACATGCATGCTGATGCCTGCAATAATGCAGAAATACTTGCCAACACGGTCAAACCACTACAAAATGACTGAAACACAGAAACACCAACTTAAAATAATTAAAACAAAAGGGAAGTGCATAACCCACCTCAACAAGGAGACGCGCTCGACTGGTGGGGGCACGCGACAGTGGAAAAGGGGCGCTGCGCACTGACAGAGACTGTAACTAGCCGGAAAAGAGTGTGTGACACACTGATGAGGGGCCGGAAACAGCAACGTTGAAGGTCGATGCCAGCGACTCGGCAAGGGGGCATGTCAGGCTGGAAAAGCATGCAGTGACTAGAAAAGAGGGTGTGCGGCAGCCATAGCTGCACCGGTTGGTTTGATCTACGCTGGAAGAAGGGTGTGCGGTCAAGGGGCTTTGCACTGGACAACAAGGGGTTACACCATAGGGTTTCGTGCCGGCCGAAAGGGAAATGGGCAGCGCTAGATAGGAGGAGCCAGGGGATGGCCAGTAGGGAGAGCGTGGTGGTGCGGTGCAAGGCATGATTTCAAATAGAGGAGGCAACGCCAGAGGCCGGTCAGAGGCTTTACCAGAGTTGTGTACACACCGGGCAGGAGGGGGTCTCGACCGGAGACTAGGCGCACTGGTGGGTGCACTGCAAAGAGCCGGTAGGAGGCATGATTGGAGGGGAGCGCTACAAGGGCGATGGGATAGGTACAGGTGAGTCAGGGTGAGGGGAAACAGCAGGCGAGTAGCTAGTGTTCCGCTGGCTGCAGATAGGGTGGGCGTGCACAAGAGGAGGGAACTGGGGCTGCAGATAGGATGGGGTTTGATGTAGCAGAGGAGTAGGGCAGTGGGGAACCAAAGCAGGCAGGGGGAGTCGTGCTACAGATTGTGGGTGTGATGGGGACCTGTAGGAGTGGTGCAAGGATAGGCAGAGAAGCTTCACAATGCAAAGGAGAAGAGAGGAGGGGGTTGTAAGGGAGGCCAGTTGGCCGTGTATAGCAACAGGATGAGGCAGAGGCGTGTAGCACGGGCCGAGCAGGGTAGGAGGCCGAGGCCTGGGCCTGGGTGCAGAGGTAGCGAGATCCAGAGGGGGCGCGCCAGACATGGAGCCTGGGTGGCCTGCTGCTGGTTGTGTGGGTTGCTGGGTGGAGGCCGAGTAGGGTGTAGGGGACCAGGGTGCTGGCGCTGAGGATATGTTCCTAGAGGGCGCTACAAGAGCTAGTGTGCTGAGGTGAGCCGACTAGCTGCAGGGGTGCATGACAAAGAGAGGGTAGGAAGAAGCGTAGCAGCAAGGGGGTGCTGCGTAGGGCTTTTGGGCGGAGGTAGGGGCTGTAGGGGAGTTGGGGAATGCAGGCCGAAGGTGGAGCAGGATGGTTGGTTGACCGATGGTGTGCAGGAGGGGCGACTGGGTAGCGCTGGGTGCAATACAGGCAGGGGCGCGGGATGGTCGAAGGTCTACAAGGGAGGAAAACAAAGGAGTCATGGATGGGGCGCTAAAGTAGGGAGAGGAGGCACGGGGACACCCACATGGAAGTCATAAAAAAAAAGAAAATAAAAAAAAGAAGAAAGAATAAGAAAGAGAAGAAAAAAAGTATAAAATAAAATAAATGTAAAAATTAAATAATAATAATAATAATAATAATATTAATAAAAATAATAATAACATTAATAATAAAATAAAAATAATAAATGAATTTATATAATTTTAATAATAATAAAATTAATGAAAGGCCACATAGTTACATGGGTGAAGCTGTGCGGTGTCGTGCTCCGCCCGTGCGTCCAATGACGTCGAACCCAAAACGTGCATTTTTTTTATCGAAAACTCAAAAACCTCATTCGGGACTCACCTTAGATCCCAGAAAAAAATTTAAAGGTAGAAAAATAATTAAATAAATTAAACGCATAGGTCAGGGTGTGACACTCAGAGTGGGCCTTTATTAGTGCTTTATGAAATTCCATCCTATTGTTGACTCACCACACGTGCCTGGATTTGATCCCTAAACATCTCCATTAGAACTCAAATGCATTTACCACTACACCAAGATGTATTATTATCCATTTTTTGATAATTCTATTTATTTATATATATTTACATATATATATTTTTTTCTTATATTTATATAATTATTTTTAAATACATCTCTAAAATATATTTTTGTGTGTGATATATATATACTTTTATTTATTTAAATATATTATAAATTAATATTCATTTTTATATATGATAATATAATATAAATAAATATATATATATCCATTTATTAACACACAAACACAGACATATATATATTTATAGGTATATATAGATTCATATATTTTTATAATGTAAAAAATGGTTCGATATTGTTTAAAAATACATTTTTACGTAAATATGTTTAAATAATTATTTATAAAATTGATTTATTATAAGTAAATATAAAAAAATATGCATATATTTAATTATTAATAAAAATAAAATATTAAAAATGATAAAAATTAAAAACCATAATATCATTATGAAAGTAATTACTAGGAATAAATTCAATCTTCATGAAAAAAAGACAATAATACCCCCTTAAATAAGGATGGAATTCGAGTGATTGCTAAAATATTGGGATACCCAAAAAAAAAACTCATTTTTAGAGGCCTTCTAGGCCATTTTTGGCCATGAAAAAAAGTGACCGGGGTTCCCCTAAAATCATTGAGGTGTATATCTCTTTGAAGGATTCAATTTGATATATGGTGGAGCCCAAACAAACACTTGAATCAAAAGTTATTTCCAATTGAAGTTCAAGTCATGCTTTCAACTTATCTTAGACTATTCATTAATTCATTTAATTTTTATGTTATCTCTTTTTTTATTAAATGACTATTACTTGATAATAATTAGAAAATTATTAATTAATAATATTTTTTAATTATTTTATAATCCATTTTCACTAAATATCTTATATATTAAGTGTAAATTCTTATTTAGCCTGATCTAAATCATATTTAAAAAATATATTATATTTAAATCAATATAAATATATTTATATATTATTTTTAATGATTTTTTTATGGAATATACCATTTATCGGCACTAGAAAAAAATACTAATAAAGGGAGTCATTTATCATCATTTTTTATTAGCACTGATAAAGCGACCCCTTTATTAGTGATTTTTTAGTAGTATTGATAAAGTACCCCTATTTTTCAGCACCTTTTTATTAGTGCTGACAATGAACCCCTTTATCAAAACTTTTTTTTAGAATTGATAAAGATCCCCCTTTATCAGAGATAAAAAAGGGTTGATAAATGCCCTCTTTATCAACGATTTTTCTAGTGGCGATAAAGGGGACCTTTATCAGTGATTTTAGCTAGTGTTGATAAATCATGGTGCTGGATAAACCAAGATTTTTAGTAGTATATTGTGATAAAGGTATTATATTACACAATGAACATTCAAATGTGGTTTTCATCATTATGGTATTAAGCTATTTCTCTTAGGTGACTTGAACCATTACTATATAGTAATCTTTGACTTTAGGTAAGCCCGACTAATTCTAAGAAGGAAGAATCCTATAGGGTCACACACTATGTATTTCTATTGATTATGATTAAATTTTATTTGAATTTAATTAACTGAATAAATATTATTCTCAAGATCGAGGAATAATGTTATTCCCTTTTTATCGATCAAAAATATTTATTGATAAATGAAATATTTAATTAAATACCTATTTGGGTATTCAATAAATGATGAGAGGTTGGAGCTTACTAATATCATTTTTGGTGTTGAATATTTATTTTCAAGCCAGTAAATAATATTTATCATTGCACAAGTTAGTCCATATAATAAAATAATAATAATAATAATAATATTATTTGGAATGGGGTTTTTTAATGATTATTATATTATTTAAGGAATAATATGAAATTAAATAATATTATAAGCTAAACCCTAGATCTATAAATAAATGGTTATGTCTATTTTATAGGGTTAATCGAAAAATTGAGAATAGAGAATCATTGCGCATAATGGACTTCTCTCTCTCTAATTATTCCTCTCGTCTTCTCAAGAATGAGAAAAACTCATTCAAGACCGAATGATCAACAAGTGATCAAGACAAAAAAAGATGATTGATTCACCATGCTAGAACCTAAATATCAATCAATGTCATTCATAGGTTAAAGGATCATGCGTGGATCACCACTACAGGGGTTCTGTACATATATCCTCCTTGTGCAATGAAGGTAGTCCAAAAAGGGTTTATACATGATCAACATCATTATATATGAAAGTTAAATAATGAGGTAACCATTTATTCTGATAATAAATAAATTAATTATAAATTTAACAAGCAAAGACCCTCTCTGGGTTTTAGTTTTACTATTTGTTAATATTTAGTGGAAAAATTTCATTGGTCATGACATTTACATCATGTAAAATATTTTGAATGATATATCGAATTGATAAAATCTTTATGGATATTATCCAACCATGTAAATTTCACTACACTTGAAACATTCACTTGTGAGTTCCATATTTTTTTAACACAATGACATATACTTGATTGGGATCACTAAATCAATAACCAAAAGAGTCATGTATATGAGTGAATTATAATGACCTCAGATCCTCATTCATAATGAGAAGACTCCCATTATTCTTTCACCCTCCTTGATAATATAAATAAAGAATTATCAATTAAAGATATATTCAAATTTATCTTGAATGAATATCACTAATAATAATATGAGAATCCCATCCCTTTTTATAGTCACTCTTTATTATATGAAGAGAGTCGATCTTCAGCTACCCTCTCATGGAAGTCATTATGCCTTACAATAACTCATAACCCATTGGAGTATGTTACCATTTTAATTTTTCAAACATATTTTCATGATAAAAATTAATCAACACATTGATTCATAAATGAAGGAAACTAATAAGGAATACATAGTAAAATTAATTCATGCGATATCACATATCACATATCTATCCTATCATATGATAGATTTCAATAGTATTTTATGATAAGTGCATATGTATGTTCATATCACTAATTAAAATTTAGTGATATTGTAAATATGATATCCTCTATTTTATTTAATTTTACATAGTCTCCCACTTAATTTAAAATCCTATAAGGACTTTATGAAAAACATTACAACTTTTTTGAATCCATATAAAGCTCTATTGGATATAGTTTATCAAAACTCTATTAATTTTGGAAGAAAAATTTGTCAAAAATTTAACCCTTATCCTAAGGAAAAACTATGTGACCCTATGAACCTTTTTAGTGTTTAAAAAAAAAATATTAAATACCAATTTTATAGATGTAAGAAAAAATAATCCTCTAGAAAAGCATCACTGCTACTCAAGCTACAATGGGGTCTGGAGTGATCTCAATCAAATATACTCATATCTCTATATAAACATGTACACCAAAAGATATATCATATACATCATATATATACCTATGTAATCCCCTTTCCATGACATCATGTTACCACTATAAAATAAACATTATAATATAATATAGGCCATCTCATACATTCACAATTCTCTAAAACAGACTGACCAAGTCGATGAATACATCACATGTCATTCATCTAGTAGATTATAACATCAAATTTACCTCAACTAAATAGATGAGAACAACACATAAGACTCAACTAATCATGAAATTTCATTTTCTCAATCTAATTAAATCAAGTTATAGATTTATTTTTTCATCATATGAGTGGAAAAATCTTAGCTTAGTTGAGCTCTAGCCGATGAAATGGTCAACAACATACCCAACCACTCCCTAATTTTCAAAATATTAAGAATTTTGTAATAAAGGTATCAAATTATAAAGGTTATCATGATATGTATCCCTCTAGACTTAGGTAAAAATGATTCATAATAAGTATACACCCCTATGTATATTGATAATTGTATGATATTTCAGGAGATATACTTTTCCTGGTTAGTTCAAGTAATTAGTATCAAAATCTTACCACATGATTCTATTCTTCATATATCATATAAAAATATTTTATAGAGTATATGATTATACTAATTATAAAAATAATATATCATCACAACCCATGATACTCCCTGATGATCATTAATTAGGGAAAACTCAAAGTTGTACTTTTATGGGATATTATTATTTCATTGTTAATGTAATATAAATTGGACCACACATGAATATTGGATAAATATAGATTTTCCTTTTTATAAGATCATGATACATTTTAAAACCATCACATCCAATCTCTCATGTATCTAATACAAATATATTCAATATGACCCTCATGCTTTTACCATGATAATGGTTTTGTCAATGAATCCACTACATTTTCCTCTATAGCCACCCAAAAGTTTTTCAAATTTCAAATCTTCAATGATCTCTCAAATGAGATGGTATTTTAGAATGATATGTTTTGTACTCTGGTGGGAATAGGTTTCCTTGGACCGAGAAATTGCCTAATTTTTCTCACTGTAAAGCTCAATTACCCGTTAAAGCTAAGATCCACCCTAAGTTTAGAAATGAACTTCCTAATCCAAACAATTTACTTTATAGCATCTGATGCAGCAATGTAACCAACCTATGTTTTCAAGTCTTATATAGTGGATTATTTAGAATTATTTTAAATAATATCTTCACTATTTAGGAAAAAATGAAACCATATTGAGATAGCATGTTGTATTTATTAGATTAGAAACTTGTATGAGTGTTACCCCTTACACATAGCTCATAATATCTTATAAATACCAAGAAAATATCCATAGTTCTTCTCAAGTACTTTTGGATGATATTAAAATAAATCTAACAACTCTCATTAGTATTATATTGCTATCTACTTTTAATTATAGAATAATATATAACATCAAGTCAAGTACAAAAAATGGTAGACATAATAGATCCTACGAAGGATGCATAATTAATTATATCAATCCTTTCTAACTCATTATAAGGATCATGAATCTTCCTAAATTTTATGTCATGTAACACAGATAAATACCTCATTTTGTAGTTCTCCATACTAAAAAACTTTTACACTTTTACAATATATATGTTCTGACTCAATCCAAAAAACCTATTAGACATGTATCTACAGATATTCATACCTAGTATATAGGTTTCTTCACCCATGTATTTCATAGAGAATAAATTTCCCAACAACATATTTATAGAGTGTAAAGTTGGGATATCATTTAATATAAGTAGTATGTCATCCACATATAATATCATAAATGCCACATAACTCCCACTAATCCTCTTGTATACACAAGAATTATACACATTCTTAATAAAACTAAACAATTTGATTTCATTATTAAACTAGATATTCCAAATTTGAGAAGATTGATTCAATCAATAAATATACTTTTGTAACTTTAAAATCTTAAAAGACTTATTTGAAACTTCAAAACCATCAAGTTGTATCATATACATTTTCTTGACTAAATTCACACTAAGGAAAAAGTTTTTGACATCCATTTGATATATCTCATAAAAAAATGAACTTCTCTGGAAAGTAATATCCAAATATAATTTATCATTGAAAGAGGTAAAAAGGTTCCTTTATAGTCAATACCATGATTTTTTCATAACCCTTTTCCATTAGGAATTATTTATAGGTAGAAGAAAAAACACAAATTTTCATTAATATTTCTTTTTTATTTAAATTATTTACATCCCATGAAATTATCATTTTTAGGATTTTTTTTCATATTTATATTATATGATTATTTTGGATAAAATTGTGGAAATGGAATAAAAATGAGTTTCTAAGTGTTTTTATTCATATTTGATATTAAGAGTTAAATTCATGGATATATTCTTTTATTTGAGTTATTTTTATATTTAAGAAGAGTTTTTGAATGTGTTTACTAAAAAAAATATAGCTTAACCCATGCCTATCACCCTAGGTGATTATGCTAGCCACATAGAGGCAACTGATCAATCATCCCCAAGGCGTATAACATGGGTGAGTATGGAGGTGGAAAAGATGGGTTAACCCCAACCTAAGAGTGCATACGGCATGACTTGATTCTATGTTGAAGTAAGATCCTTCAAAGGGAATAATCTAAAAGGTAAAAAAGAGTGATTCAACTCTTTTAGATTCAAAAAATGGCTATAGGGAGTGCTTAGGTTGATATAACAAAGGTCTAATGAGAAAAAAGCCGATGTGTGATAAGAACAAACAAGAACTATTCATATATTTAAAAAATGCACATTGGAAATTTCAAAATGGTGATGTTATGATAATATTATACAAAAATAATTTTATGGTTCATTAGACGCACCTTCTGTGAACCTCACCAAGCCAAAAACTATCATGAATGCCTTTATGCCATGAAATCACCATGGAAGCATGAACGAAATCTTAAGCTTTCGATAACCACTATAATGGTGCACATAGAATAAATTGAAATGGGTGGTCACTAGAAACTTAAAGATATCACCTATGATGGATAAGGGAATCATTATTGCACCACCATCTTCCTTAAAGGATGGGTGACAATGACGATGTAATAAATAAAATGATGAAAATGCCCACCACCAAAATCATTGAAATTCCACATGAGGGTGTATTTTATAGAGATTAATAAGGGATAAGATGGAAAATTATTCAATGTAGTGAATTACATGGATGATATTTCTATATAACTGGAATTCTTGATGATGGAAATAACCACTAAAATGTGTAAAGAAATTCTTCCGTGCCATGGTTGAGGTGCGAACCGAGCTTGATAAAGGTTAAAACACTGAGGGATATTTCATGGTATGTTAATCCATAGATTATAGGGATTTAACAAAATAGAAAACCCTAAGTATTTTATGTGGTTGTGTATGTAGTAATACAAAAATATTAATAAAAAAGGATGAGAAATAAAAAATACCCTAGTGTCACACCCACTGTGTTTCATGAAAGTTCTGATTCAAGTTTTGGAGGAAGAAGATATCACATGATTTTATCCCATGATAGAAAATAAAATAATTAATGTTAAAACCCATGATAGTTATAAAATTAAAAATATCAGATCCTCTTGGAGCTTAAGATGGAATCAAGGAAGTTTTTTGGGGTTTCACCACCAAGTTTTACACATAAATTCAAAGAGGGATTTTAGATATAAGTGCAAACCTTGGAGAAGAGAGAACTTCATATAAATATAGGAAGTAATACACATTGATTTGGGGGGGGGGGTAGAGTAGGGGGTTTACACACTAGTTTTTGGAGGATAATTTCTATTCTACTACATTTTAAGTATATTTATAATGTTTTTTGTTTTTACTCCATTATGTAATTGAAATTTTATCATTTTAATAAACTATTTATCAATTTAGTTTATTTTTCCATTTCATTCATTTCTATTTATCTATTCTCTCTCATTTTGTCTCCATATTATTTCTTTATTGTGATCTCATATACTCATGGACATGAGTAGCTTACTTGAGTAACATCTCATAGGATGAATCTAGTATTGAACCCATGTATTCACACATTCTTATTTAATTTAGGTTGTGTTGTGGGTGATTAGAAGTGGGGTCCCACTGTAATTGACTTAGGTATAGTTTATTCAAGTAAACTATTTTACCTTTAATAGAGGAGGTTGATGTGCAGTGTACTTGGTGATTTTTGAGTGAACTATATATTCAAAACTAGGATAGAAAAGGATGTTCACACATAAAATGGAGTATGTTCATTATGTACATATAAAGTTATACATGAGAAAATGAAGCTTCACTTAGGATGATTCTTTCAGAAGAATTTATTTTCTTTCCAACTACATTTTTTTTTTGCATTTTTCATTGAATATTTATATTTTAGTTATTCATTCCATAAGAAAATCCCAATTATTTTACTTATTTTTCATAAAAATAAAAAATAAAAAATTATAATAAGTGAATTATGAGAATTTTGTGATTAACTAAAATAACTACTCAATAGATATGAACCTAGTATACCACTTTGTTGCACTAGGAAAATAAATAATATCTTTTTAACTACCCCATAACTAGAGTGTCAGAACATAGTACCATTATTAGGGAGATAATCTAGCCAATCATTAACTACTCCTATCAAATTTTGTAAATAAATTTATTTGTTTAAAAAACTGAATTTTTTGTTCATGATGTATTGTAATTTAGATTATTCTACATGCACTAACTACTCTCAAGTGAAACAAAAAGAGGAAGATTTTCACGATGAAAGAAAATCTTAGCTATAAGAAATCAAAGAATACATTTAGGGTGTAAGGAATCAAATGTATTTTTAAATTAATTTTTTCCTCACATATCAACAGTAGTAGATAGAGAAACATGAAAAATAACTAATGGTGGAAGAGACCCCCACTCATTTTTTCAGTTGAAGAAATGGAGGAGGCCAAGGGGTAATTATTTTAAGAATTTCTAATAGACCTCACTATTCCTTGACTATAAGAGATTCATGAAGAATACTTTCCTGCTAATACAATTGTGGGAGATAAACTAGATTCAGATAAATTATGGAATGAATTTATAAGTATTAACATGCCACACAACCCCCCATCTTTGAAGAATTGGAACCTTTGTACCTTTCTATAGATTTGGAAGAATAAACCGCCCATTTTGTGTAATTTGAAGAGAATATGGAGGATATTTACTATCTACTTATATTCTTGATAGCCCAACTCCAAGAGGCATTGAGTAATGAATAAAAAATTGAAGATGAACCAACTCCAGGAGTCAATGATTTCTTTAGATCATTTGTTTATTTTTTTTGAAACTAAATTGATCATTATCTCTCATAATTTACATTTTTCATATTTTACTGACACTTATTCCACCCTGGAGGATGAATAAGAAAAATAAAATGCACCTGATGAGGAATAAAAGAAGCTCCATAAACCTATTAAACATTTTCTAGAGAGATTAACTAAATAAATTTTAGTGGATTTTCCTAAAGAAACTATGTCACAAGATGCAGGCTCTAAATGGAGTATTTTGATATTAATTATTATTTTTTTAATTTCATTTAACTTAAATTTTCCACTAACATTACCTTTGATAAATCAATCAATTCACACACATTTGTTAGGACCTATAAGTGAATAATGAAGCTGCATAAGTGTTATCCATAGAATAATAGTACCCATACACTTCCCTACCATCACCATGAAAATTTCACTTAATTGAAATGAGGATAGACATAATGCACTCTATCCATAGATTCCTCAAGAAGTATGAAAAATTGAAGTATATTGGATGGAAATTAATGTAGTAATTTAAATCAAAGAGGAACCACCCACCATCTGAATTTTGATAACAACTGAAGCTACTTAGTTAGGTATAGTAAAACCCTAGTACCCACTTGGGGGTTCAAACCAAGATTTATCCACTCCCTTTTATCTCCTTATATATTAATTTTATTTTATATTTTAATCTTTCAATAAATTTCTCATGTTTTATTGTTTTCACTTATAGTATTCCAAGGAGTGGAATATAGGAGAATAAATTGTAACATCAGAACCCTAAACCATTGGATTGGAAAAGACTGAAACTATACTAACCATAAGTTACATCCCCTAGACACCAAGGGATGGAAATAAATTCCAAGGGATTTACTAAATCATGGGGGAATATTTTTCCTCAAGTAAAAAATCTAAAATAGATGGAAAGGAAGAGACATAAAATAATGCATGATATAAAACCAGAACAAACTTTAATAGTATAACATGATGATAATTAGAGAAGTAGCAGAAGATAATACAATGAAGACTCTAAAAATTCCAAATATCACAAGACCTGAGTACTAATATGGAACTAATCTAGAATATAACCCTCAACCAAATATAAGATCTATCCAATAATGAACACAACATCATTATTTCTAATTAAAAAATATAAAATATTCCGTTTACTCATATCATGTTAAAAACATCTATATATTCACTGAGATGCATATACAGGGGATGAGTATATAAAATCAGTAAGAGAACCCTAAGACTTAATGAACATTATACTAAAACAAGAACATGTTATCTCACATTTATATTTTATATAAAATATTCCAAAAGTAGGAAAAACTAGAAATCAAGGTAAATATTCCAAAAAGTAGTGAAACAACTCACACTAATGTATAAAATAGGAAGGAACCCACCCACCCATGCAATGCACCAACCCAATACACAACTTCCAAAATGGACCCATTGAATAGTTCAAATCATGAGTGTTATCTATCCATCTAGTTACAATTCTTCACTCAGCCACATAATCCAACATTCCACAAGAATTAGAACCACGACCATGTCTATCCCACATGAACCTTTTCACATGCATATGAATACACACCCACCAACTTTATTCCAAGTTAACACACCCAAAACCTTTATTTTAATAACTAATTTCATTAAGTAATTTTATCAAATATTTTTTTGGTGTCACCCATAACCGAAGGTTTTAAAACAAACAAGCTAGAGAGGTTTCCAATAAAGATTTGGTAAGAGTTTCCCAACCAAAATATAAGAAATTTATTTAGAGAACCAAGATCCATAACATTATAGGAGAAATGGAAAGTGTGAGAATAAACCTACCTTGAGTCTGATCACACAACAGGAATTGTGAATAAGAACCTATTTATTGTAGAGACAATCCAAAATCACCTCTAAAAGTACCGGTTTTGAGATAAAAAAACATTTAAACAAATCCCCCAAAAATAACCACACGTGGTTCCATATAAAGGTGCATGATTTTACCCAAGATTTTGAATATAAATTGGTTGTTTAAAAACCACGACATTCAACACTATAACCTAGACCACAATATGGTTCATTTTCCCAAGATCTTTTGGATGGATCCCACATGAGACTCACCACTTGTAGCCAATACACCCACTACTAAGTGTTTGGTCTACCCATTTCCCATAGGTGATTCTTCCAGCCATCATTCCCATCAAAATGGAAGGCACTAGGGTATAGTGAAATCCCTATCGCCTAATCAACTACCACACCTAAATTTCCAAAATACCTAAGATCAAAACCTTAACCACAATTTGTCTTATGATGTGGTGAGGTCCATGGTATAGCGAAAACATCCCAAACACCACCCATTCACTCACTTACCCTACAATTCTTCACAAACCCAAAAGGAACCAACTTATTATATAAAAATATACAACAATAAGAACATAACTCATACCAGGGGTGTTATATTCTCCCCACCATTGGGCTTTTCATTCTCAAAAATATATACATTAACGATGTTTATAAAAAATCTAGAACCATTGGTCTAGCATAAGAATATCACACTTGCAAGAATAAACATAGTGGAAACTAATCTACTATGATAAATATACAAAAAATACATGAAATCTGAGAAAGATATTATGATGACCATCCCAAGGTGTCCACTTGACCAAGGTAACAAATAAATTTTCATATATTGATGATGAATCCCTTGTCATGAGAATACCCATAAGAATACATGAAACCTTATTACCAATGATAAGGGAAAACCACATTGGTACCAAAAAATTATGCAAGAATGATAAACTCACACCCCTACCATAAGGTTACATGATAAAATCATGTGATGTATTGAATTAGGAATGCATCAATACCCAATAAGTATTCCAATCTATAAGATCAATAATCTAAAATATCCTCACCCACCGAAGAACTAACTTACATAACTTACCCAGGTAACAACTCTTTAACCCCATTGAATATGTGTAAAACACATGATCCATCACTAAAGATATTATAATACAATGATAATCCAACTTGAAAAACCATAAATAAATATAGATAATGGTATCATGCTCTAAATAGGTGCATATGAAGCATCTATAAACACCTAGAAACCTATGAAAGCTCTATAAAAGACAATATATCCTTCACTAAACTACCAATATTCATCACACACTTCCTCATAAAATAAATATTACTTTATATGCCTCTTTTTATAGAATTTGGTACACCATTTTCATAAATAACTAGGGTCCCAAGGATAAATTCATTATCCACTAACTAATAGAGGAAACTAGGGTTCACACTAAGGTGATGACTAGAACACGATGTAAGCTCAAAACTTCCCAAGAATACTCAACTACCCAATTTCAAAAAATACTATCCAATGAATAGGAAAAAAATAATGGGATCAATGAGTTATCCAATTACCAAATTGATGACATCATATTCTTGAATACATGATAATTTCAATGTGTATGATAATTCACTTGAAATAATGGAAAGTTACAGGTAACAATTGCAACATGACCACATATTTTTGTTCAACATTCATTAAATTATTTACTATCGTAATGTTATAATTGATAACCTACTTGAAACTATTTTGAAATAGGGAGGAACCAAAAATGGATCCTAATACTAAAGAGAGAATTTTTATCCTTTGTCTACCCCTTAGAGGATCCCCACTATTGAGGGTTAACTTAGTGTTAAAATAATGAAAATTCAACCACTAAACTTCCTTGGAATTGGTCACCCCAATTCAGAAATGAGCACCATAAGAAAAAACCATGACATCATCTAGGTCCACACGATATAAGTACATGTTAGTGATTGATCCCATGAATCATTCCTGACCAACATTTCACAAACTCAACACCAAGATACTTGTGAGTTAATACCTCCAATATCCTATAAATAATAAACTATGAGACTTAGGTGGTGCAGTCCTCAGTGAAACCCTACATGAGAAGACATGAGCAATAAAATAGAAATAAACCACTAATAATAGTTGGAAAGAGTCCTCCATATACATAAGAAAATATATCACTCATTCAAAAATCCAAGGCTATATCCATATACTAAAAGACACCATAGAAAACTTCAATGGAGATTTACTATCCTAAATAGTTTCCTTAAAAACATTATCTCACTAAGAAATTAAACCTAGGTTGGTTCCAAAAAAGGATGGTGAACCTTATCTTGAACCCCCCCCCCCAAATTTACTATCAATTTCTTCCATTCAAGTGGAAACAAATAAGATATGGTTTCAAATTGTCACATGTACTATTTATAAATCCATATTATGGACCCATTGAAAATATTAAAAACGTTTTAAGAATATAAAAGAGTGACTTACCAGTTTTTTTGATTATTTGACATTGAATGTTAGGAATGATTCCATTCCCAAGATTATATGGATTTAATTTCTAAGATAATGAATTAAACTCAAGTCAGACCATGTCAATGATAATTGAGTATGTTGACCAATCTAGATCCCAAAATATCATTTTACACATTAGATGTATTGATTCTAATCCCAGGATCTATCATTTCACACAAACCCCTTTTACCTCTCTATGTATTACATATATTACGGAACAATAACAAACAACATGAAAAACACAATAAGAAGAAGCATAATGAGTGGGAAACCATCATCAATTGCAATGAAGAATTCTTAGAGATGGATCTGGAGGTCAACACTATGCTAGAGGATTCTAACAGGTTGGTTGGGAGGAATATCTAGGTATAATTTAACAAAGAGAAGGGTCTCAGTATCTAAAAACAACTTGGAAAATTGGAACTTGGATTCAACAGAAAGAATATTACCATGGAAGAGATGAATTTACTATCTTAAATTTCATAGACTCAACTATTACTTATGATTTTGGTTGATTGTCTTTTGTGTACTTGACTTGTGTCCCACTTTTTATTTAAAAGTTATTGTCTTAATATATTTTTTATTTTGGTGAGGAAAAAAATAATAAGAATCATCATAAAAGAAAAAAAGACAATAAGCACATCAATTACTATAACATGAAAACACAACTGAAATAAAAAGTGTAATAAGGATAACTAGAACAAAAAACATAACTAACATCACAACTCCAACAGGGGAGTATCCAAAAAAACTTTTCTCTAAACTATACCTTCGTACTTCCCATTGTATCAAGTAACCATAATGTCTACATCTATCCATTCACTATGTTATAATAATTCCAAAATCTATATGAAAAATTATCAAGTTCCAAAAACAGTGAATGTGTTCCCAATAATATTTGTTTCTTTAATAAATACCCTATTAAAAAACTCTTTAAATCCTTCATGGATTTTGAACACCTATAAAAGTACTTTATAAATTGACATGCAACAATTCCACATTTGTAAAAAAAAAATTCTAAAAACTTAAAAATTTTATATTTTAAAACAATAAAATGTTTATTTTGAGAAATTATTTTCCTCCATGGATAATTAAAAATAAGGGTTATTAAATATGGGTCTTTAAATAAATTTTAAAACTCAAAATACGTCAAATTTTTCATAAAAAGTTACAAAAAAATAATTTTTCAATGCATGATTTAAAATTCATATTTTTTTAAAAGACAAATTTCCAATGAAATTATTTAATTTAAAGGCCTATTTATAAAAAAATGGTTCATTTAAGGAGATTACACAAACACAAAAAAACTAATCATGTAAGGATGAATAAAAAACACATGAACAATTTATACTGTTCATTTCATAAACATGAAAAGGTCACTAAATTAATTATCAACTCATGATCAATAAACTAGTTTAGTATAAAACATAATTATGGACTACTTCAAAAATATATATCTTATTCATTTATTTTTTACTAGGAAGTAAACAAATTTTATGACACAACATTTAATATCACATTTATTTTCATAATTATTCAACCTAAATATTTTACTGAATTCATTATGTTAAAAATAAATCATAGTCAATTATTAACAATTAAACAACTTAAAAAATTTCAAGTCCTATATTTAAACATGATTCCATGACTAGTAACCTAAAAATCATAAGAATCATAAAATAGATTAAACATTAAAACCATCTATCTATTTTAACATATAGAAATTTTATATGATATTCTACTCATTATACCAAACAATTTTCTATAACTATATATATAACATGAGATGATATGTGATATTATTTTATAAAATATCATGAAATTCACCAAGGTAATAACAATTCAAAATTATAGCATGCTACTTTTATAATCATAGTCAATATGCACCAAAATTTTAAATCATTAAACTTAAATCAATACATGGTATTTCATGAAATTATTAAAATGTTGGGATAAAAAAGCACTCAATCATGTGTAAAGTTTCTCTATAGTATAGACATATAAATAACTATTGATCAAGAAAGATAGTAAACATATAATTATGATTTTTAGTACTCATTATAAAATTATTAATATTATCTTAAAATAATATGGATTCTAATTATTGTTTAATCAATTATTTCTATCCAAAGTCATTCCTTATTTATTATCAAGTTACACATAAATTTTGGGGTCCTTTAATCTAAAAAACACAAGGAAGACATAAAAAAAATGATAATACGAATCATCACAAAACATAAAGAAAAAATATATTTACTATGTTGCGGCATGAGCATGGAATCCCATTATGTATGTTTCAAGATGCACCAGGAGGAAATCTCTAACCATTTGTTCTTTGAGAGTGATTGGGTGAAAGAGGTTGGGGAGTGTTCTGGTGCTTTCATTGGCTTTTATATCTCATCTATGGAGGACCATATCTTTATTGTTCTCTGGTTCCATGGCTCTGGTGGCCAGGGCTCGGAGAAAAGAGATCACTCTCTAGTTTTTCACGTCGGTTATTGGTGCATGTGGCATGCACTCAATATATATCTTCACGAGGGGGTGTCCTCATCTATGTGCACGATCATTATTCAAATGAAAAACCTACTCATTGATATGGTCAGGTCTCTCAACCCTTTGAAGGAGGATTCTACTCTACAATGGCTCCTTCCTTCCCACACCGATCCTCCTCTAGTCACTATATCCCTCCCTGGTAATTGGTTCAGATGGAATCCTCTACCACGGTGATTCAAACTAAATACAGATGGGTACTATGTCTCGAGCACTATGCGTAGCGGGGGGATCATTCATGAATCTTCTGGATCATCCATATTGGACATATCCTCTTAGTTGGGCCATGGAACTTCACTTATAGCTGAGGATAAGGCCATGATGGTGGGTCTTACTATGTGCTGGCAAAGGAGGTTGATCCCTAAGGAGGTTGAAACAGATTCTATGCTTGTATCGTACACACTCCAGGGTATCAGTGTTGTACCTTGGTCCATTGAATATGAAATTCGTAAATTCCACGATATTCTCAACAATAGCACCAAGGTATCCCACACCAGGCGAGATGGTAATAGAGCAGTGGATTACCTAGTCGTATGCAAATTTCCTAACTCAAAGTGCTTATTTTTTCATGACTTTCATAGTCTACCCTCGACGGGTAAGATTATCATTAAGGAATATTCCCTTGGTCTTCACCACTTTATACCCCCATAGTATTGTTTGGCCCAACCTGCTCCTTTGGTCCTTGAATATACTATCTTTTTTATCTTTGAATAAAAATTTTCATGATGATGATGAAGTAGAAACAACCATTTACAACAAATAAAATTATCAGGTTATCATTTACCAATGCATAAACAAACATTTATCACATGAATGATTAAATAATAGTGTGAATTCTATCTTTACTAATGCATAAAACAAAACACTCATTAGCTAACATGATGATGATGAGTCAAAACCATGCCTAGAAGTTTTTATTAACACTTTTATACGTGAAAAACCTTAGTAACATGAAGATCAACATAAAGAGGTTAACCATGCATTTTAATTCTATACATTTCAAGTTTCAACACATTATATTTCCATTAATATTGTCCCAATAGATAGACCATACACAACTAATACCATTTATAACATCCTAAACCTAACCCATTGACTTTGGACGAATCAAAATGACACTAAACTTAGGTGAAGTACCTTAGACACCAAAGGTTGGTAATAAATTATGAGGGATTTATTAAATCATGGGGGATGATTTTCCCTTAAGTAAACAAACTACAACAAATGAAAAAGAAGAGATATAATATGTTGCAGGATATAAAACTAGATTGGAATTCAATATAATAACAAGATGATAATAAGAGTAGTACCATAAGATAACACAATTCAAAGTCTAAAAATTCCAAAGACCACAAGATTCAAGTACCAAGGTGGAACTAATCCAGACTCCAAACATTGAACAACTAAAAGCTCCATCCATTAATGACCACAAAGTCATGATGCTCCACTAGAGAAGTGTAAAATCTTTATTTTACTTGTATCATGTTAAACAAAAACTCTATGTGCACTAAGGTTCATATGCATGGGGAGAGTCTATCGAATCAGTAGGAAGTACCAGAGACTTCCCAAACATACCAATAAAAAAAGGATAGGTTAGCTCAAATTTATAATTTATATAAAATAAAACAAAAGAATTAAAAACTATTAATCAAGATAAATATGAAAAAATTAGTGAAACAACCCACACTAATTTATAAACCAGTCATGATCATCACACCCATGAAATACACTAACCCAATACAACCACTACCAAAACAACCCCATGAAATTTTTTTGACTCATGAGTGGTATCTATTCCTCTAGTCCCAATTCATCACTCAGTGGTATAATCCAATGTGTTATAATCTTTAGAATCATAAACATATTTATCCCACATTACCCTTTCCATATGCATATGAATACACACCCACCAATTTCATGCCAAGTTCTCAAACCACAAAATTTATTTTAAAAACCAATTATATTAATTAATTTTATTGAACATGTTATGGGAATCAACCATAAACCATGGTTATAAGAACAAATACAAATATAGGTTTTTAATGGAGACTTTTCAAGAGTTTCCCAACCAAAACAAAAGAAATTTATTTAGAAAACCAAGATTCATCACATTCTAGGAGAAATTGGAATGAGAGAGAATCCACCTACCTCGAGCCTGATCATGAAATATGAATTAATAAGAAGAACAAATTAAGAATATATATCATATATAATAACTCCTTTAAGATATTGGATTTAGATACATAATTTAGGGGAATAAATTAGGGGTTTTCCATGAGTAATCAAGTAAAAAATGCGAAAAAAATCCCAAAACTTATCAGATATAGTTCCTCATCAAGGCACACAATATCCCAAAAGATTTGATGATTATATATTAAAAACCCATGATGATTGGAACCATGCCATGGACCAACACAACATAGTGTACTTTCCTAGGACATTTTGGATGGCACCCATGTGACACCCACCACACACAACCACCACGCCCAACACTGGGCTTTTTAGTCTACCTATTTTCCATAGGTCAGTCTCCTAGACACTACACCCATTAAAATCTCAGGATCTAGGTAATATTAATATCCTCATGTCCTATATGACTCCAACTCCTAGAGCATAAGAATTCTTGAGACCACGACCTCTACCACGACTAGTACCATGGTGTGGTGAATCATAGATAGTCCAAAGTCTACCATTTCACTCATAGAATATCCATCTATTTTTGAACCTAAAAGGAACCAACTTATTAATTAAAAATATATAATAATAATCACTTACCTCAAACCATGGGTGTTACATAACTCTGGTATGAATTTAAGACCAAAAAACTAGATTGTATTTTTCTTTTACATTTGTTTAGTCACTTCCAATATTTTGTGCTAATAATTGGGATCTAATGTAAAATTTTAGATAAGTGTGGTAAATAAAGTCTCAACCTATTTAGATTGGAAATATATTTAGGATTTTTATGTTTTATTTTCTATTTTTAAATTTTATATAATTTTTATGATATTTTTATCTTCATTTAAAACTCTAGGAAAGTTAAGACCATATTGATATTTTTGAAAAAAGTAATTGATTAGAATTTTTAAAGTTTTTAAATGATTGATAATTTTCTTCCTTATTTTTAAATAAAATTTCTTAATGAATATTGGTAAAAAAAAAAGATGATGTGCACCAGTTTTGTCCATAATTAAAATTTTACCCAAACTTGAGAGGTTTCTAAAACTATTTTTCATATTCTTTCAATTTATTTTTTTAGAGTTTCAAGGAATGTTTTAAAATATATAACTTTCTATTTTTATCACATTTATAGATATTTTAATTAATTAATTTTGTAAAATATTATCGAGGCACTATTTTGAAAGCTTATTTTACCTTGAAATCTATTTTCAAGACTGCCTTTACATTTGAAAATTTTATTAATCCCCTAGTATCCATGAACAACCTTATTATTCAACCACATTACAAGATATTTTTATCTATTTAAATTGATCTAGAAGTAATTACATCAATATTATTGAACTAAAACATGTGTTGGTGGTGTGAGGGAGGGATTTTCTATTTTGTTATAAAAATAAATCTATTGAAGTTGTTTTGGGGCTACTATAAATTATTTACTTCTACTATTTTGGGAAAACATTCATGATAGGAAGATGTGATAATGACCTAAAATTTCATTAAAATTTGGATTTGGAGTTCATCACTACTTGAAGATTAAAAATTTCCTCCCTTTCCCTCAAAATTTTAATTTTTTAAAAAGTTTCATATTTGAATTTAAGTTAAAACACTGATAAAAATAGGAGAAATAGGGAATAAAAATATCATTGATGCTAAAAATTTGAATGTTTATACTACACAATAAGAGAAAGATGTTTTTATAGGTTAAAATTTACAAAATGTTTGTGAGTGATGATCTATTATTGAGTTTAAATTATTTTATAAAATTTTGTTAAATTTAGAGTAAACATTACTCCTTCTACTTTAAAATTTTTAACATCTAAAACCTACAAACCCTTAGCTTCAAAACAACCCAAGTAAATTTCTTATGATTAATTTTTCATTATTATTTAGTGAAGTGGATATTCTAGGAAGGAATCTATCATATGGATATCATTCATGCTTTTGAGAATGAGAAAATAATTAATTCAAAATCCTTGAATGAAGAGAGATACACATTTGGGGTGGTAAACAAAAAATTTCATGATAATTAGTAATAGATTTAAATAAATTTTATGATTTAGTAAGGAAAGATAGAATTTAAATCCATTTAGGATACGTTATATTTCTTTGGTTGTTTCAATTGAAAATTAATGTCATTAAAATATTGAGAAATCTAAATTGACTATGATATCATATGATTATCGAGAGTGAAATGTTTAATTTTGGGAAAATTGATAGACCCCATTTGTTCATTAATTTTTCTCATTATTTGAATGATTTACATCCCACTAAATTATCATTTTGAGGATAATGGTTTCAGATCTATATTATAAGAGTATTTTGGATATAATTATGGAAATAACATAAAAATGAGTTTATAAGTATTTTTATTCATATTTGATATTAAGAGATTGAGTCATAACCATATTATTTTATTTGAGTGTTATTTCGAGGAAGAGTTTTTTAAAGCGTTTAATAAAAAAATGGCTTAACTAGAGCCTATAACACTAGGATATTTTTCTATACCAATATAGATAGTTGACCAATCATCATTAAGGCACCTAACATGGGAGAGCAAGGAGGAGTCCAAGGCATGTTAGACTTAGCCTAAGAGTGCACACAACATAGGTCAATACGACATGAAATGAAGAATCACTTAGGGGGTTAGGTTTGATAGACCACATGTGTGGGTCAGATTTTATATATTTTCATAATTTATATAGGGAGTTCTTGAGTTAATATGGAATATTCCAAACAATAGGATAATCAATTTGGGATAAGAAAATATTGGTATATTAATCTATTTAAAATGAATGTTCTCAAAAATTTTAAAATAGTTCCATCATGATAATTTTATCTAAACATAATTTGAAGGTTCAATTGACTCAATTGACATGATCATCACCACTCCAAAAACTTCCATGTATGCCTCTACATCATATAATCACCATGGAATCGTGAAAAAATTCTTGATCTTATGCCGACCACTTTGAAAGAGAAAAAACATTAAACCACCATGGTAGATCATTGGATACTTGAAGACATTGCCTGTGATAGACAAGGTTATCCTAATATAACCACAATATATATGGAATTATAAGTGACAATGATGATTCACTAAATAAAAGGATGAAAATTTCCACATACACGATCACTAAAACACTATGTAGGGGCACATTTCAAAGGGATTTCTAGAAGATGAAATGAAACAAATTATTTGATTTATTAGATTTAATAGATGATATTCATGTATGCATAGATAATTTGATGATGAAAATGAACACAAAATCACATTAATAAATTATTTAGTTCCATGGTTGAGGTATGATATGGGCTTGATAAATGTTAAAACACTAAGGGTTATGCCACGTCATGCCAATCAAATGATTAAAAGGATTTACCAAACATAAAATTCCTAAGGATTCAACATGGATATGCATGTAGTATTTCATAAGGATGAATAAAAGAAGATGAGAAACATGAAATTCCTCAAGGTCATGCTCATAGTGTTTCATGAACATGATGATTTTGAATTTTGGTGGAATAAGATATCATGTGATCACATTCCATGGAAGATGATGAAATAATAAAAGTTTAAAGCCACAATAGTTATAAAATTTAATATATAAGATCCTTCCAAATATTTAGAAGGAATCAAGGGAGATTTTTGGGGTTTGACCATAAAGTTTCATGTGTTAATTCATTGGTATATTTTATAAAGTAGTGTGTCACGACCTGTCCTCGGGGCACGTGCCGTGACTACCCCAAGCTCACCTTCCATAGGCCAGGGGATGGCGACTAGCACCAAAGGCGTAAATCCCGATAAAAAGGGAAGACATTGAATTTATAAAAGAAAAAAACACAACAGAGTATACAACAGAAGAAAGCACTAAGTAATACTGAATACAAAAGTAAGTGCTGAAAGGAAAGGGGTCGGAAATACAAGCCCAATAGTAAGTATAATACAACTGAAAAGCTAGTACAACTGCAGTAAAGTAAAACAACAACCACTGAGTCATCCTCCGGGAATCCCACCGGAAGGGTGTGTATAGATGGCCTTCTTAGAACCTCGGATCTGGCCGTACGCTTCGTGTAAGTCTCACCAAGTGGTCCACCTCCGGGTACTGTCCAGCTCCACAAACCTCCGCCTCGATCAGTGCTATCCGTCGTCTGCATCCAACACAACGTAATGCGGGCATAACCCATGCATGGGTGAGTATACGATACTCAGTAGGGACCCCGAGACCCCCAAAGTTCTCCCAGAATCCACGAAGGATAAACCACATAAGAAAGATACAATCATGAAGTATCAACCAACTCTACTTAGGTATATGACCATACATATACCTAAGTTATCAATCAGAGTTCGGCTCCAACTCTTGAGCCCAAGCACAACCCAATCCACATAGGAAATCAAGTCAATCGAATCGATGATAATGATTGAAAGTCAAGACTCAGTTCACACAGGGATACATCTTTCGTATAGCGATAGAGATGATCAGATGTAGTCACTAATTCAGCTAAGATGTTAGACCCACGTAGGATACTAGACCAGTTAAGCTGTCAGACCCACGTAGGATACTAGTCCAGCTACTCTGTCAGACCCACTCAAGATACAAGTATAGAAGTAAAACTGTTGGACCCACTTAGGATAAAAGTACAGTAGTCATCACTGTAAAACCCATAGAGGATTCTAGTACAGTTTTATTCATCATCGAACCCACAGAGGATTCCAGTATGGTAGTCGTTGCAGTCGCAGCCAGCTGTAGGGTTCCCGCACACAACACGCTCGATTATGGGAGGTTCCGCTCCTCGAGCCAAGGGGGTTGATACATCAACTATCATGAAGTCCAGAGTTGATGTATCCCGAAGTTTCGTCTCATCAAAAGGAACCCAACGCGACAGACGACGCGTCAATCCGATACCCGGTCTGAGAGTTATTGGCTTTTCTGTTTCAGGGGCCCGGTTGGAATTACGCGCATTCCAAACCCATCCATTTTCCAAAGTCGTCCAAAACTCACTTAGAGTATTGAAAAAGTTCTGTCTCATCACGAGGATCCCAGTTCCGCAGACAGCGTGTCAATCGGATGCGCGGTCTTAAAGTTATTCACGTTTAAGTGAAACGGGCCTGACCCGTCAAGCCCAGTGGGCTGGCGGGTCTGCCCGACCTGGTTCAGTGGGTTTGACCTGACAAGGGGGTCAACCTGACCCGGTGTAGCACGGCCCGGCGAGGCGCGGCCCTGATGGTGTGTCCCGGCCCGGTGGGGCGCGGCTCGGCCCGCCTGGTGCGGCCCGGCCTGGCCGGTGCGGCCCGACCTAGTCTGCAGCTGGCCGCGGCTCGGCCAGCTGGCCGAGCAGATCGGGGACGCGACCCCTGGTCTTCCGAAACTGCGACGCCTCCCTCTTATCTGGACGGCCAAAGCCTGCCGGTCTTCCCGGTGTGAGCGGTACGCACGGGCGGGCCGCGGTTCTCCTGCACGACACCTCTGAGTGCTGCGGCCTCCTTCAACCATTCTGGCATGCGACCGGCCGGTTCTCCACCGAAGCGGCCCATGGAGCGCGGGCCGCCGTGCCCCATAGCGCGACGCCCCTTGTGGCTCCGCGGTCTCCCTGTCCAGACGGCTACGACCGACCGATTCTTCTTTGGCCGAGCAGCCCGCGGATTTCGGGCCGCAGTTCATCTCTACGTGGCTGGCACATGAACGCCGCTTCCTCCATCGCCATCGCCTCCGGTTGCCGCTGCCAAATTAGTCAAGAACCATCGAAGGGTCGTCGGGCTATGTTTGTTCGGCCCACACCCTCCGTGTTAGGTGATTACATAAGGCCGAGGACAACCAAGAAATTCAATGAAGAACGGGGTACAAATTATTCACTTAAAATTGTACAAACCCCTGCCTCGTAATTGAGGTTCGTTCATCGACGAGCCGTGGAAAATGAGCATCATGGTAGTCGGGCATCACGGAAGACGGCGTCGCGGAGAACGGTACCAACCCGTCAACTTTGGAAGTCATTGTCGTAGATAGCGTTCCTCACGAGTGATGTCTTCTCCCTTGACGCGGAGGAAGAAGAAAGGATGGAGGCATTCCTCACGATCTTGTTTCAGTTGAAAAGAAAAGTGGAAAGAAAATGCTTCCTGTTCTTCAAGTCATGGAGCATTCTTTGCGGAGAGGAACACTTCCTTCTAGTTCTCTAGAGGTTTCCCAAAGTTCTCCCAACACAACGAGTGCCCAAACAAAAATAATAGCTAAGGATATTATTTTATTCACACATGAATTTCAAAATTCAAACACTTTAATTAATTAATTATAGAGTTAAATTCATTAATTAAAAAGTGTTGGCAAAAATTTTTGGGAGTGGGAAGGAGATGGAAAGTCACAATTAAAGAGGGGAGTTGTCAAAATAAATAAAGGGGAGTTAATGGGGAGTTGAAGGGTTAGGGATTGTGTGGACCCCACCTCACAAATATCCTATCATGAGAGGTTATGTGGGTGTGGGCCCCACCTCTAACTCTCCTTTGTAGGAATTAACCAACTCTTAAAAAATAAAATTGTGTATAATTATTTTATTTAATTAAATATAAATCCCCAAAAAATTAACTTCTCCTCCCCAGCAAACGCAACTGCGGTAAAGGTCCCCTTAAGAAAATACCGGTGCTTCGATTTCGTCGGTGCCCTCAGATTTCAATTCCGAGAACCGGTTCAAAAGATAAAAAAACCCGCACGTACGTTTACTGAATGTACCCAAACAAAACTTTAGAAATTGATTCTGGGCACACCGAGCCTTAGAATCAGGTGCCGTCAGAAATTGCGGACTCGTAAAATTCCACAAAATTTAAGAAAAAAATTTCCTTGAAATTTCCGGGTCTTTACATTACTCCCACCTCAGGGCTTTACATCCCCGTAAAGCTACAACACACACTAGGGAAACAAATGGGGGTACTGAGGACACATATGAGACTCCTGCTTCCATGTGATCTCCTGGAGGTTCCCGTGCTGCCAGCGAATGCGCACCAGTGGAATCGACTGTCCATGTAGGACCCACTCCTGTCGATCCTCGATCTCCACCGAGACCTTTATGAATTTCACCCCGTCATCAATTTCCATCTCCCCATGGTCGATGATGTGGGATGGGTCGTGCACGTATATCCTCAGCTGAGATACGTGGAAGACGTCATGCACCTGGTGCAATTGAGGTGGAAGGGCCAGATGATAAGCCACCTCGCCTACTATGCTGAGGACCTGGAAAGGTCCGATAAAATGTGAAGATAACTTGCTACCTCAGCCAAATCTCAGTAGACCTCGTTGAGGTGAGACCTGTAGGAAGACGTGGTCACCATCCTCAAACTCCAATGGTCTCCATCTCCTATCAGCATAGGACTTCTGTCTGCTCTATGCAGTCTTCATCCACTTCTGGATGATCTGCACCTTCTCCGTTGTAGCTTGAACCATCTCTGGTCCTACAAGTGCTGACTCCCTTGGGTCAGTCCAGCACATAGGTGATCTGCAAGGTCGGCCATACAGTTCCTCGTAAGGGGTCATCCCAATGGTGGAGTGGTAACTGTTGTTGTACGCAAACTCTACCAAGGGTAAGTGATCCTCCTAGCTGCGACCAAAGTCGAGGACACATGCATAGAGCATGTCCTAGAGAGTCTGAAAGGTCCTCTCTATTTGGCCGTCCTTCTGAGGATGGAAGGCGGTGCTCAGGTGTATTTGCGTCCCAAAAGCCTCTTGTAACCCCTTACATAGCCAGGAAGTGAATCGAGCATCTCGATCGGAAACGATAGATGATGGAACACCATGAATCCTTACGATCTTCTGAATGTAGAGGCATCCCAAGCTCTCTACTGAGCCTTGCTCTCTGATCGATAGGAAGTGGGACGACTTGGTGAGTCGGTATACGATCACCCAGATGGAGTCGTGTCCTCTAGATATATATGGAAGCCCCGTCACGAAATCCATGGATATCCCATACCACTTCCACTCTGGGACCTCTAAGGGATGTACCAAGCTTGATGGTACCTGGTGCTCTACCTTCACTTGCTAATAAGTGAGGCATCGTGATACAAACTCTTATACAACCTTCTTCATACTAAACCACCAGTGCTATCATATGAGGTCCTGATATATCTTCACCACTCCTGGATGTACCGCTAGAGGGGAAGTGGGAAAATTCCTCAGCACTTCCTCCTATAGTAAAACTGGTACCACAGTATGTCTCCTGAAGAGGATGACGTGCTCCCCTCCTTCAGAAAATCTATCAGGCGCCTACCCTATGGATATCTAAGCATGTCACATATCACAGTCAATGTCCCCACGTTGTGCCTCCCTGGATCATTGAATAAGTGGAGGAGTGACTGTGAGAGACTGAAGAAAGGATGCTCCATCTATATCCACAAAGGATATCTGCAATGCGGATAGCTGCTCCGTCGCCTCTCCTAGCAGCTGAATGCCTGATCTTCTACTGAGAGCATCAGCTACAATGTTCCCCTTCCCAGGAGTATAGACTATCTTGAAGTCATAGTCCTGGAGGAACTCGATCCATCGTCTCTGTCTCAGGTTCAGGTCCTTCTGAGAGAAGATGTACCTGAGACTAGTGTTCAGAATAGATTGTAAAGTGCTCGCCCATCAGATAGTGTCGCCACATCTTCAAGGTGAAGACCACTGCTGCTAACTCCAGGTCATGGGTAGCGTAGTTATGCTTGTGCTGTCTCAACTGCTGTGAAACATACGCGATCACTGCTCGCTCCTACATCAGGACACACCCGAGTCTGGTCCCTGATGCGTCACAGTAAACTACATACCCAATGCCCTCCTCTGGTATCCTCAAAATGGGCACACTGATCAATCTCTGCCTCAGCTTCTGAAAGCTCTTCTGGTATCTATCTGAACACACGAAGGGTTTCTCCTTCTTCGTCAAAGCTAAAAGTGATGCTGCAACTCTGGAGAAGTCTGACACAAATCTCCAATAATACCCAGCCATACCTAGAAAACTCAGAACCTCTGTCACACTCTTGGGTGGCTCTAAAGCAAGCACTGCCTCGATCTTTGCTGGATCCACTGCTACCTTAGCCTTCAATATAACGTGTACCAAGAAGTGAACCTCTCAAATCCAGAACTGGCACTTCGAGAGCTTACCATAAAGATGGTGCTCTCAGAGTGTATCCATTACAACCCGCAAGTGGTAGGCGTGCTCCTCCTCAGTAGTTGAGTAAATCAGTATTTTGTTGATGAAGACTATGACAAATCGATAGAGATAAGGCTGGAATATCCTATTCATGAGACTCATGAACACTGATGGAGCATTGGTTACGCTGAAAGGCATAACCAAAAACTCATAGTGGCCATACTGACACCTAAAGGCTGTCTTCTACACATCCTCATCTCGAACTCTGAGCTGGTGATAGCCTGACCTGAGGTCTATCTTCGAGAACCATCATGCTCACTTGAGCTAATCATAGAGGTCATAAATCCTCAGGAGTGGGTACTTGTTCTTCACGGTCACCTGATTTAGGCGTCGGTAGTCGAAACACAGTCGCAAGCTCCCATCCGCCTTCTTGGATAACAAAATCGGAGATGCCCACGGCGAAACACTGGGTCCGATAAATCCCTTCCCCTGTAAGTCCTCCAGCTGTACCCACAGCTCACGAAGCTCGGCGAGATCCATACGATATACTAGATTAGATATCTGTGTTGTCCTAGGGTATAGGTCTATGTAGAAGTCTGCCTCTATGCGAGGAGGTAGTCCTGGATATTCGTCAGGAAAAATGTCTGCATACTGATCCACCACAATAGGAAAACTCGGACTCCGCACAAAAACTGCTCCGAGGATGAGACGAGCCAACTGATGTGTGATCAACTTCCCTCTCCTCTGCGTAAGTCCATCCTACGCTGAAAAGGCTCCCTTATCTCCGGTGAAGGTTAACCTAGTCCCATTCGTGCGTACACACCGCACTTTGCGCATAATTTAGTCGATCTGAGCATGGACTGTAGACAACCAGTCCATACCTAAGATGATGTCTTAAGGCCTCGACGCCGCTACAAGAAGATCCCAGCCGAAGCTCTTGCCTCCTAGAGTAAGCTCATAATATCGACACCAGTGTGTAATCGTCTATTCTACTCCCGTAGGAGTCTCTAGCCGTAAGGATCGAGCCAACAGTTCTGTCGGAATATCTGAGCTCCGAACAAGGGCAGCGACAATAAATGAATGTCTTGCACCTATGTCTATAAGTACCGAAGAAAGGGTGGAGTAGACACATATATTACCTAGAATCATCTCAGGTGCACCGTGGTTGTAGGCCTCTACTGCCTAGAGATGAGCCTGCCTCTGTCCGCTAGCTCCCTGTGGTCGGGGTGGAACTCCTGGTGGTGGTGGTGGTAGAGCCTCAAAACATCGTCCACCACCCACTGCTCGACCAGCTCCTCTGCCTCGTCCGCCCGCTTCCGGTGGACCACCACGGTCAAACCTCTAACTCTGCCTGGGAGGTCCCTCTACTATCTTCTGCTCGTCCGCATGGCGGGTCGGGCAGTCCCGAGCCATGTGACCCTGCCCGCTGCATGCATACCACTACCTGCTCCTCGTATAGTTGGCTCAGTTTCATGTGCCCCGCATAACCATACCTGTATCCTGAGGTCGCCCACCAGATGGCCTGGTCTGCTTGGACCTCTGCATCAACTGTCTACTGCTGGCTGCAGAAGACTCTACTATGTGTCATCCTGTGGTGGGTCTCACAGCTGGTGTCGGCTCAGCTAGAAAGCTCTCTACAAGAAGGGCTCTCTCCAGTACTCCTGCCTGCATCGGAATACTGGGGGAGATCATCGAAGCCCTGATATCATGTCTGAGTCCCTGATCAAAGGTCCGGGCCCTGAATAATGGGTCCCGTACCATGTCCGTGGAGTAGCGTGAGAGGTCATTGAACCTCCCTGAGTACTGAGCTACTATCATGCTGCCCTCCTGCAGATGAAGTAACTACTGAATCCGCACCACACGAAGGGTGGCAGGAACAAACTCCGAGCGGAAGAGACTCTCAAATTTTGTACAAAGTAATGATGCCTTGTCATTCACCTGGAGCATCAAGATCCACCATCTACCTGCTACTACGTGTAGGAGACTCGCGACAAGGATCACCATAAGGTTGACTGGTTTCCCTACCAATCTGAAAACTATGATGATAGCCTCCAGCCAATCCTCAACTGCCTGTGGGTCCATCTCTCCCTGGAACATGGGCGGCCTATGGCGCTGGAACTCGTGCAATGCACTCAGGAAACGTTCACTCTCTGCTGCTAGTACTGGTGGTATTAGTGGCCCAATGTGTAGTGGTACCGCTGGTGCCTCCGCTGTGATGGGGCCCTGCACCGAGGCCTCGTCACTCGGTGGGCTACCATCTCATACGTAACTCGAAACCCTAGATGGCTGCCTTCATGGGGCCATCCTGAAAAGAAAAAGGTGCGCCACGGTTAAAACAGTATACCTGGTGAGCTGACACAAAGTAATCACAAAGAAAACTTTTCAAAGGAAACACACACGCAATCAGTGTTTTCATGCACTAAGTTGGAAATTAGAGGTCAGGGTCCTAGTGTATAGATACGTTGGCCACTGCACCAACACTGGACTCCCTGGACTAAAAACCACACTCAATACTCTTAACACTATTTCTTCACAGTAAGATAGATCAGAGTCCTAAGTTCTATGGTAGAACCGATTCCGATGATACCAATTTGTCATGAACCGTACTCAGGGCTCGTGCCGTGACTACCCCAAGCCCGCCTTCCATAGGCCAGGGGCTAGCGACTAGCACCAAAGGCATAAATCCTGATAAAAGGGAAGGCATTGACTTTATAAAAGAAAAAAAAACACAACAGAGTACGCAACAGAAGAAAGAACTAAGTAATACTGAATACAAAAGTAAGCGCTGAAAGGAAAGGGGCTAGAAATACAAGCCCAATAGTAAGTACAGTACAACTGAAAAGCTAGTACAACTGTAGTAAAGTAAAACAGAAACCACTGAGTCTTCCTCTGTGAATTCCACTTGAAGGGTGGGTACAGATGGCCTCCTCAGCACCTCAAGTCCGGCCGTCCGCTCCATGTACATCTCGCCAAGTGGTCCACCTACGGGTACCATCCAGCTCCACAAGCCTCCACCTCGATCAGTGCTATCCGTCGTCTACATCCAACACAACGTAGTGTGGGCATAGCCCATGTAGGGGTGAGTATACGATACTCATTAGGGACCCCAAGACCCCCGAAGATCTCCCAGAATCCAAGAAGGATAAACCATAGAAGAAAGATACAATCACGAAGTATCAACCAACTCTAGTTAGGTATATGCCCATAAAGATACCTAAGTTATTAATCACAGTTTGGCTCCAACTCTCGAGCCCAAGCACAACCCAGTCCACACAGGAAAGCAAGTCAATCACATCAATGATAATGATTGAAAGTCAAGACTCAGCTCACATAGGTATACATCTTTTGTATAGCGATAAAGATGATCAGATGTAGTCACTAATTCATCTAACCTGTCAGACCCACGTAGGATACTAGACCAGCTAAGCTGTTAGACCCCCGTAGGATACTAGTCCAGCTACTCTGTCGGACCCACTCAGGATACAAGTACAGAATTTAAACTGTCTAACCCACTTAGGATACAAGTACAGTAGTCATCACTTGCGAACCCATGGACGATTCTAGTATAGTTTTTGTCGGCGTCAAACCCACGGAGGATTCCAGTAAGGTAGTCGTTGGAGTCACAACCAGCTCTAGGGATCCCGCACACAACACGCTCGATTCCGGGATGGTCTTCTCCTCGAGCCAAGGGGGTCGATACATCAACTATCACAAAGTCTAGATTTGATGTATCCCGAAGTTTCATCTCTTCAAAATGAACCCAAAGCGATAGACGACGCGTCAATCGGATGCCCTGTCGGAGAGTTATTGGCTTTTACGTTCCAGGGGCCCGGTTGGAATTACGGTCGTTCCAAACCTGTTCATTTTACAAATTCGTCCAAAACTCACTTAGATTATCGAAAAAGGTCCGTATCATCACAAGGATCCTAGTGCCGCAGACGGCGCATTGATCGGGCGCGCAGTCTAAAAGTTATTCACGTTTAAGTGAAACGGGCTCGACCCGTCAAGCCCAATGGGCTGGCGGGTCGGCCCGACTTGGTTCGGTGGGTCTGACCCAACAAGGTGGTCGACTTAGCCCGGTGAAGCGCGGCCTGAGGGGGGGGGGGGGGGCATGGCCCACCCTGGAGGGGTGCGGCCCGGCCCGGCAGGGCGTGGCCCGGCACGGCTGGCCCGGCCCGGTCCACGGCTGGCAGCGGCTTGGCCAACTGGCCGAGCAGATTAGGGGCGCGACCCCCGGTCTTCCGAAACGGTGGTGCCGAGCGGCGCCTCCCTCTTGTCCGACCGTCCTAAGCCTACCGGTCTTCCCGGTGTGAGTGTCCCGCACGAGCGGACCACGGTTCTCATGCACAACACTTGCGTGTGCTGCGACATCCTTCAACCCGGCTGGCAGGCGGCCGACCGGTTCGCCGCCAAAGCAGCCCGCGAAGCACGGGGCGCGGTCCTCCGCAGCACAGTGCCCCTTATGGCGCCGTGGTCTCCCTTTCCGATCGGCTACGGCCGATCTGTTCTTCTTTGGCCGAGCGGCCCGCAGATTGCGGCCCGTAGTTCTTCTCTACACGAACTGCACATGGCCATCACTTCCTCCGGTCACCATCGGCTCCAGCTGCCGCCGCCAAATTAGTCAAGAACCATCGGAGGGTCGTCGGGCCATGTTTGTTCGGCTCGCGCCCTCCGCATTAGGCAATAACATAAGGCCAAATACAACCATGAAATTCAATGAAGAATGGGGTACAAATTATTCACTTAAAATTGTACAAACCCATACCTCGTAATTGAGGTTCGTTTGTCGATGAGCTGCGGAAAACGAGCGTTGCGGTAGTCGGGCATCACAAAAGACGGCATCACGGAGAGCGGTGTCGTCCCGTCAACGTTGGAAGTTGTTGTCGTAGACGGTGTTCCTAGCGAGCGGTGTCTTCTCCTTTAACATGGAGGAAGAAGTAAGGATGGAGGTGTTCCTCACGATGTTGTTTCGATTGAAAAGAAAAGTGGAGTGAAAACGATTCCCGTTCTTCGAGTCATGGAGCGTTCTTCCTGGAGAGGAACACTTCCTTCTAGTTCTCCAGAGGTTTCCCAATGTTCTCCCAACACAACAAGTTCCCAAACAAAAATAATATCTAAGGCTATTATTTTATTCACACATGAATTTCAAAATTCAAACACTTTAATTAATTAATTGTAGAGTTCAATTCATTAATTAAAAAGTGTTGGCAAAAATTAATGGGAGTGAGAAGGAGATGGAAAGTCACAATTAAAGAGGGGAGTTGTCGAAATAAATAAAGGGGAGTTAATGGGGAGTTGAAGGCTCAGGGATCGTGTGGGCCCCACCTCACAAATATCCTCTCATGAGAGGTTATGTGGGCGTGGGCCCCACCTCTAACTCCCCCTTGTAGGAATTAACCAACTCTTAAACAATAAAATTGTGTACATCATTTTTATTTAATTAAATATAAATCCCCAAAAAATTAAATTCTCCTCCCGAGAAAACGCAACTATGGTAATGATACCATTAAGAGAATACCGGTGCTTCGAGTTCATCGGTGACCTTATATTTAAATTCTGAGAACCGGTTAAAAAGATAGAAAAACCCGCACGTATGTTTACTGAACGTACCCAAACAAAACTTCAGAAATTGATTCCAGGCACACCGGGCCTTAGAATTATGCACCGTGAAAAACTGCGGACTTGTAAAATTCCAAAGAATTTAAGAAAAAAAATTTCTTGAAATTTCCGGGTCTTTACATAACGGGAACTATAGATAAGGGATCACTTCCTATAAATACATGAAGTCTTGCACAATGATGGGGGGGGGGGGGGGGTAGAGTAGGTGGATCACATGTAAGATTTCAGGGGAGAAGTTATATTCTACCTAATTTTAAAAATATTTTAAAAATATTTTTATTTTATTTTTATTCTATAGAGAGAGTTTCAAAATTTTAAGAAATTGTTTCTCTCTTTGGTTTCTTTGTTTTTTCATGTCATTTTTATTTATCTTTTATATCTAGTTTTATCCCTCTATTATTTCTTTACTGTGATGTCCTCTACTCATGGTCATGAGTAACTAACTTGAGGAATATCCCAAAGGATTAATCTAGTGTTAAACCTAAGTAGTCACACATTTATATTCTAAATATTTCTTATTTACTTTAGGTTGTGTTGAGGGTGGTTAATAGTGGGGTCCCACTATTATTTCCTTAGGTGTAACTTTTCCAATTGTGTTATTTTCCCTTTGACAGAGGAGGTGTATGTGTAATGTACTTAGTGATGGTTTATTGCACTATATATTTACAATCAGGGTAGAATAAGATGATTTCATATACAATAGAGTGTGTTTATTAAGTAGATATGAAGTTGGCAATGATACAATGAAGGTTCACTCATGATGATTCTTTTATGAGGATTTTATTTCTTTAAAACTTTATTCATTATTTATATATTTTAAATTTCATGTTCATTTTCTAGTTTTTCATTCCATAACCAATCCAAAATTATTTTACTTAGTTTTTATAAATGTAAAAAATACAAAAATATAATTTAATTAGGAATATTTAGTGAATTAATACAACAAATCTTTAAGTTATATAACCATAGTTAGCTACTATACTACAATAGGAAAATAAATAATTACTTTTGTACCACGCTATGATAGGTGTGTTTGAAACACTATACCATATATGTCTTTTTTTTGAAAAAATATACTTCCACCCTATGGGTATCACCCCTTCAGGTGAATCCACAAAGTTTTAAACTTGGGTTAGGGAACATAGAGTCCATTTTAGATTCTATGACCTTTATCAATTTCTCAGAATCATCACTCTCAATGCACTATTGGTAAGTATTAGGATCATCACCTATGAATATCACTTTATTATAATTTTTCTCAATAAATACCCATTTATCAATCTCTTGATTAATTCTTTCAAACCTTTGAGGTTCTTATATATCATGAGTATATTATTCTTCCATAACTCTCTATGTAACCGAATCAACTTCTATATTATAAATAATTCCTATTAGTCAGTCATGAACTTATCTAAGTTAAAATTTACTCTCATTTAAACCTTTAATTATGTGCTCCTTCTCAAGGAAAACACCATTTTGGGCTATAAAAAAATTTCTTTCGATAGGATCATAGAAAAATTATACCATATTTTCCGTTATATAACATAAAAATAATAATGTCTCTAATTTTTGGCTAATTTTATCATAATCCAAATGAATTACATATTCTTCACAACCAAAAATCCTCATAAACAACATATCGATATGTTTCCCAGTCTATATCTCAAATAGTGTCTTTATGATTTATTTATATAGAACAAAATTAAGTTGTAATACAATACTCTATTGAGAATATCCATAAAATTAAATATAAATTTCACAAAAACTCATCATAAATTTAACTATGCACAATAAGGTATAATTCCATTTCTTAGAAACACCATCACATTATGGTGTTCTAGGAGGAATGAGATATGGAACAATTATATAATATCTAAGTGAATTCTTGGATCAAGTATCTACTACCCTAATTTGATTATATAATATTAATACATTTTCCTTGTTTATTATGTACTTAGTTCGAATAATCTTAGAACTTTTCAAAAGTTTCATACTTATACCTAATCAAAAATACATAAACCAACTAAGGACATTGATAAAAGTAATGAAGTAACAAAACCCACCACTTTCTTGAGTACACATTGAACCACATACATCATGATGTATAAGATCTAATGATCCACTTTCCCTTTTATCATTTCTGCTAAAAGGTTATTTAGTTATTTTACCAAAGAAACAATATTCATAATTATCAAATGATTCATTATTGAATGAATCCAATAATTCATCTCTATAGATTATTTGGATGTATTTATCATTTATATTTCTAAGGTGATGATGAAAAAGGTAGGTGGGATTAGAATCAACATTTAACTTATTATTACTAAATTTCATAGACATAATTATCTGTATCTAGAATGAATAATCCATTTACTACATTCTGGATTCCATAAAACTTTTAATTTTTATATATAGAAAAAATATTGTTCTTAATAATTAATAAAACCCCTTAATGTATAAAAAAAGATACAAAAATAAAATTTCTATTTATGGATGGAACATAATAACAGTTCTCCAATTCCTAAACTAATCCACTAGGTAGACTTAGATCAAAATTGGTGAATTTCAATGTAGAAAATCTTTATCCATTGTCAATATGTATATTTAATTCACCTTTTCTTAATTCCACTTATCTATAAGTATTTTTTTATTAACATAAATGTGTAATGAACACTAGTATACAATACCCATGAGTTAGAGTTAGAGAATTTTATTTTTATAATATTCACATTCAGGTGATCTGAATGATAAAATTTTCAACCTTATATGCCAATATAGAATTGTTTTATTGGTTATAACTATAAGAGAACTCAAAATGAAACGTATGATGAATGCCATAATCTATACCAAGAACATATATATGGGTGAGTAAAATGTTTTATATACTTTCATCAAGGAATTTTTATGAAATTATTCTCAATAAAAATGATGATCCTATAAATCATACCCATTTAGTGATCCATGATCCAGATTTCATCATGACTTATGCTAGTTTGAGTATGTAATTATGCGATGAATATATTTGTGTAGACAAAAAATTTCAATAATATCATATATAATTCTTGGATATCCAAGTAGATAACTATTTATCAAAATCCATCATATATATAAAATTAAATCTATTAATCTAGTATCCTAACTGTAAGGGTTTCCCAGCTAAGTATAACCCAAATAAAAACCCAAGAATAAGGCACCGGATCATTAGAGTCACCTTATTAATTTATTTCATTATATAAGATAATCCATGGGAACCTAAATTTTAGGGTCAACTATATTAAATGATTTAGGTATTGAAAAGTGCATCTTTGAAAGAAATATCACACATAGTATTTGAGTGGTTTTCTTTTAAAGTACAACCAATTTAATATACATCACATGAATATTAAATTCAAAATTATTTCATCCCATGAAATATTTTTTACCACATGTTTTATTCCTTTATATATGTATAATTCTAAATATTTAGTTTTGAAATCCATATTCCATCAAACAAATTAATATTTTCACACCATATTAATGTGTAAATATTTTCAAAACCCACAAGTTTGTGAAATTCATACAAAAATAAAAGTCAAATATAATCATACATATCAAAATTCAACTCATGCATAATGTATGCAGACTTTTATTGTAAAGGTTCAGAATTATATAAGTTTGATAATATTCATATGAGTAAGCCTGGGGTGATAGATATCCAACCCCAACTTTATTAAATATGGCATAAGCATCCATTCTAGTGGGAAGTCTAACCCAAAGTCCCTCTCCCCTGGGATATTTTACTCAATATAGAATTCAATTCATTATAACTCTAAAACCTAATATGTATAAACTATATTCAATAAATAAATTCAAGACAATAACATTAATCACAAACTAAGGTCAAGGTAGATGAAAATTAAATATCATGTAGTCATACCTAACATGTGATGGAAGACTAAACAATTTATAATAAGTGTTTTATCAAAAAAATAAAGGCTTTTCTAATATCCATGTTTTATTAAATTTTAATAAATATGAATATTCTAAAAGGAATAAAAAAATAATAATTTTTTTTTATTTTAAAATTTTTAAATACAAATATAAATATTTAATATTTCATTTAGGCATAAAAATTTCATATTTACAATTCCTAACATTTATCATTTATAAGAAATTTATAAACTATAAAAAAAAGAAAAAAAATAAATTTTACCATTTTAGGATATATAATATTTTTTGATAGATAATGGGAAAATATCAATCATAATATATGATTGATATCGTTGCTTATGATAGGTGAAATCATATGGTACTAGTCATATTGGATGATATCCATTATATTGTCAATATAAAATGATGCTATTTTTTTGGAAAACCTTGGATTCAATCATAGATTATGATATCAGATACAATATCTTATAAGATAGTACAAAATCATGAGTTTTTTATATATCATACCCTATGATATGTGAAAATATTACACTATAAGTAATCCAAAAAAATAAATCCTTAATATCACACACTATGATATGGCCCCAAACACCTTATAACATACACATTCTTCAAAAAATAAGTATAAAAACACATTGATTTAGTGATTACTATGGCTCTGGTTCTATTAATGGGTTTTTAGTGACCATATAATGATCTTGGTAATATAATTAAACCCATAATATACCCAATCTATAATTAACATGATCAACATGCGGAAGAAGAGCATAAATAACTGGTTTATATTTATTACTGTGACTTTCATATCTATTGAACATGATGAAGTATGCTGGATTTGTATCACTAGAGTAATAACCAAAAGATTTACACCAATAAGGGAGTTACAATAGTTTTGAATACTTATTCTTAATTACATGCCTCATATTCTTTAAATGTGTGTTAACACCATCTTGATGAGGATGGATGCATAATCCATAACCAAATATAGATTATTATTTAGCTTTAATGAATTTCAATAACAAAAATAGGAGGTACCATCCGTTTTATAGGCCCTCTATATTAAATTAAGAGAGATAAGATTTTAATTCTATCTCATGGTAGCCACCGTGAGTTAAAATAACACTTGAATCATTGGATTATGTTACTATTTGAATATTTTAGATTTATTTTCATACCATAAATGAATCAACCCATTGATTCATAACCAAAGGGAATTGATTGGGAAAACATGACAAAATTCATACATGTGATATATTATATCACATGTCTATCATAAATACTATAGATACTAAAAATATGTTATTATAAGTGCATCAATATGAGCATATCACTGATTATGATTCAGGGATATTATAAAATATGATATCCGATATTTTAGTACATTTACAACACTCCCCACCTTTAAACCATTCCATCCTTGATAAGAAAATAACTCGAGCTATTAATAAATAGCTAATTAAACAACATCCCATGGAGAATAAAGCACCATAACATATATACTTATCACCTAAATAGATCAAAGTTCTAGGTGGACCCATGAAATAATTACTTGGAAACACCCTTTACCTCTATAAAGGATTCATCCATGTGTAAGCTCACATTACATGACTCCCACTAAAATTCCACATCGAATACCATTCCAACAACATATCACTAATCAATATAACATGAATCGATAACCATAAACCATGAAAATAAACCTTAAAACATTAATTATTAAGGGAACCACCCATGATATAGTCATAACCCCACATTTAATGATCAATGTAAAATCCAAAAGAAGCAACACACAACCCCACCTTCGATTACCTATAAGATTATAACCACTAATAATGATAACCTGGCTGGGTTAAATCACTTTATGTGTAAGAGACTAATGAACATACCAAGACGTAGTGTTAAATTACTCACACAGTCTGGTAAAAAACCTAATGATCATCAATGACCTAGTCCTCCAAAATCTAAATCGTAAGGTCCTGACTATTCAGATAACCCTACTATGTCTCCTCCAGACCTTAGGATAAAACATGCCAAAATTGAGTGACTATAACCAAAACCCATAGAGAAACATTATTCACTACATAGATAAAATCACCACATAATGAATATCAATGATCCTCTAGTATTACACCACAAATATTCCATACTTATTGGGGAACCCTAGTTCATATATACTCATCGCATCACCGATGACGAGTCTTTGCAATACTTCACTATTCAATCTTAAAGAAATTTATCATACCCAAACCTTTAAGTGAATGTGTTAGGTGACCCTAAAATTGAATCCACCGCACTTGATCTCTTATATTAATAGACATGTGAAGGTTGGAACTTGTAGAAAAATATATTCCAACACTTCTACAAAAACCAACCACTTTGATGGTAATTACACAAATATATCCAACATCCTTAAATACTCTTGATAGGGTGTTGAATTCTTATAAACTGTTTCACCAATTAGATAAAAAACCATTACGAACTCAAGGTCATTACTCATGAGACATTACACCATCATCTTGAATTTAATTAAAGGACTTATTGATTCCTCAATATCAGAACTCATACCACAAGGGTTTGACACATATTTGGTTTTCTAAAAGTGGTCCAAACAAAATCTCTAAAAGTTTGAGTTTTTCACCCTATGTTTTATTTAAAATGACATTGTAATAAATGAGGAACACTAAAAAAATCCATAGGTATTTTATTATAGCTAATTTATTAGATAAATACCTATAAATATATATATATCCTTATAAGAAATCGATACAAATACTAAACACTCTATAAGGGTAACCCTAGGATATCCCATAGAATAATATTCATTATTACAATAACCAAAATGGATAACAAATACATAATAGTTTACATGGATAGATAGTCTATTCTATCTAAGAAGGATCCTTTAACTATAAAGGTATATTGAGGAGATCCACTGGAATCACCAACCCCAAATGATAACACTTAAAGAGAAAAATGGATCTCACTGGAATTTATGGGTATGAGTGTTCATGAGGAAGACACATTTAATACTTCATGTATTTATAGAAACATCCAATCTATATCTATTCATTTTATATAATCATCCAAATAATTACTTACATAACACTAGGTTTGATGGAAATTATTGGAATGTGGTAAATAAAGATGGCCTAAAGCATTGTGCATCTCATGTTGTCTCCACAACACTAACTTACCCACTGGAATTATATCTTGGATTGCTTTAGATCCTTCAATAGATAAGTTTATCATATATAATTTGTATTTAAAATATAGCTCTATCCATGAAATCACTCTGTCTATCCAGAGGGATGCATTGTCCTATTCCAAAATCTAGGGTGTATCACAACCTAGAAAATTTCAACTACCAAAACTTGATACGGGTCTCTAGTCAAAACTCATACTAGAGGATAAAATCAAACTACCTAGTTCATATAGATCAACATCTAATCAAGCTCAAGAGATTCTATATCCACAATATTAATCTTTGTTATGGTCATTTTCCCTAGAAAAGAATCAAGAATCCTTTGAACTCAATCATTCTATATCATCAATGAATATGACTCCCTGAGTAAAAGATCAAACAAAAATCATGGTAGGATAATAATATCATGAATTTATATAAATTTAAAGAAACCATTTAATACACCATTCATGGAAAGTAAAATTCAAAATTACTTTCTAATCAGTGGGTGTTTAGACCAAACAGGAAGAGTATATAAAGACTACAACTATACCTCTATCATATCAAGCTATACTAAAAACCTCCCGACACATCAATTAATATAACACACATAGAACATCCTAGATATAGTTAGTCATATCTAGATTAGTATGATATACCATACACTCTAGGAGGAAGATATTCAATAATCATAATCAGTGGATAATATTCCCTCATCTCATGAGGTAAAGGTACCTAACAATTAATCTCTAGATCAATCCATCATTACCCCATTGATCTGTGGTGAGACACTCAAACACTAGTATAATGATACCAAAACCCTGCATTTTTATATGAGATGAATGTTTATGAGTAACATTCTTTATTATGATTGGATAAACTAACATTTAATAGATAATATTTTGAAAATATAACATAATAAGAAAAATGAGGATAATAAATAACCACTACATAAGGAATCTAATAGCTTATACAAAAAAATGCCTCAGGGTTACAATTCAACTAATAGGTTACTTGATTCCTAGAGAAAGGAATCTTTGGTCATCACACCTAATTTGGTCACCATGGCTAGTTAATCAAACTCAATACCCCCTTATCATCACCACCCTGAAAACCCAAACCAATCCTCACTGGAAAAATAACTCCAAAATCCTTCATTAGGACTTGAATTACTATGATACCATTTTGATACAAGCTGGACCACCAAGATCCCACTTGCGTCAAAGATAATTCAAGAATGCCACTCCAAGACTACCTTTAATATGATAGGGAATGCACATTAACACTAAGAAAGAATACAATTTATGGGAGGACTTGGTCTATAATAACCTATAACATAAATGAATCTCCATTGTACAATAATATCCAACAATACTATAATACACACACATAGACCAACTAAACTGTATACAATGAAAGAATGGGATATCAAATGACATGAATGACACCAAAAGGAAATACACTATGCAATAAACTAAATCATCAGGTGAACCTAAATAAAGGAATTGAAACAACTCCTCAAAATATGGATTCCTAGAAAAAATCCATTAAAAACTGCCTCCACCAAAACCACCATCAGGTAATATGAAACTGTTATTCCAACTCCATTAACTCTAAAGTATTACTTGAACATTATGATGTCTATAAAAACACAACATAGGTGGGAAAAAATCACATGTAGTGTTGAGTACAAATATATCCATTAGGATACCCTAAAAACACATGTAAAGATAAACCAATAAGTTAAATCCAAACCCAAGACCATGGAGAAACATAAAATGTCTTAAAGGGACCATATATGATCTAAAGTTAAGACAACCATGGGGAATAGAAGAATCCCAATATTTATTGATAATCTCCTTAAATTATCATATCACATAAGAAACTAGTGATACCAAGGGTAAAAAATACCCACAACACCTGAAGTCGATATCCCAACCATAATCCACATGAAAAGGTTGACATTAAGGCTTGATATTTTGTTATAAAACTAAAATAATCCACATATAATGATATAAAATAATTACCGTGACTCCCGAATGACTAAAATTCTATAAATTCTGCACTACCTCTTTGAAACTATATTGTGAGACCCACTACTCATCGAGGTATGTGTGTATTGATCAAAAAAGTACCTAACCCCTATGGAGGAACATGCACTAGCATACAAGGGAGTATTTTCTATATAAATAGAGAAACATGCCCTGACATATAGAGGAATACTAAATCCATGGCCCCAATATATGAGATAATGGATGAAGGACCCTACCATGACACACATGGGAGTACTGACTCCATATCCCCAATATATAAGGGAACAAATGGAGGAACTTTCCCCATCACATGGGGAAGTAATAACTCCATCTATCATATATGGGATCAAACCCTATCATGAGTACAAAACCAAGGGATAACTTAAACCCTATGAATTAAGGGAAGTTCCCCAAATCATGATGGAGTACCAAAACTCTATGTCTACTCCAAACACATTTCTCGAACCCCGTTATTATCTATATGGATCTAAGATCCAATAAATTCTAAAATCTTCTCATAGATGGCCTATGATGGCCAAAATTATCTTACCACCATTCTTTACACAAATAAATTATTATAATGGACTAATAATATATCCAAAATTGACATGTAGGTGTGAAATCATGAAGAACATTGTAAGTTACCCAGTACATAGTTTTTCTATCAGGGTACATGGATTGTAGTTCACTTGGGAAAGGTTGATCATGTAATACCACTTCCCAATTCACGTGAAGTAGATATACAAAGTGTGTGTAATGGGGTAAAGGGTATATAGGGATACTCAGTAGGAATACATGTGCACCAGTCACATGTTAAGTTTCCTCTCTATCTGTAAATGACGTCTCTAGAATGTACTTGATTTTTAGACCCTATGTGGCTACTAGAAATGTATAGCTTATAGACAACGAGTAGCACCAACCAATATACATGGTGTTTGTTAAATAGAAACATAAAATATGATTCTATCTAGATGTCATCATGTGTATGTGGTTACATGTTCGAGCAATCATGCTTGAGATACATGACACGTGACTTGAAGTCACACGACCTTTGATATTTAAAAACACAAGAAAACCTTAGCACCACCGATTCCAAGTCACATAAAGTGATTTACAAAGACAGATGTTGTGTATAATTTATGGAAATTTGTAAAATTAGTCTCATTAAGTACACAATGTGTAATTGGAGATTTCACACTATGTATTAATAGAAATTCCAAAATCCTAGAATCTTTGTATTCATGCTTGAACACTTCCATCTCCTATTTTTCCATCCACACATTCACTATTGGATAAATCTTCTTTAACCTATGATTATTTGATTACAATCCATTATAGAATTATTATTCTATAATCAAACTCATTTTTAAAAATTTGGGAACAATAATAAAAATGTTTTGTGTTTAGAGGAAATAATCCCAAATAAAGAATAGGATCACATTTTGGTTTAAATAAGATTATAAGTATGATATAAGAATAATGTTTATATCAATGGTGGAAAATATCTCAATAGGTTATGTAACTCAAATAATATTTTATTGATAAAATGAATATGTTATTGAAGATAAATATTAATATTCATGTTTTTTACCAACAACAAATTCGTTAAATAAATAAACCAAGTATTATTCTTGAAAAAAAATTCTTGATAAAAATAGAGGTTTCATCCCCATCTTCATCCCAAGATTGTAAATAAATAATTAAATAATTATGTAGTACTAATGGAGAATAAAATATAATTAAAGTATGAAAATACTTTCTTCATGTGTTAATAAAATAATCCAATTCAAATATTCAATATAATATCTATTAAATCCTTATCCTTATTGATGAAATAATTCTAAAATAATAAAATCCATGTAATGAAAAATTTTAAAGCAGTAAATTTATTCCTTTTAAACAAACCATGAAAAAAATTTTATTCCAATACTATAATTTTGAATATTTGATTATTTTTCAAAAAGATTTTTTATTCATGTTACTAGTAAAGTATGAACCGTGGAAAAATCCATGGATTCAGATAATTTAATATAAAAAGACACATAAACATGGGAAAATAAATTTGCAGGGTACACGTGATAAAACAACCACCCAAATGAACAATTTTTTTTTCATATTCATAATTAGAAAAATTATCTTGAGATTAAATAATTTAAAAAGAATAATATTTTTTTAATCACTACCAAAAATATTATCAAATGAAAAACCTATTGAATCAAATATCCAAACTTTTTAAATTATCATGAATTTTACTTGATAATAATTATTTACTAAATTAACATCATATTTTTGGTAATTAATCATTTTATAAACCTTTCATTATTGTAACCATTTCATTTTCATATAAATTTAATTGATTTGACCTTGAAGAGATGAGGATCGAACCACAAAAAAAATCAAGGAAATAGGTTTTTTAAAGAGTACTGCTTTGATGGTTTACAAATTTTTCTTTAATATTTTTATCTTAGTCTACACTAATTTTCACAACCACCATGAGGAACATAGGTAAATTTATCTTCATTGCACAATGAAAATGAGAGAGAGAGAAAGAGAAAGGTTTCTTTGGGGTGATCTCTTCGCTAATAGAAAAGATAATGAGAGGAGATGAATTTATCCCCCAACATTCAAATTGGGTAAATTTTGACTTAGAAATGGATAATTATTTCCCATAAACCCCACATAAAATCTTATCTTAATTACCCATCTTAAAAGAATATTGGAAAGACAACTCTTTTAATAATATACTTCCATAAAATATATAATATTCATTATCATCACCATGTGGAATGACATTTCCATGTCACCATTACATAAACATGAAAAAATAAATAAAAATAACTATTAATTTTTATTTGGATTAAAGATTTTAAATTATCATTCTCAGGGTTCAAAATCCTACCATAAAAATTATACCTCTCTTAGGTAAAAAAACCAATTTCGGAAACAAAAATGGTGCCAAAAATTTCATCTGATCTTACATTTAGGTGATATAAATTTTTTCGATCTAACATAAGTAAATATTTATTAATAATTATTAATTATTCCTCAAAAATAATATAGCATGAATGTGACACCCTAAGATTTTAGTATGAATTCCCCTTTAAATAAAGACTATTTTGAATAGCTTGTTTCACACAAAACACCAAAGTAAAATGAAAAGTGATACATTTTATTAAGATAAAATATTATAATTCAATATAAAAATTAATACATTATGAGAATGTAATATGAAAATTCATTAAGAAAATTATTAGAGGAATAAATTCACAAGTAAAAAAAATACCAAAAACATGAAATCCTTATCGTCGTGGTTTTTTATGAAGATCATAACCTCGATTGAACAAAGGAAATAAGGAAAAAAATTATAAATATAATATACATATTTAGAGATAAGTAAATGAATAGTATAAATAATTATAATAATATATAATAGGATATATATATAATGAATTATGACCATTATAAATATGTCCATTGGATATATGATTATTAGAAATATTGTAATTGGAACTATGGTCATTGGATATGATTGTATCCAATAATTATGTTAAAGTTTTATAATTTTTAATAAAAAATTTAAAAAAATATCATTAAAAAATGATAAATAGTGAAACAAAAAGTTAAAAATTAATTAAAATATATTATTATAAAAAATATTTTATGCGTTACATATTATTATTATTATTATTATTATTAAATAATGATTTCAATAAAATGGATTGATAAAAGTGAATTATTTTTAATGTAAATAAATACCATCCATGAAATAATTTGGTAACTATAAATAATACTAATATAAATATTCATGCTTAATTAAATATGATTTGTTTCGTGACATATTTTTATAATATATTTTATATTTTTATTTAAAAATTTAATATCTCTTATTTTAAGAAATTAAATGAAATTATTTATAAATATATTCTAATTAATTAAAATTCATGTATTTTTTTATTTTTTAGAAATAATAATAAAATATTTTAATTTTAAAAAGATACATTTTTCAAAGGGTTGTTTTTTAAGTGTTGTGTATTTTTATCTTAATAAATGAAATTGATAATTTTTAATTAATGAAACTAATGTACTATTTAGATGTGTAAAAAATATAATAACACACATTTAATTATTAATTGATATTAAATAATATTAAGAACACTTAATGTTTAAAAAATCATTTATCTATAAAAATAGTGTTTTCTATTTATTTTATATTTTCATTTAAAAGTAAAATTAATCATATTTAGAAATTGAATTAGATTAAATGGATTAAAAAATTTTAATCATCACATTAAAATTTTATAATAGGGTTTATCTTATATTTTTAATAAAAAAAATAATTACCATAGTTAACAATTAAACAAGGTAAAAAGTGGTAAAAAGAGGAAAATTAAAGTGGTTCATTTTTTTTATAATTAAAATGATATTCAAACATTATAAAAGTATTTTTTTGGAGTGGGAATTTAAAATAAATGTATTAGTAATATTTCCACACTGAACTTTCCTGTCTCCCATGTGAGTTCATCTTTACGCTTCACTTTACTTAAGTTTCCAAAGAAATGTCCCTTATTTACACCTATAAAAGGATATATCCTCTACCCATTCCAAAAAAATATATTACTTCAAAAATATATTTTATGTCTTCCAATTTTTTACTTTCCTAAATCCTTATAAGAATTTGGGTAGATTTAAGTTCCAATAAAGAAGCCTAAATCCTTTATTCTGAAGGAACCTGTGTCGAGAAGGAATGAATTCATCAAGTAAATATGTAAGTTTTTCTCCTAATTTTTCAATTACCTTATCATATAAACTATTTATAAACATAAAAAACCACTTTAATGATGTTATATTGACATAATTATACTTATGTTAAAATAATAATACAATTATATAACTGCAAACTCTTATTCGCTATTACAACATGATCTTGTTTGGGTTGGTTTATCCACCTACATGAACGATGCTATACCGACATCACCATATTTCACCATGAATAGGTATAAAAACATTAATAATGGTAATATATGATATTATTGAGTATTAAATTTCATTAATATGGTTATATATTTATGAAACAAAAAAATTAATGGTCATTATAAATTAACTTGTTACCATCAATAAATTACCCGAACTATGCTCATTATGGATTCTATTATCACAAACTATACATATAATTACCATATAATTAACATAGATATTTATAAATCATTTAATTAAAATTATTATAATACCTTTAATAATATATTAATGATAAACCTGATATTAAATAATGTCTACCAAAGTTAGTATTATGAAACTTGTACAAAACAATCAAAATTACAAACATCCAATGATGAAAACAGACATTAAATAACTAATATATATGTGATTAATGATTATAATTGAAGATTATAAAAGGTAATGTATATTAGTAATGTTATAAAATAAGGGATTAACATATTTATTTTTATTATATAGGATATTAATTAACTTTCACGAATATCCGGAGTAAAAGGTAAGATTTTTCTTATCTCAATTTTTAATCCTTGGGATATGTTCTATATTCTACAAATTCATTATTTATGTGGTTTATTTACTTAACCATGAAATTATTATACCATATTTTTCATATAATTCCTAGTATTTAAAAATCCATATCATTTTCTTTCCTTCAATGTATTTTGATTCAAAAGTTTCCAAAACTATAAGGGTTTATTTTCTAATCCCATTTGAATATGAGAATGTTTATGTTTGAATTTTACTTTATTGAAAATGTTGGTTATTTATATATTAAACCCCATATATTTTATTATAATCTAGTAATTTATAGGTTTTACATGTATCCTTATCATTTCACCTCTTTTTAGTTCATAATTTGACTAAATGGGGATTTTAAAGAAGAGATGGACTTTTCTCTCCCTTTTAGTCAGGGATATTTATACTATATGTCTATATTATTTTTAATATAAGTAATTATTTATGATTTTATGATTTCTTAAGGTTATTTTCAATGTAATTTACTTAATTTTAAAAATTAATCTTCTTTTAACCTTTATAGTACAGTTGTTTTCCACAAACTTTTTCTTTCTTAAGAAAATGTTAAAGGAATATTATTCTTAAATGTTTTTGGTACTAATTTATTTTTCTATCATCTTTGTTAGTTTATTTAATAAAATTACATTCAAATTATTCATGGTTTTATAAAAATGTTATATTACTTTTTTTTATAAAATATTTTTCTTTAAAATAAATGGTATAAAAAATATAAAGGATATTTCTTCTTCTTTCTCAAAGTAAATTTTAATGATCTTGTAAAAGAATTTTTTATCTATTTAAACATCCTTTAATATTTATTATGATTATATGGTAATATGATCTAATTATTAAATCTACTTTATTTCTCTCGATGGATTATGATAATGTCATATTGTAGTTATCATAGAACTTGTATATTCCCTATGGGTTTATTAAGATGTGATGGAAATAAGAATGTTTTCATGTTATGTGGAATGAATATATATAGTTTTTTATTATGTGATGGGTGGTACTATAATTATACATACCTCCAATGAATTGGGTAAAACAATATCTCATGAGATGGATGGGAATAGGGAGTGAACCCAAATAGTCAAGGGTCTTTGTCCATTAAGTGATGGATGGGCCTAAAATTATACACCCATCCAATGAATTGGTTAAAGAGTTATATCTTGCAATATAGAATGTCAGGGATTAGAGATAAACATTAATAATGTAACGCCCCGACCCCTGTTACCCAGAGTCAGTGCATTATTGTGTAACATTGTCATGATCACAAAAGATCAAGTCTCGAAAGACCGAATAGTTTAGTAGGCTTGGAAACACTAGATACATTCATAAATGTTACATTACATCATAAAGTGAAAAATACAATAACATAGTCTCCATAGTCCACACCCATATCCCCTTCAGACTATCCCTGCAGGTTAGTCATAAAATATTTCTTCACATTCTGAGAAAAATAAAACATTGAAAGGGGTGAGCTCATATGCTCAGTAAGGATAACAATTTAGCGGAAGCTTTCATAAATAAACATTAACATTTAAGGAAATGTATAACTAAAGCAAAATCCTTTTAAACTTGAACTTCAATATAATATGGAAAAAGTAAAATGAGATAATTCCATTTACTTCTTCACATGGATATTCTACCGGTCGAATAATCACATGCAATACCAATAACCACTTTCATAATGATGGAATGCATAATGCCAGACTATCATAACCACGTAGCCAAGGCCTCGTTCCAAGACTACAAATAAGATTTTGTCAAGGCCTCGTTCCAAGACACTAGTTTGTCTCATGAGACCTACTGATGCATCGAGGAGCTATAACGGGCTCCACCCGTCACTTATTAAGTCCAATGCATTCCTTATATGAAAAGGTTTAAACATATCATAAACCATAACATAATCGTATCACATAAAACATGCATAAAGGAAACATAAAATTTCCACATTTTAATCACAAGATATCAATACAACACATTGATATAATAAAAACATTATCAAAACTATTTTCAATACCAAAATAAAAGAAAATTAAAACTTGGCATTTATTTTTCATTTAAAAAAGTTATCGCTTGTAGAGGAAGCCGAAACTCAAATAATGGTCACAGCGGTGGAGAAGTCTTTGTCACCACATACATAAGAAAAAAAATTCCCTTTTTTCATTTAGTAAAACACTTCGTATAAAAATATTTATTTTGAATAAAAGTAAAAGTCAAAGGGGTTCATACACCGTATAAAAGAAAGTCTTGTATTAAAACAAAATACGCCTTAATGAAAGAAGATTGAGACGAAATCCCTTACAAGGATAATTTTTTAAATAAAATAGATCTATTATGTGTATTCACTATAAGTAAACATAAAGAAAGTAAAAATACAATATAGGACATAATAATATCATGACATAATTTCAAAGTAGTATATTAACCCAAAGAACAGAAATTGGGTTAAGAAGTTCCCTTACCTCATGTCTGACTTGAATCGATCGTTATTTAATATCATGAATAATAAACTAGAGTTAATCTCTACTTGCTTAAGAAACTTTTTTCAAGTTCATTATCCCTTTTATATTACTTATTACCATGTTATGAAAATTATTTAGTCATTTAAGTTAATAACAGTCGTTTTGTCGCTCTTTGGTACTTGAGTCAACAATAAACATCTTACAATTAAAAGTTGTTCATGTGGTAAAATATACATTATATCCAGAATTATATTCATGATTTAGATGTCATATATATCATATATATCCAGTATATACTTTCCATTATAATATTATATAACATTTAGAGGTAATAAATGAAATGCACCGTTCATGGAGACGGTAAGCCGTACGTATGCATGAACGCTACTTTCATTTCTATTTTGTAATTAATGGAATTAAAAAAATGATATATATATATTATAATTCTATTATAATATATATGTTATATAGGTCACATAAGTTCATTAATTTCATTCTTTATACATTCCATGTATTGCTTGAACGAGTCACATCAGTTGAGGGGGCGGTTGTCCACACTTCCTCAAATAAAATTATCGCATTTAGACAACATGAAAAGCATAAAGGTATGCTTTAAATTTAAAATACTTAAGCATAGAGAGGAAATAAATATAATATATATCATAAATAAATATATTTACATCATAATTTCCACCATTAGAGGTGGTAGGAGAAGATAGAACAATCATCGTTTCGTGAGGTAGTAATTCGCCATCCACGGAAACAATATGTTCTTTAACCATTAGATGGAGGTGTGTGTAAGTGTAGCCAAAATAATTATCATAAAAACATCCTAGTATATTTAATATACTGGTTTTGTTACAAAATAAATGAATAAAAAGAGTTTAAGGGGTTGGAGAAGTAAAATAAAACAAAAGAGAATAAGTGAAGACATTACCTTTAAATCGGGTAACTCTTTGTGATTTGAGCCAAAGGATTCCTTGGGAAGACTTATGACCAAAGTGAGGCTTCTAGGAGTAAGAGAGGGAAGTTTAGAGAGTATTTGGGCAGAGGTTGGTCGATCCAAATGGCTTTCATGGTGTGTATATGGTGGTAGAGGTGGGGGCCTTTTATAAGAGGAGAGGAGGGACACTCTTGGAAAGTCATGAAATGTTACATTATTATGAAATGATTTTCGGATTTTAAAGGTCCCACAATGATATATTTCTAGGATAAGGTGATAAGGGTTCAAAATATACTCATAAATTAGGTTTTTGACAAGTTTAAGTCTTAGATGTTACATTATCTTTTCATTTTATTTAAATCGTTTATTAATGAGGTAATCACTGTATCATCATTGTGTCATAAAAAAATTAATTTATTTAATGTCTAAAAATTATAAAAAATATATCATGATGTAGGAAATATTTTTATATTTCCAATGAATATTTATAGTCTAAAATTTAACTTATATAATCCCATGTAATAATTGTTTTAGTAAAACAACACATGTTTGTGACAATTTTATTTTTACTTTAAATAAAAAGTTATTAATGTCATTTTCTTACCCAAGTGGCTCCATGGGGTCCCCAAGTTGACCCATGGATTTTCATTCTCGGCCATGAATCATCCAGTAAGGGTAGGTCAAGTGTAAATATATTTTCATATTTTTATAATATCATTTTTACCTTAAATTTCACTAATTACCTTTAATTGCGATTAATAAAACTTAAAAGTTACTATTCACCAAAAAATTATTTTAATCCCATTGAACCACATTTTACATACTAATTTCAACCATGTATGTCAGATTTTTGAAATTCAATTCATAGAATTGGTAAAGTTTCATTTAAACGAAAAATCAGTTTTTTAACTACCACTTAGTGGTTTCACTATTCATCAAAAATTGAAGTTTTTCAGAAAAATGCCAATAATTCACCCTAAACTATAATTGATATTCCAAATTAAAAAATTATGACTATTTTAAAAAAATCCAAAAATTTAAGTTGCATTAATTAATTTTATAATTAATTCCCACTGTCACAACAAATAGCATGTTTTTAAGAAATAATATATATCAGAAGATTGACAATTGTTTATGTCCAATTTCAAAGTGAAATTAATTATAATGACCACCATTGGATAAAATGGTAAAAATATATTCTAATTATACTTTTAAACCACTCAATAGTATAATTTATCACTATAATTTATTTTGATTAAAAAAGTTGTTTTTAAGTACTTTTCACTATTCATAAAAAATTGGAAGTTCTCAGAAAATTACAAAAAATTCAACTTAGGATAATTTCGGTTTTCCGAATACAAAAACGAAGTCCATTTTGAAATATAAAATTTTTATAACTTTAAAAAGTGGTTATTAATATTCATAACGACTACTTTGATTAGTCGCGGTGTGTTAGAACTCGAAGTTGCGTACAATGCAAGCTATTGTATTATTGAAGGAGAAGCGTACCGTGGAAGCTTGTGGTGTTACATTCTACCCTTATTCAAATAATTTCTTCCTCGAAATTTGAAATTATTCTTTGAAAATAAAAGGTTGAAAATATAAAATACCTTTGTGGAAAACCCACATCGGAAATAAGGTTAATAAAAATATAACTTTAAAAGAAAGAAAGAGAAGTACAAAGGTCTCCCGAGATAGCCCATACTAGGATTCTATGAAAATATGGATATGGAAGAAAAAAAACCATCAAGGTATGATGGAGAGTTGTAGAAAACAGGATTAGGAGAAAGTTAACCATAATAAAATCAAAAACTTGTGATTGGTTAAACGGTCATTGAATCCCCAGTTGGAAAAGTTAACCGACAACGTTTTTGTTTTAAGTTACCTTTCATAAAGTTGGGGAATTTATTTAAGAGATTTACTAAGAACGTAAGGAAATATACTTACTTGTCATGTAGACTTTCATTCTTTAATAAATTTTTACCACAAACCCATCTTTCACTCCAAAAGGTAATAGAACTCAAAAATATTCTATTTATCCGAATTGTATAAGGTTTTAAATTTTAACACATACCATTTAGATTAGGAAAACTATTTTGTAATTACCAGGGACTTCCTGTAGGATAGTGGTAGGTAATAAAGGCCTATCGCACTATGGTTGTGGGTTCGATTCCTGCATCTTTGTCCGATGCGATGGGTTATCCCCCGACCTGCAGGTTGTCCTTTTCCTAAAAATATAGTATTATAATATTCCAAAAGTAATCTTCAGAAATGTTTTAACCTTAAACAATACTATCCAAAGTTCAACTTAATCCATTCCAACCTTTATAGTTATCCAAAATACCTCTACCCAGACTTTCTCTAAAATGTCTCTAAATTCCAAAATCAATTGTAACATCAAATTCCACAAACAAAGTAAAGTTTCTCTTATTATCACATACTAAAAATATGATTACCTTAATCATATTAAAACCTTAATGAAACCAAAAAGTACCGCAGTACAATCCTTATATATATCACATTATTCTTATAACCAGAATATAATCCTTGAGTCCAAAAGTACCAATACATTAATTATTCCACTTCAACTGTAGTAACAACATAAGATTGGCCTTGATCCCTTGGCCTTTTCTGAGGTAAGTTTCCCTGACGCTTAGGAAATTCATTTTCATAATGCCCCATTTCCCTTCAATTGTAGCATTCAACATTGATAACCTCTTTCTTTCCCTTGCAATCACGAGCCTGGTGACCTTTTTCTCCACATTTATAACAAACTCCCATTCCTTTTAGGAAAGTAACAGGGTGATTCTTCCCACAATTATCGCATAATGGAAAATCCTTCTTTCCCTTTTTCCTTTTATCTGTCTCTTGTTCCACCGTTCTCTTCTTCTCTTGCTTTACTTTATTGTCATAAGATTTAGAGAATTCCTTTTCTGTCTTGATAGCACGTGAGATTATATCTTCATACGACGAGAAAGATTGTGAGACTAAGGCTCGATGGAGAAATGGTTTTAACCCATCAAATAAATGATCAATATTACTTCTTGGGTTACGTATATAATCTGATGCATGCCTTGCCAACCTTGTTAAGTTAGCCTCATACTTTGCGACATTCTCATCCTCCTTTTGTCTCAGACTCAGAAATTTCCTTTCCATATCTGCTCGATGGTCATGAGGGAAGTATTTTTCTAAGAAAATATCTTTTAAATCCCTCCATTCCATATTTGATACTTCATCATCTTCCTTTGTGTGTTGAATCATCGACCACCATTGATCTACATCTTCAGTGAGGCGGTAAACTACCATGACAACTTTCTCCATTTTTCTACTCCCCAAGGTGTGGAATATTTTTTCTAAGGAGTTTATCCATTGCTCAGCTACTAATGGATTTGTACCCCCATTAAATGTTGGTGGTTGTTGCCTCATGAAGCGGTCTAACATTGATCCTCCATGTTGCGGATCAGGGTGCTTCATACGAGTAAGGTTATTTTTCATAAACTGAGTGAGTTGTCCCAGTATGGTGATAAGCTGATCAGCACCAGTTGTATCACCATCTCCATTATAATAATCATAAGCAGGAGGGCAATCCCTACATGGAGTGCGTGTATTGACACGGTTTCCATTCCTTCCACTAGGTGCCATTTCTAAACAATGTCATAAACTATATTAGTTTATGAATCGATATACACAACAAAAAACTTGAAAAACACTTAACATAAATTAAACTACTTATGGATATAATCCATAATCATAAAAATGTTTCCTTTAAGGAAGTATACACTCATAAACCCTTCATAATGGTTTGTAAAGAAAATGAGAATAATCCTAAGCATATCCCCCGGGAGTGTCGTAACCAAGAGTGCAGCAAGGCCCGTTGTCGTACACCAGTTCCCGTTCGAGTCTGTCTCAAAGCGGTGTTTTTAGGTTTTACCCCTGGGTACATCTGTGCCAGAGCCACCTCTACCTGCTCATATCCAGACATGGATGTATTTCTCAGAAAACTCACAAAATCTCTATAATACCAAAATTCTAAGAAGTTCTTCTATACTAATCCTCAAAGTCTATCTTTGGGCTATGTGCTCTAATCAAAGTTTTTCTAAATCTAGATTCCAAGGTTAGTACTAAACTACCTCTGATACCAATAGTAACGCCCCAACCCCAGTTACCCAGAGTCGATGCATTATTACGTAACATTGGTATGATCACAAAAGATCAAGTCTCAAAAGACTGAATAGTTTAGTATCCTTGGAAACACTAGATACATTCATAAATGTTAAATTACATCATAAAGTGAAAACTAAAATAATATAGTCTCCATAGTCCACACCCATATCCACTTCAGACTATCCCTGCAGGTCAGTCATAAAATATTTCTTCACATCCTGAGAAAAATAAAACATTGAAAGGGGTGAGCTCAGATGCTCACTAAGGATAACAATTTAGCGGAAGCTTTCATAAATAAACATAAACATTTAAGGCAATGTATAACTAAAACAAAAGCCTTTTAAACTTGAACTTAAACATAATATGGAAAAAGTAAAATGAGATAATTCCATTTACTTCTTCACATGGATATTCTACTGGTCAAATAATCACATGAAATATCAATAACCACTTTCATAATGATGGAATGCATAATGCCAGACTATCATAACCATGTAGCCAAGGCCTCGTTCCAAGACACTAGTTTGTCTCATGAGACCTACCAATGCATCGAGGAGCTATAGCGGGCTCCACCCGTCACTTATTAAGTCCAATTCATTCCTTATATGAAAAGGTTTAAACATATCATAAACCATAACATAATCGTATCACATAAAACATGCATAAAGGAAACATAACATTTCCACATTTCAATCACAAGATATCAATAAAACACAATGATATAATAAAAACATTATCAAAACCATTTTCAATACCAAAATAAAAGAAAATTAAAACTTGGTATTTATTTTTCATTTAAAAAAAGTTATGGCTTATAGAGGAAGATGAAACTCAAATAATGGTCACGACGGTGGAGAAGTCGTTGTCAATGCATACGTACGACAAAAAACATTCCCTTTTTTCATTTAATAAAACACTTCTTATAAAAATATTTCTTTTGAATAAAAGTAAAAGTCAAAGGGGTTCATACACCGTATAAAAGAAAGTCTTGTATTAAAACAAAATATGCCTCAATGAAAGAAGATTGAGACGAAGTCCCTTACAAAGATCATTTTTTAAATAAAATAGATCTATTATGTGTATTAACTATAAGTACACGTAAATAAAGTAAGAATACAAGATAGGACATAATAATATCATGACATAATTTGAAATTAGGAGATTAACCCAAAGAACAAAAATTGGGTTAAGAAGTTCCCTTACCTCGTGTCCGACTTGACTCGATCGTTCTTTAATATCCTGAATAATAAACTAGAGTTAATCTATACTTTCTTAAGAAATTTTTTTCAAGTTAATTATCCCTTTTATATTACTTATTACAATTTTATGAAAATTATGTAGTCATTTAAGTTAATAACGGTCGTTTTGTCGCTCTTTGGTACTTGAGTCAATAATAAACATCTTATAATTAAAAGTTGTTCATGTGGTAAAGTATACATTATATCCAGAATTATATTCATGATTTATTTGTCATATATATCATATATATCCAGTATATACTTGCCTTTATAATATTATATAACATTTAGAGGTAAGAAATGAAATGCACTGTTCATGGAGATCGTAAGCCGTACGTACGCATGAACACTACTTTCATTTTATTTCGAAATTAATGGAATTAAAAAAATGAGAGATATATATTATAATTCTATTATAATATATATGTTATATGGGTCACATAAGTTCATTAATTTCATTCTTTATACATTCCATGTATTGCATGAACGAGTCACATCAGTTGAGGGGGCGGTTGTCCACACTTCCTCAAATGAAATTATCGCATTTGCACAACATGGAAAGCATAAAGGTATGATTTAAATGTAAAATACAGAAGAATAGAGAGGATATAAATATAATATATATCATAAATAAATATAGTTCCATCATAATGGCCACCATGAGAGGTGGTAGGAGAAGATAGAACAATCATCGTTTCGTGAGGTAGTAATTCCATATCCACGGAAACAGTATGTTCTTTAACCATTAGACGGAGGTGTGTGTAAGTGTAGCTCGAATTATTATCATAATAAAATCCTAGTATATTTATGATACTGTTTTTTTACAAAATAAAGGAATAAAAAGAGTTAAGGGGTTGGAGAAGCAAAATAAAACAAAAGAGAATAAGTGAAGACATTACCTTTAAATCGGGTAACTCTTTTTGATTTGAGCCAAAGGCCTCCTTGGAAGACTTATGCCCAAAGTGAGTCTTCTAGGAGTAATATAGGGAAGTTGAGAGAGTATTTTGTCAGAGTTTGGCCAAGCCAAATGGTTTTTATGGTGTGAATAAGGTGGTATAGTTGGGGGCCTTTTATAAGAGGAGAGGAGGGGCACTCTTGGAAAGTCATGAAATGTTACATTATTATGAAATGATTTTCGGATTTTAAAGGTCCCACAATGATATATTTATAGGATAAGGTGATAAGGGTTCTAAATATACTCATCCAATCGGTTTTTTACAAGTTTAAGTCTTAGAGTTTACATTATCTTTTCATTTTATTTAAATCGTTTATTAATGAGGTAATCGCTGCATCATCATTGTGTCATAAAAAATTTAATTTATTTAATGTCTAAAAATTATAAAAAAACTATCATGATTTAGAAAATATTTTTATCTGTCCAATTAATATTTATAGTCGAAAAGTTAACTTATATAACCCCATGTAATAATTGTTTTAGTAAAACAACACATGTTTGTGACAATTTTATTTTTTACTTTAAATAAAAAGTTATTAATGTCATTTTCTTACCCAAGTGGATCCATGGGGTCCCCAAGTTGACCCATGGATTTTATTGGTCTACCATGACTCATCCAATAAGGGTAGGACAAGTGTAAATATATTTTTATATTTTTATAATATCATTTTTACCTTAAATTTCACTAATTACCTTTAACCGCGATTAATAAAACATAAAAGTTACTATTCACAAAAAGATTATTTTAATCCCATTGAACCAAATTTTACATACTAATTACAACCATGTATGTCGTATTTTTTAAATTCAATTCATAGAATCGGTAAAGTTTCATTTAAACGAAAAATCAGTTTTTTAACTACCACTTAGTGGTTTCACTATTCATTAAAAATTGAAGTTTTTCAGAACAATGCAAAAAATTCACCCTAATCTACAATTTATATTCCGAATTAAAAAATGATGTCTATTTTAAAAAATTCCAAACATGTAAGTTTCATTAATTAATTTTATAATTAATTCCCGCTGTCACAACAAATAACGTGTTTTTAAGAAACAATATATATCAAAAGATTGACAATTGTTTATGTCCAATTTCAAAGTGAAATTAATTATAATGACCACCATTGGATAAAATGGTAAAAATATATTATAATTATACTTTAAAACCACTCAATATTATAATTTATCACTATAATTTATTTTGATTAAAAAATTTGTTTTAAGTATTTTTCATTATTCATAAAAAATTAGAAGTTCTCAGAAAATTACAAAAAATTCAACTTAGCATAATTTTGATATTCCGAATAAAAAAATGAAATCCATTTTGAAAAATAAAATTTCTATAATTTTAAAAAGTGGGTATTACTATTCATAACGACTACTTTGATTAGTCGCGGTGTGTTAGAACTCGAAGTTGCGTACAATGCAAGCTATTGTATTATTGAAGGAGAAGCGTACCGTGGAAGCTTGGGGTGTTACAAATAAACTATAGTAATCAATCCACTATGTGATAATGGTCTTGGAAATAATCCTTGATAAATAGAATGATTTTATGTGCTTATTTATATGAAACATTCTTATTTTTATGTTTTTTACTATCATGATTATTAAAAAATGTTTCCACGCTCTTATTGATTTTTTATTATATTATACCAAATTATTTATTCCATTAATAATGATTTAAGATATATATTTTTTGGAATTATTATCTTTTGTTATATTCATTTACCTTGATTATGTTCTCATACTCACATACTCATCTTATGCTCACTGGTTCACGCCCAAATTTACCGAAGAGAAGAAGGGTAGAACGGTCCTTGTAGTGTAGCTTGGGTTGTCGATTCCACAGAGACCTAAGAAGATACCTAAGATACACAACCTAAGGGATGTATTTTTGGCTATGAAGTGGCCAAATTGTTTTTGTTTTTAAGTGTTTTGGGAGAAGACTAATAAGCTTATTTGAGTTCAATTATAATGAAATGGGTTGATCTTAGGGTTATGCTTGGGTGGATTGAATGCATTTTATTTCTTTAGACAAATTTTTGGTTTTATTAATTCTTGATGAAACCATTCTTCAAAATAACACTAAATTCATCATTTTCTGGTTAGATACTAACTAAACTCAATTACTAGTCACCAACACACTTAGAGAACCAGATTCATGATCTCTCCAAGGTATATGGTCAATTTAGTAATTGGATTTAGCTTTTTCAAACATAGTGAAGATGAGGAGCGAAAATAATTGAAGAATGGAAGTCTTGAATTATTTAACCAATTAACAACAATTCATGCATTAAATAACATTCAATCCAGCCTTTTTATCTTCCTAAGATCAACCCATTAAAGGGTTATCCCTCCATTGATTATATTCTATCAATGGTGGGTAGAAGACGGCTTACATGAATTGAATTGAAGAGATTAAAACCACGGAAATAACGAGTACTCCTCCGTGTGTGTGAATGGAATTCACACCTATGTGTGAACTATATCACCAAAACACAGAGTTATCACTGTGATTTTGTGATTTTAGAGATTTAAGTATAGAAATTGGAAGAAGATAAGAGAAGGAATTGGATTAAGAACTTAGAAATACAAAAAGAAACTTACATGGGGAAATGAAAGCATTACAACGAAAATTGAGCATAATAACATTACATGAAAGAAGGTATGAATTCCTCCTCACCACCACTGCCTTAAATAGTAAAATTTGGATCCTTAGGCCGAGCTCCAACAGTCCAATTCATCCCAATCAATGAGGGTAGACATAGGTGGTGGAAAGTAGGTGGAGAGGAGACTTCTCCACCCTTGACCCGAGATGGCATCCAGCTTGCGTCCACTTGACAGATCCACTTCAAAGTCCTTCTAGATGTCCGATTTGGAGTGGGACATAGAAGACAAAAATGAATCCCTGGATGTCTTATAACATCCTGTAAAATATCAGCCCAATTTACTTTGTGGTTCGGGTGATATGGAAGATTCATTGGGCTGACATTCTGGGCCGCAGATTCTGGCCCAGATTCTGATCTTCCATTTGGGCTACCTTGATCACCATCATGGAGACCGAATTAGCACTTTGTACTAAATAATTATTTTTTCCCCTATATTTATTCTATCATGAAAATAAATTTGGGTTTCATTGGCCAGTATTGTGGGACCCACATCCTCAACAGTGGGTTGGTGTCCAATCTGCCTTCACCAGAATTGTCTCCTTTCATCACCAAATATCTTCATCATCCTTTATGAATCTTTCCTTCCTCCCTGAATGAGAAACATTTAAATTTGAAGTGAAGATAAATTTCCAAAAAATATAATATTAAAACATGAATAATTACATTCAATAAAATCAGATGAGTCATTGGGCCTAAATTGGTGTACATTAGGCATGAAGTGCACAATTGATGAGAGTGGATGTTTAAAATTAAAATGTACTAACTCAGGCCCATATGATCAAAAATGAACTTTTAATACCAATAAAATGTAATTATAAAATGTGTTTTTATTGTCTAATCACACCCCCCAACTTGAGATTTGCTAGTCCCGAGCAAATAACTCAAAGATTATGAAAATCAAATTTCCTTTTCCAAAAACATTTTTATAAGCAATGCTCACCAAAATACCTCATACCAAAAAATTATGCATCCCATAAAAATCATTTAATACAATGTAGGTTATAAAGCATAACCCAAGCCCAGGCCCATTCTTCTGATGAAATTCAATGCAACATTTCATCCAATTACAATTAATCATGATGATGTGTTGTGTGTCACAATAGACATGGGGGTTCATTTTTATTCAAGGGGGAAAAGATGGAAGTGCTAGGTGGAATCACATTTTAATATTAATATGAGTATTCATTTTTTTTTTCAATTTTTCCATGGTTATTGAAATTTCATTCAAATGATTCAACCCTTGTAACGAGACTTTGCCGATGACTCCCAGGCTCAAAGGCCTTAGGGCACCAAGTGAAGCCCATATACTCGGGCATCATCTCGAGTTAACTAATTCAAAAACAAATTCGAATTTCCATAGATAGAGATAAAATTCCCAACTCTGGGCCAGAAAACTATGGAGTCACGATCCCCAAGTGCCGAAATCCACACATTAAGTCATTTCATTGCTCTATACGCAAATTTATTGTTGTTTTTTTTTTGTGTTTTTTACACCTCTTTTTTTTATATATATTTTTTAAAATACTCATATTAAATTAAAAATGATCACCAAAACTATGCTATTTATTATGGGACCCCAGGAATTCAAATTAATACCCCACAATCCAACGGACATGCATTGTGAATTTTTTTTATAAAAATTGGATGAAAATGTAACAGTGAAAAATCACATTAGACAGCCACACTTTCCAAAATTTTATGCTCATGAACTTAAACATGTATTAAAATCAGAATCAAGGAATACAAAATTATTTAATATTCAGTTTCAAGGTTTTCAATGTGTAATAACATGTTCAAGGTTAAAGAAAATTTCCATTCAATTAACACGCACATTTTATCGCTCTATGTGATTGATTTTTATTTTCACCTCCCCCCAACATATTATAACACTGTCCCCAGTGTTTAAAGAAAATATAATTTAGAAGGGGTAGAGGCAGAGAATAGGAGCATAGAACAATTTCACCTGATATTTGATGTTGAAGTTTGTGATGCTCTCATTTAATCCCTTGGTCTCCATGTAACTTGAAGAATCCTCACAGTAGTGTATGCTTGTACTCTTATGATTTCCCTGAAAATCCATCAAACTTGGCAGCCCCTAAATCTCAAAAACCAACATAGTTAGACACAATGGAAACCCCTTGAGGTTCCCTTTTCTAAAAATAAACAACAATAAAATAAAAAAAATAAAATAAAAATAAAGACAAAACATACTTGTTAATTTTGAAACTCCAACGATCGACACTCATAACAAGTAATAATGTTTTTAACAAAAAAATTATGTATATATATAAAAATTTAAAATATAAGTATATATATAAAGAAGATAGAATAAAGAAGCACCAACCTCCATAGTTCAGTGGTAGGCATGCGCCCCTGTCTCCCTTTGGTCCCGGGTTCGAGTCCTGCGGCTTCGCCGGCCGTGACGGGGTTTGACCCACGTCCTACGGTGTGTCACTTTTTTTTTTACATTTTTTTTGTTTTGTTTTGTTTTTTTTAATAATAAAAAAAATAAAATAAAAACTTACAAACACCTATATTGTTGATGCATTTTCTTCTTTTTAATTTCTAGGTAAGATAATACTCAGGGATCACACCACGTGACACGGATGAATACGACACTCCCCTTTCATACCCATCCATACTCATAAGAGAAGAACAAGTCAACAATATGAGGTAAAATTATATCAAATTGTTTTTCTAAAAAAAAAATTGATTAAAACAATAAAATGATTGTAAATTTAAAAATCATGGGTTTCTTCCCATTCAACGCTTTGTTTAACGTTGTTAGCTCGACTTAAACCCCTAATTGATTAATTGTTTTTTTCATCAAAGGTGGGTTCACTCAGGTCTTCATCAACTTCATGTTTTTGGAATGGTTCTATGAACGGTTTGACTCTATGACCATTAACTTTAAATATTTGACCATTGGTGGGATCTTGAATTTCAACAGCCCCATGGGGGTACACCTTATGCACTATGTATGGACCGGACCATCTAGACCTCAACTTTCCCAGTTGCAAATGAAGTTTAGAACTACACAAAAGCACAGGTTTCCCTGGTTCAATGTGTTTATTTTTAAGATTTCTAGACTGGTAGGCTTGAACTCTAGCTTTATTGATCCTTGAATTTTCATAAGCCTCCATCCTAAGTTCCTCAAGCTCGTTTAGATCCAATTTCCTCTTTATTCTAGCCAAAGAAATGTCAAAGTTCATTTTTTTGATTGCCCAAAAGGCCTTATGCTCAATCTCCACTGGAAAATGGCATGCTTTACCATAAACTAACCTATATGGGGACATTCCTAAAATGGTTTTATATGCAGTTCTATAGGCCCAAAGAGCATCTAAGAGTTTCTCAGACCAATCTTTCCTAGAGGGGTTGATAGTTTTTTCAAGAATTTTCTTAATCTACCTATTCGCTAACTCAGCTTGACCATTGGTTTGAGGATGTTATGCAGTGGACACTTTATTAGAAATACCATACTTAGACATGAGTGAAGCGAATGGGCGGTTGCAGAAATGGGTTCCTCGATCACTAATTATAGCCCTAGGAATTCCAAATCTTGAAAATATGTTCTCTTTTAGAAATCGAATCACAACTTGATGATCATTGGACTTAGTGGGAATGGCCTCAACCCATTTTGAGACATAATCAACAGCTAAGATTATGTAGAGGTATCCCTGAGAGTTTGGGAAGGGACCCGTGAAATAAATTCCCCAACAGTCAAATATTTCAACCACTAAGATGGGATTGAGTGGAATTTGATTCCTTTTTGTGATGGACCCTACTTGTTGACACCTAGGACAGCTTTGACAAAATGTGTAGGAGTCCCTTGAGATGGTGGGCCAGAAAAGACCACATTGAAGAATATTAGCAGATGTTTTCTTAGGGGAAAAGTGACCTCCACATGCCTCACTGTGACAGAATTTAAGGATGGACTCTTGTTCAGATTCTGGAACACACCTCCTAATGACTTGGTCAGGGCAGAACTTATAGAGGTATGGATCATCAAACACATAGTATCTAACATCAGAAAGAAATTTCCTTCGAGCTTGAGTCCCTAAGAATTTTGGAATGACTCCTATCACTAAGAAATTTGCTATGTCAGCATACCAAGGGCAATCACTCACAGAGTATAGGTGTTCATCAGGAAACGAATCAGACACAGAAAGGTGATTTGAGTTGTCTTTGAATTCCATCCTAGAGAGGTGATCAGCTACAACATTTTCAACTCCCTTTTTATCCTTGATTGTGAGGTCAAATTCTTGTAAGAGAAGGACCCACCTAATCAGTCTAGCCGTAGCATCTTGTTTTTGGAAGAGGTATTTTAGTGTAGAATGGTCAGTGAACACAGTGATGGGGGATCCTAAGAGGTAGGACCTAAACTTCTCTAAGGAAAACACAATAGCAAGTAACTCCTTTTCAGTGGTGGTGTAGTTGATTTGGGCATCATTTAAGGATATTCTTGCATAAGAAATGACATAAGGAGTTTTATCACAATGTTGTCCTAACACAGCTCCGACAGAAAAGTCACTGGAATCACACATAAGTTCGAAAGGAAGGTTCCAATTTGGAGATTTCATAATCGGAGGAGAGGTGAGAGAGGATTTGAGGGTTGAGAATGAACCCTCACAGCTTTCTGTCCAAACAAATGGAGCATCCTTTACTAGGAGATCACAAAGGGGACGAGAGATTGACCTAAAGTCCTTGATGAATCTTCTATAGAAACCAACATGTCCTAATAAAGACGTCACTTCCTTGATAGTTTTGGGTGATGGAAGGTGACGAATGATGTCAACCTTGGCTTTATCAACTTCAATTCCCCTACCTGAGACCAGATGGCCTAAAACTAGTCCCTCTTTAACCATAAAATGGCATTTTCCCCAGTTTAGGACCAGATTCTTTTCTTCACATCTTGACAGGACTCTCTCCACATTCTGCAGACATCCCTCAAAAGTATCCCCAAACACAGAGAAGTCATCCATGAAGACCTCTAGAAAATCCCCTACCATGTCGGAGAAGATTCCCATCATGCACCGCTGGAAGGTTCCAGGGGCATTGCATAACCCGAAGGGCATGCGTTTGAAGGAAAAGGTACCGAAAGGACATGTGAATGTAGTCTTCCCTTGATCCTCTAGGGAGACCTCAATTTGATTGTACCCCGAGTACCCATCTAAGAAACAGTAGAAGTCATGACCTGCCACTCTCTCAAGGACTTGGTCAATGAATGGTAAGGGGAAATGGTCCTTCTTGGTGAATGAGTTTATTTTCCTATAGTCAATGCAGACCCTCCATCCACTACTCACCCTTGTTGGAAGAATCTCTCCATCCTCATTGGTTATCACTGTGATACCAGCTTTCAACAATTTCAGAAGTTCTTTCCTTACTATCTCCATGAGATTAGGATTGAGTTGCCGTTGAGGTTGACGACATGGCTTTGAATCAGATTCCAGAACAATCCTATGAGTCCTGATAAGTGGGCTAATCCCAGGAATATCATAAAGGGTCCAACTAATGTCTTTCTTATGCTTCCTAAGGACATCTAGAAGCATCCTCTCATGATTGGATTCAAGAGAAGAAGAAATGACAATAGGATGTGTTTGATTTTCCCCTAGGAAGGCATACTTTAGTGCAGCAGGAAGTTCCTTCAATTCAAGATCAGGTTGGTTCAGAATTTTAGTAGAAGATTGAGACATTTGATCAAGATCAATTTCTTTTTTTAGAGTTTCAGATAGGATTGATTCCCCACATGTATAAGTTTCAGCTACTAGATTGGCTTGATCATATTTAGGGAAGGAATTTGGAGTGGTCTCCAGGAAAGTGGTTTCTTGAAAGGTTTCACTGCTTGTTGAACCTAAGACTTCATCATAAGAAAAATTTGAAAATGATTCAAGCCAAGGAGATAAACTTCCTTCATATGAACAAAGGAAATCAATCTCATCCTGACTTAAACATTCATCAAATATTCCTTGATGTTCCATGGATTCATTATCAATGCTTCCTATCATGTTTACTTCATGAATGTCCTCGTCATCCCCTGTTTGTGAGATTGCATTATAGATGTTCAAGTCTAGAATCATGTTCCCAAAGGTGATGGTCATGTTCCCATTTCGAACTCGGATAACAGAGTTGATTGTTGCAAGAAAAGGACGACCAAGGATGATTGGGGTTTGTTACTTATTTCCTAAGTTTGGATGGTTTTCAAGGACAATGAAGTCAGCAGGGTAGATAAAGTTTTCAACCTTTACTAGAACGTCCTTTAAAATCCCCTTTGGAACCCTAATGCTATGATCAGCAAGCTGAAGTGTGATAGATGTGGGTTGGAGCTCTTCTAGGCCTAACTGGCAGTACAAAGCATGTGGGATGAGATTGACACTAGCACCTAGGTCACACAAGGCCTTGACAACTTTTATCTCTCCTAGTTCAACATTGATTTAAGGGCAACCCGGGTCTTTCAACTTAGGAGGAATGGTCCCTTGAATGGTGGTACTCACATTAGCAGCCAAAAGGACTTGGTTTTTATTTGAAAATTTTCTTTTAAAAGTGCACAAATCCTTAAGGTAATTTGAGTAGGAAGGTATGGTTTGGATTGCATCGAGAAGAGGAATGTTCAACTTGAATTGTGAGAAGATTTCCCTCAATGTTTGACTCAGTCCAGGCTTGGGTTTCCCCCTCATGCGTTGAGGAAATGGTGCAGGTTGTGAGGTCGTTTGTTGAGGAGTTGTTTCCTTGAAAATGTTATCAGTTTCCTTAGTTTGATCTTGTGGTTCATTTGAATTTTCATCCAAGTTTGAATCTTCAGGTGGGTTCTGAATTAGTTGTTCAGGTTTCTCAATTGATTTCCCACTTCTTAAAACAGTCAGAGCCTTTAGTTGTTCATGAGTTGTTTGAGCACAAATTGACTGTCCCCTTGAAGTTGAGGATGGAACCGCCTGATTAGGCATGGGTGCCTTTCCAGTTTTGATGGTTTGAAGTTCTTGTTTTAGGGAAGATACCTCCGAGTTCATCCTCTCCATTTGTTTTCACAGTTGTTCTAGTAGGCTTTGTGGAACAGTTTGGGTGGGTGCTTGAGTAGGTTGGTTTATCCCAGGGGGATATTTTGGAGGTGGGAAGGTTTGTTGAAAATGGACCAGTGGTTGTTGGTATTGGATAGGTTGGGTTTGGAACTAGTTATGGGTTTGGTAGTTCTGTTGAGGGTAAGGATTTTTCCCTTGTGGTTGGCTATGTTGTTGGTTATCCTTCCATCGGAAGCATGGGTGGTCATTGTACCTTGGATTGAAGGTGTTTTGGTATTGGGGATTTTGAAAGTTTAGGGCATTGACTTCCGCTGGGGGTCCTCCTAGAAGAACATCCTTGATGGATGGAATGGTTGGGAAGTTGTCTGTTTTATGGTCATGTTTGTCAAAAATTGTGCAAATAAGGTCTACATTTTGGATTTTATGGACTTTCCTAAGGTCTATCTCTTCAACCTTCCTAGAGAGTGCTGCGAGTTTAGCCCTAAGGCTTTCCTCTTCTCTAAGTGTATGAATTCCAGTGGTTATTTGTGGCTTTTCAAAATAAGGTGAAGTTCCCCAAGTTTGGTTTTGTTCAGCCAGACTTTCCAGATACTCGTAAGCATCATTTGGGGCCTTGTTTTTAAATGTTCCATTACACATCATGTCAATGAATTGTTTATTACCCGGACCCAACCCTTCATAGAAAATTCTCACTTGTTCAGGTATGGAAAACCCATGGTGTGGAACCATGTTTAGGGTGTCTTTGAACCTCTCCCATGTTTCATAAAATGACTCTCCCTCTTTTTCAAAAAAGTTTTGGATGCTCTTTTTAAGTGCAATTGTTTTGTGATGAGGGAAGTATTTTTTGTAGAATTCTCTTTGCAGTTGGTCCCAAGAGTGGATTGATGCAGGTCTCAAGTTGTTTAGCCAATTTTTAGCTCGATCATTTAATGAAAAAGGAAATATCCTCATCTTAGTGGATTCTAGTTGATGTGGGGGACACATGGTTTCAAAAATGTCGTTGAACTCTTTGACATGAAGGTATGGAATTTCTGACTCCATCCCATGAAAGGTTGGAAGGTGGTTTAGGACATGGGGTTTGAATATGTAGTTGGTGTATCCTATGGAATTGTGTCTAATGCATGAGGGGGCATTGGTCCAAGCAGGAGTGAGGTAGTCGTTCATGGTTTGATCAACTACATTCCCTAAGTTTGGAGCTTCTTGGTTTTTGTTTCCCATTTGATTCCCCCCATGGTTTACAATTTGATTTTGTGGATGACCCTCCATTGGACTTGTTTCAAGTTCTGAATTTGGGGTTTCAAGAACATTTGGATCTGATTTAAACAATCCCTTAGGTTCACTTGACTCCCCTATCCTAGGACTTTCCACCCTAACTAGTCTGTTTGAGAAATCGCGGGTGTAGGCGGACATGCGCCAAAAAAAAACGAGAAAGGGACAAGATAAGAGATCTTGGGTGAGAGTAGAAGAATGGAGGTGAGGAAAGAAGGTTTTTTTGGATCTAAGGTACTTAATTGGTCCCCGACAACGATGCTAAAATTTAGTTCACGCCCAAATTTACCCAAGAGAAGAAGGGTAGAACGGTCCTTGTAGTGTAGCTTGGGTTGTCGATTCCACAGTGACCTAAGAAGATACCTAAGATACACAACCTAAGGGATGGATTTTTGGCTATGAAGTGGCCAACTTGTTTTTGTTTTTAAGTGTTTTGGGAGAATACTAATAAGCTTAGTTGAGTTCAATTATAATGAAATGGGTTGATCTTAGGGTTATGCTTGGGTGGATTGAATGCATTTTATTTCTTTAGACAAATTTTTGGTTTTATTAATTCTTGATGAAACCATTCTTCAAAATAACACTACATTCATCATTTTCTGGTTAGATACTAACTAAACTCAATTACTAGTCACCAACACACTTAGAGAACCAGATTCATGATCTCTTCAAGGTATATGGTCAATTTAGTAATTGGATTTATCTTTTTCAAACATAGTGAAGATGAGGAGCGAAAATAATTGAAGAATGGAAGTCTTGAATTATTTAACCAATTAACAAAAATTCATGCATTAAATAAAATTCAATCCAGCCTTTGCATCTTCCTAAGATCAACACATTAAAGGGTTATCCCTCTATTGATGATATTCTATCAATGGTGGGCGGAAGACGACTTACAAGAATTGAATTGAAGAGATTAAAACCGCGGAAATAACGAGCACTCCTCCATGTGTGTGAATGGAATTCACACCTATGTGTGAACTATATCACCAACACATAGATTTATCACTGTGCTTTTTTGATTTTAGATATTTAAGTATAGAAATTGGAAGAAGAGAAGAGAAGGAATTGGATTAAGAACTTAGAAATACAAAAAGAAACTTACATGGGGAAATGAAAGCATTACAACGAAAATTGATCATAATAACATTACATGAAAGAAGGTATGAATTCCTCCTCACCACCACTGCCTTAAATAGGAAAATTTGGATCCTTAGGCCGAGCTCCAACAGTCCAATTCATCCTAATCAATGAGGGTAGGCATAGGTGGTGGAAAGTAGGTGGAGAGGAGACTTCTCCACCCTTGACCCGAGATGGCATCCAGCTTGCATCCACTTGACAGATCCGCTTCAAAGTCCTTCTAGATGGCCGATTTGGAGTGGACCATATAAGACAAAAATGAATCCCCAGATGTCTTCTAAAATCCTGGAAAATAGAATCCCAATTTACTTTGTGGTTCGGGAGATATGGAAGATTCATTGGGCTGACATTCTGGGCCGCAGATTCTGGCCCAGATTCTGATCTTCCATTTGGGAAGCCTTTATCACCATCATGGAGACCGAATTAGCACTTTGTCCTGAAAAATTATTTGTTCCCCTATATGTATTATATCATAACAAGAAATTTGGGCTTCATTGGTCCATTATTGTGGGACCCACATCCTCAACAGTGGGTTGGTGTCCAATTTGCCTTCACCAGAATTGTCTCCTTTCATCACCAAATATCTTCATCATCCTTTATGAATCTTTCCTTTCTCCCTGAATGAGAAACATTTAAATTTGAAGTGAAGATACATTTACAAAAAATATAATATCAAAACATGAATAATTACATTCAATAAAATCAGATGAGTCATTGGGCCTAAATTGTTGTACATTAGGCATGAAGTGCACAATTGATGAGAGTGGATGTTTAAAATTAAAATGTACTAACTCAGGCCCATATGATCAAAAATGAACTTTTAATACCAATAAAATGTAATTATAAAATGTGTTTTTATTGTCTAATCACTCACTTATGATCTTAAATTGTTATCACTTATGTTTCCCCTTATTGAGCATCTGAGATAACCCATTTATTATATTTCCATTACATAGAAAATTTATAAGAGTATTAGGTATGAAATTTATAAAAGGATAGTATATGATTAGATTTTTTTGGAAATGTTGAAGAATTATTTTTAAATAAGAAGATCATGTAACTAAAATCCAAATACACTAAACATTTGAGTTACGAGTTTTTGTGAATTTGTGAGAAGAAATGTTTAAATTATTAAATCATATATATATATATATATGTATATATATGTGTTTTATGTTTGTCTCATCCCAGTTAGTAACAAATCCAATGCATAAAGTATGTGTGTTTAGCCTTGGGCCTAAGAGTATGAGTTTAGGGTGACTCTGTTGGTATTAGAGAGGGATTTAGTTGATTTGTTGGGATTATTAATAAGAGGATATAACTTAAAATAACCCATGATGAATAAAAATTTATGCATGATGAACCTAACATGACATAAAATGAAATATATGTTTAATAATTTTAAATTTATTATAAATAATTTCCCTTAACATATGATTTCTTAATTTGATTATTGTAAAACCCTTTTTGGTTTTAGTCAATAGTTGGAACTAAAAGGAATCAAGTTAGCAATGATCATGATATAAAATGAGGCCAAATGAAGTAATAAACTCTAAGAAATTGGAGGAGTTTAAGTTGGAATTTTTAAATAAATATTTTCCTTGAACTCTTCACATTAAAATGGAGATATAATTCCTTGATTTGAAGAAAAAGGAAGATGAATCCATTAGTATCTATGAATAAAACTTTACAACATGTGAAAGTTATGATTCTAGTTTGGTCATTAAACTTTAATAAACAATCAACCATTTATTTATTGGTATAAAGCCAAGTCTTTGAAATTTATTTTCTATAATAGAATTTGGTAGCTATAAAGAAATTTTTTTATGTGAACCTAAGGAGGAAATAAAAAATTAAGATTCTCATTTTGGTCATGGATTTGGTAATAAGAATAGAAAAATTGACATTAAATGAAACTAAAATGATAAATCCCATGTAGGAATGAAAATTAATCTTCTTATATAACAAAAGTGTGGGAAGATTCTATTGAATTTGATTCTTAAACCACTTTATTTATTTATTATTTTGATAATTAAAAATATTATTTTTTGAATTTATAATAATAATATTTTTTAATTTAATTGTTTTTAGTTATTGATAATTTATTTTTATTATTCTCATTATTATATATAATTATTTTAAATTATTTATTTTGAAAAAATAATTTTATTATATTTTCCCTTACCCTTATATAAGCCTTATATGTCTCCTATTACCCTTTTGTGAGCTTTGTTTTTACCCATACACGTGTTTTGAATCTTTTTTGTTAACTTTATGTAACTATCTTTTAACTTTATACATGTAAGATTATACCATTATATAGCCAGTATAGTTTTCATCTTACCCTTAAACATGAATAATTTTACCTATATGTAATATATATAATTTTTTAGTTACCTTTACACAATTTATATAAGTTTAAGCTTACCCTTACATAGGTTTTAAAATTCCATGCTTACCTTTACGAGAGTTTTTGTTTACCTTTATGCAGTGCATTCAATCTTGTCTTTACCTTTATGCAACTCTTTCCTTACCCTTACACAACTCAATTATGCCCTCATACTGAGTATATAAAATTTGTTTTTTATTTAATAAATGTTTATATTTTCAATTATACCCTTATGAAATGCATATTTTACCCTTAAACATGTTATTTATATTGTATTTAACCTTTAAGAAACCTTTAAAAAATATGTTTTAAACTTATGCATGCATGAAAAATTTCCTATTTGTATATTTGAAAACCTGAAATTCAAGTGTGCATTGTTTTCATGTTTTACATGGTATTATCTTTTGTTACCTTTTTTACAAGTGTTTAAATTCATTTAATGATTCTATAAATTTTTATAAGTAATATAAAACCTATGAGAAGTGGTTTTATTGTGTTTCAAGAAAATTTTATGAAGACTAATTAGGTTATTCATTCAAGCATATATTTATAGCATGAAACTGAAATATTTTGGTTTTATTATTTTGTGTTGATTTATTTGATTATATCGTTTCTAAATTTATGTTTGATCTAAATTAAGTAATTAAAAATTATTTTATAGTTTTTAATATAGTATCTTTTAAGATTGATTTTATCGCATGTTTAAATATGGAAAGAAATTTTAAATTCAATTTTTGAATATTATATATTGAATGTGAGATATTTTTTGAGATATATTTGACCTATTATTTTTTAAATGTTTTAAACCCTTTAAATGAGTGATTTTAAATTAGTTTTAATTGTTCAAATAGTTTTAAATTCAAACGTTAGTATTATCAATAATCCATTTCACTCTTTCTATCCCTCATTGATAATTTGGAAATGTTATTATTATAATTTTAAATTTTAATTGTCTGAATGATTTCCTTGGATGTGTAGATTTAATTATTTTTAAATGCATCAAGTTGGCTTAAACAGATGATGTTCAAAATTAACTGAACTTGTATTTCTTTGACTTTACATCTCCCTAATGATTTCAGAACACTACCAAAGGAATTGAAGGATATAAATAAAGGTATAGAAATCTATATCTACATACTTTATCATTCTCCAATACACTCAAATTGATCATTTTCTGTCAAAGAATAATTTTATTATAAATCTTATTTCTCCTTTTAGAGTGAGAACAAAATTGTAATATCCAATCAGTCTCTTATTTAATTCTCATTCTCCACCAATTTTCATTATATTCTTTGGGTGAATTGAGACAAATCTCCAAATAGATTTCTTCCTATCACTACAAAATAAACAGTGTTTAGCGGCGGTTTTGTGGCGGCGGTTCACAAAACCGCCACTAAACGTTTTCCGAAATACGTTTCGCGGCGGTTTTTAATAAACCGCCGCTAAAACTTTGTTTTTTTAAAAAACCCCGACCCTTCCCTACCCCGACCCTCGTTTCCCTGCAACCCTCGCCCGCAGCCCCCCGCGACCCCCCGGCGATCCCGCGACCTCCTCCGGCGACCCCGCGACCTCCTCCGGCGACCCCGCGACCTCCTCCGGTGGTTCCTGCGACCGGCAACCCGCGACCCCCTTCTACCGACGACCTTTCTCACTTCGACCTCGGCCCCAAAGTGAGTTTTCTCTATGTCTACTGCTTGACATACTCATGTGATTATTCATGAACCATATAAAATTTCATAATGAGAAAATTATTTGTGTGGATACAATGTTGATGCATTATTTTTATGATGATACGATAGTGTTTTTAAATGAAAATGAGAACAGTCTTGGATTAATTAAAAGTTATTGGTTAGTAATTAATTTGGAATTAAATGATTAATTGGTGTAAAGTTAATTAATAGACTAGGGTAAATTATAGATTAGGGTTATGTTAGTTGGATTAAACATCACCAATGATCACTTGATAATGAATTAAGAGGTTGATCATTGATATCTTAGTTGTCCAAGATCTAAGAGTTTTACTTCATAATATACTAGATATGCGATGTATATAAGTGTGACTATCCTTGTGGTATTATTTTATATTGATGGGGGTGACTGATTGTGATTTTTATATAAAAGTTAAATGTATTTCAAGTTGTATTATAGGTTTTACTAGATATAATGACCAAGTTTATGATCCATGAATCGTACCCATAGACCCGGCCATCTGGTGAAACCTATGGTGAGGGTGTTATTATCACTGAAGGTTAGTTCTATGATAGGGGTGAGGACTTATGATATGTCTAGGATGATTTTTGTTTTTTATTTTTACAGGATTTTTAAGGGATTTGGTACTTGACTTGGGTTTGATTCAATATGTATTTATTCTCAGATGTTGAAAAATAGGGATATTGATTTGGGGTTTCAAGGTAATATCATATTCAATCTAGTCTTGGGATGATTTGGATAATGTGGAAAAATGATTCATCCAGGTGAAATAATAATTGGATAGTTATCAATAATAATCCTTATAAAGGTTAGTTAATCAAGGAAAAAGTGACCTTTTATAAGATACTTATCATTCATTTGAGATAGGGATTTCATGTTAGCATAATTATTTTACTCATAAGGAAATTAGGATGATTGTAAGTTTTTAGAAGCATGGTTGGAATGCATGGAAGTCTTGATAACTAAATTATACACTAAGATATGAGTAAAAAATATAAATACATTCAATATTAATGGGGTTTTGGGAAAAGGAAACCTTTTCAAGGTGATTCACAGATGGGGTGTAAGGAAAGAATTCTAGGAAATGGATACACTCGTACTAATGATTTAAGGTGGTGATTTTGTAAATAGGTGATAAGGTTGGTTGATTTGGATCTTAATTCATATGTATATCATAATATAATGGGATAATAATAAAATATCAATGTGGTAAGAGTGTTTATCTGGGGTTGAAATCAAGGGAAATTTCATCTTGACCATGTAAAGTGGTCTATAAAAATCCACTAGGGTGAGATATCTGGGAGATCTAGAAATTATGGAGAAACATGTAAGAGTGTGGGGGAAAATTCATTTAGTGATCATCTCACACTTAATTTTGGTGGGTACAAGTACAGACATTGATGTGATAGAATTTCAGTAGTGTGGGGAAGCCTGGTGTGAACAAGTGGTGTTATGATTAATCAGTGATTATAGAATGATTATATGATTATTTAATGGGGTATTTTTTATAGTTTTCATGGTTGGGATTTTATTCCATGACCATTCAAATGAATAGGGTGAGGTGTATTTCCCAAATAATTAATCTAAAAATAGAATAAAGTAAATAAATTGAGTCAACTTTCTATCATCGAATAGTGATTAAGATATTTAATGATGGGAAGCACCGACAACAACATATAGGTAATTTAACTCCCTATTTTAAGTGAATAAATGAAATTTTAATCATGGAAAATGGTGATTGATTTGTGTATTTTATTGTGAGGATGGTTCCGAAATCTCCCATTGTGGATTCTCCCACTCTTAGGGTTTCCTAATATACATTGTAGTGTCGATCCCCTTGGTTTCGCCAATAGGAACTGACCACATTGTCATGACACGTCAAATTGATTATATCTTTAAAGTTGGTTTATGGTCTAGTTAATACCCTAGTTCATCTCTCAAGGATAATTGATAGGTTTATAGTGTGTATTTTTAATAAAAATGACTAAAGTTCATCTCTCAACTATTTATTATCAACATCAAATGAAAATTAAAGGTTTAGGTAATGTTACTATACCACCTCACAAGAGGATATCGATAAGGCACTACACTACCCTGTGGAGAGCCAATAGGAACACCTTTGTTCCAATCCTATCCACAACTCATGGCCCAAAATTCTTAGCACCACCTCACCTAGTTACCAAAATTATAATGGTGACACAAACTCATTGTCACTGAAGGGATACATAGATTCCAACCACATTCTCTGACCTACATTAATCCAGAACTCAAGGCCCAACAGCCTCACTCCATTTCAAACATCCAAAGCACAACCCAAGCATAACCTTCATCTCAAGGTATTCAACCATCCAAAACCTGATCCAACACCCATCACCAAAACTAATACACTAATATGGTTCCTACCTGAGACCATCCAACTTGAAACTCTAGCCACACCATTAATCGATTACTTTCCTTCCATGGTTCTCAACACCATATTACTTACTTCGTCACCACAATTTTCTAGTTTTGAGAACTTCACTCATCATAAAAGAGGTCAACAGAACCTCAACTCAACCTTCAAAACTTCCCTAACATGTTTTCCAACTCACAACATCCATGAAAACTCCACCCAATTCTAGCATTCATTATTTCTTCCAAAACTACCCAGATTTGTCACACTTTCACCATCCATATCTCAACCAAGGAATACTTGGTTCTTCTTCAAAACTCATTCACATTACTAGGATAAACTTATCATTTCAACATTAACTTGAGGTGCCTCGCAGCCCACCACATCCATTCCCTTTCTATCCAACTATGTCTTTCCATTCCTGCTAACTCACTCCGTTGGTTCCCAACTTCCCCTATTGGCATGTCGCCCCTCTACCCAAACATGAAGCCTTCTCACTTAAGGTATACCTCCATCACCTATACACACCATATCGAAGTTCCACCTGGCCTTCCCTAAGAACCCCAAACATGTCCCTTATAGGTTTCTATTTGGAACCTTGATTCCTCCACATCCACTCTATAGTTTTCTCCACATTTCCATGACTAACATAATTCTCTCCACCTTAGGAGGGTCATTATCACTAATTTATTCAAGAAATTCAAACACCATGTCTCATGCTTCCATCACAAGATGAACCCCAAAACTTAAATGTGGCCATTTAGATTTCCCTAGAACAATAAAACAAACATTACCCATTGTGAAAATGGTTTCAGTGAATGTAGTTAACTTGATTTAAAATGCATTATGATCAGTTTCGATCACACATCAAAGGGGTGTTGTTTTAGGCAACATAAATGTGTGATCGATGGTGTTATGATAAGTGTGAATCCCGATATTCTTATTGCTCCTCAATGAGGTGTTGACGCTGTCTCCTATGGACCAGACTTGTTCAGTTGGTCTGAAATGGTAAATGTGGTCAATGAATCATCTTTATTATATTATGCATACTTTATGGTCAATGGTTCATCTTTATTATATTATGTTTCTGTAATCTTACACTATCGTATATTTTGTGTAGGCACATTGTGATATACATGGATAAAAGCTGGATCACATTACCGAGGAGCACATCTCAATATGTTAAGGGTTTGAATGGGTTTTTAGATTTTTCAATTTCTAATCGATCCGTTGAAGAGAGAATAATATGTCCATGTCCTAAATGTAAATTTAGAACATGGTTGAAGAGAGATGAAGTTTATGAACATTTAATACTGAAGCAATTCCCTGAGCAATATTTGTGTTGGATTGGGCATGGAGAATCAAACAATACAGAAAGATTGAGGACTGATGTTAATCCACAGAATGAGGTCCCAAGTTCTTCGATAATGGAAAATGAAATGCAAAACCTCATAAATGATGCATTCGTCACTGCAAGACACCACTATGAGCATCAAAACATATCAGAACAACCAGAAGAGGGTGCTACAAATTGCAACGTGACAAGTGATGTTTCTGAGACTGTAACACAAGCAGATCAAGATTGTAACATATCATTGGATCCTCTTGATTCTGTGGAGCCAAATGTAAGGGAAAACTTCAGTGAGGAAAATGAATTTCATGATTTAGTTGACGATGGAAATCAAGAGTTGTATAGTGGGTGTTTGAAATATTCAAAGCTTTCATTTCTACTGAAGTTGTACCATATCAAATGTCTATGTGGAATTACAAATAAGGCAATGTCCATGTTATTGGAATTGATTCGTGATGCATTTCCTGAAGCAAAAATCCCAGAATCGTTTTATGATATGAAAAAAGTTTTTAACAAGCTTGGTCTGAATTATACAAAAATACATGCGTGTCCTAATGATTGTATGCTTTACTGGGGAGAGGATTCAAGTAGACAGAATTGTAAGAAATTTTCTTCTTCTAGATGGCAGTCAAAGGGTGATGTTGGAAGTATGACTGAACATAATTTCACGGAGAGGAAGAAAAGGAACACACATGCAAAAGTTTTGCGTTACTTTCCTTTGAATCCTCGATTGCAAAGATTATTCATGTCATCAAAAACTTCCGAACAATGGAGATGATCTTCCCTCCATCGTTTTTTACTGTCATGATGCATATAACTGTGCATTTGGTTGACGAAGCTAAATTAGGAGGCCCCGTTCATTATCGATGGATGTATCCAATTGAGAGGTATTTTATTTATATGTTTCTAGTTAAGTAAACATTTTTTGGCATTTAAATAAATGCATAATATTATTATTTTTTTTCACAGATATCTTGGGCATTTGAAAGCATACGTGAGAAATAAAGCTCAACCAGAAGGCTTTATTGCTGAAGGCTATTTGGCAGAGGAGTGTCTCACCTTTTGTTCCAGATATTTGGATCATATTGAGACAAGATTTACTCGAGTTGGACGTGTTGACGACACATCCAATCAATCTCAAATGCATCAGAAATTAAAAATATTTCCTGCTATTGGCCGATCAGTTGGGAGGAACTCATACGCGGCACTAACAGAATTGGAATTATTACAGGCACATAGATATGTGCTGCTGAATAGTGAAATTGCAGATCCATTTATTGAAGAGTTGAGGATACAAACAAAGAGACGAATGAGAATCCGAACACGAAATAAAAAATATATAACGAAAGCTGTGAATAAAGAGCTGGTAGAATGGTTTGCACGACGTGTAAGTTTATAAATATTTCAATAAATAAGAATATTACTTTGACACATACAATTTTCAAATCTATTAATTTTTTTTTTCAGATCATGAATACTGATACTTGAGCTGACTTTTCAGAAGATTTGAAGTTTCTTGCTAGAGGTCCTATAAAACAAGTTAGAAAGTTCAACGCTTATAATGTGAATGATTTTAGATTTCGTACAGTCAATCGAGAAGTGGGTTTGAAAACACAGAATAGTGGTATTTTTACATTTGCTGAAGTGGAATACTATGGAAAGCTGCATGATATTATTGAATTAAACTACCACGGGCATTTTTCTGTTGTTTTATTCAAATGAAAATGGGTTGATTTTATCAGAGGTGTTAAAAGAGATTCCTTGCAATTTACTTCTGTAAACTTCTCTCGCTTGATGGATGTTGGTGATCGTGAACTGCATGATCCATATATCATAGCATCGCAGGAAAAAATGGTATATTATGTGAATGATGTTGTGGATGAAGGGTGGAGTGTAGTTACTCACGTAATACAAAGATATTTGTATGATATGGGTGATGAAGTGGAAGATTTGACCTCTGCAATTGAATTTCATCAACAACAGGAAGCAGAATTATTTGTCCATCATGATATTGAAAATATTGGTCTAGCAAGGATGAATGAAGTGGATGAAGCAATGGAGCAGGAAACCGACATGATTTAAGGGGAAAATGATTGTATGTACAATTATTTATTCATTCAGCAACTACTTGTTTCATTTCTGTAGTCATTCATTATCATGGTTATATATATTTTGTTTGTTAATACTGGGCATCTATTATCATTTTTAATTTTTTTTCTGCATAATTTTTTTGAAATATATATTCTGAACTTAATTTTATTTGATTAAATGACAGGAATTCCAAGGAAGAAGCGGTACACTATTCCTTCTTCTTCTACGACAGATGACGATCCGTCTGTCCCCACGGCATCATCTCCCCCTGCACCATCTCTGACACCATCAGTGGATGCCTCATTAGAGGATGAGTCATCGCCTCCCCCTACAGGAGCTTCAGCAGTGGGGCAGCGACACGCCCCCTCCAGTTCATCACGGACATTCTGGAGGGTCGCAGTCATAGGTACAAATTTTAATTAAATAAATTTATTGCATTTTGTTTATAGTAATTGTTTGCTCATTGCAGATGAAGACAATGAAACCGTGGAAAGAGACATAAAAAGTTCTGATGTTTGGAACATGCATGGCAAGAAGATAGTGGTGCCATTTGATTCTTATGGGGTCCCGACGGATGACGCCGCAGGTTTACTTGGTCAGATTATAGGTCAGCTGGCAGCGGAGCCCGTTTCCCTGCCTATTTCGTATGATGATTGGAGGCATATGCCTCCAAACTGGAAAAATGAAGTTTATGATTCTCAGATAAAGGTAATTTTATTACTTTATGGTTTAATTGAATGTCATTTTACTAATATATTCAAAATGAATTTCTGTATACAGATGTTCTTCCACTTTACCGTTGCTGATGTGATAGCACGGAAGTGGACATTGAAAAATCTTGGAAAAAAATGGAAAGATTTCAAATGGAGGTTGTGGTGTGATTTCAACGATTCTTCGTTGACCGTGCAACAGATGTATGAGAAGATACCCAGTGGGGTACCGAAAGAACAGTGGAAGGTTTTTGTCGATAGACATCGTGATGAGAAGCGGATGGTATTGAAATATATATTATTATATTATCCTCATTTTACATTTATAAATGTACATGAAGAGGAGATAGACATTGAATACAATACTGTTAAATTGAATTTTATTTATTTCAGGATCTCTCAAGAAAGAATGCTTCAAACCGGGCGAAGCAGGTAATCCCGCACACTGCGGGTTCAAAAAGCTTTTCAAGAAGCCGAATGTCATTGGTAATCTTTTAATTAGTTTAAATATTTATAAGATAATATTATCTATTTAACATATTTTATTGATGATTTATCTTTGTTTAATGCAGTCACAGAGTTTAGGGCATGAAGCATCCCGAACAGAACTATGGCTGGATGTTCATAAAAAAACAGATGGAAGTTTTGTTAATGAACCTGCCAGAGAAGTTGGGGTATGAAGTCAATTATTTATTTTAATAACTTAATATCAGTTTTTACTGTGTTAATATATATTGATATTTGATTTATAGGTAAAAATTAAAGAAATATGGGATGCCAATCCTGGGAAATCCTACTCAATCTCCCAGGATGACCCAGTTGGTCAAGTCCTTGGGAAGGAGCATCCTGGTAGAGTGCACGGGATGAGTTTGGGACCCGTACCATCTGATGTCTTTCGCATGCCATCAGGGATTTCGGCCTCATCTACTCCTGGTTATAGTCATTTCATACCTGAAGATGCTCAGAGGGAGATGTCTGCTCTACGAAACACAGTTCACCAGCAGGGGAATCAGATATCTGATTTGCAGAAAGAGTTGCTTGAAATACGTCAGCATATGAGCAGATATGCCCCCGGTGGTAGTGCATCGGGTATTGGTGAGCAGGTAAATCACAAAAAAATCAAAATAATTTAGTTTGCAAACTTTTATTGGTTTTAATTTTTATTATAAATATGCAACAATATTTAATTTTCAATATAATGTTCTTACAGGTGGCAGCAGGTGGTGGAGATGAAGGTGGAGAGGGTGAAAATGCAGCATCAGATGATGAGTAGTAGTATTGTTGATGTGTTGAACAAGTATGATAACAGTTGGTTTGTATATGTAACATTTATGGCACATAGTTGCCACCAAACATTTCCATGTCCTAACATTTTCTTGATTTCTCATGTTTCCTTCTATGCATTTTATTTATTGTGTTCTGGATTCCTCATGTGTTGACAAAAAGATTCTTAATGCAATATGCATGTGATGATACCACATCCAATGAGAATACCATATATGTAACCCATATTCATACCCCTATTGGATCCATATCCAATATGTATCACACTAAAAGACCAATCCCATGACCATAAATGGCTAAGGCATGAAAGGTTAATGATAAAAGGCTCTGTCATGGCCTTAAAATTTTTACACCACTCCAATGGGTCCAGGAATACCAATTTGTTTTTAGTTTAGGAATACCAATTTGAGAAAAAATGTAAAATCTCATGTAGAAGATTGTTAAGATTATCCATTTGATCTTTAATGGATATGTTATAATAAATATTTTGAGCCATGGTATTAATCTTATCCCTGAGTGGGATTCCATTCCAATTGGCAGTCTAGAATTTGAAGAAGAGTTAACACTGACCATCTAATGAGAATTCTATAAGATCTTGTGAAATATTACCATAAGACCAGGCCATATTAAGGATTCCATGTAGCATAATTTTACTTTTTTTTAGTTCTTAAACAATCCTTGATATGAGAAAATCCAAGGCTCCAAAATTGGATTTGATTAATTTAAAAATAAATTTAGTTTGAAGAGACTGATTAAAGAGGGTCATATTCATGATCCCAAGGCCCCTGAGAGCATAGGTCATACAACATTGTTTGCATGAAACTGTAATAGTCTTTCTCTCTAATATAATACCACTCCAAATAATTTTTTTTGTCAATTAATTAATGGTTTTAATGACCAAGGTGGTCCATGAGTAAACCATGAAGGATTATACCATTTTTTATATTTCAACATGCTTTAAAAATGAAATCTATTCTATCCATTTAGAGTGATATTTCTTTCCAAGAGGCCAGAGTTCTTTAAATCTGACTGAGAATATTGATAAAGTAGGAGGCGTGTGTTCTTCCCCAAAACATGGAAACTCCAAGATATGTAAAAGGTAAAGATCCCTCCCTAATACCCACATAATCTATCAATATTATTTTTTTAGGATTTGAGATATTCTTGTTAATGTATATGAACTAATTCCCCAACTTATTTTTTGTCTTAAGAAACAATCTTAATGAAGAAGGGCCTTCATGATGTTTTTGATATTCCTCATAACTCCCTAAGAAAAAATTATAATGTTTTCAACAAAAATGAGATGACATGGTTCTGAAGAACCTCGTGATACCATGATGGGTTTCAAGTCACAAGTATCAACCATATGGAATAAAATATGGCTGAGATGGTCTTCTATAATGGTAAAAATGATTTCTGGGAGGGGGTCTCCTTGTATTTCCCCTCATGAGAACCAAAAATAAACCTCTAGGTATTCATTGATTAAGATATAAATAGGGTATTACCCAAGAAGAGTTTTGATCTAGCTAATAAACTTTTCATTGAATCCAAAACATGAAAGAACATTACACATGAAGCCCTAATCTATAGTATCGAAGGATTTTTTTTTATGTCAATCTTGGAGACAATGTTACCACTAATTGTCAATTTCTTTATGAGGTTAACACACTTAAAGGAAGAAATTAACAAATCATGGATGTGTCCTCTATGAAAAAAAATCAAAATTAATTCCAAGATATGAGCCTTTTTTAGATCTGAGAATGTCACACCCCGACCACATTTTTCTTTTGTTTTTGTTTATTTTCAATGTTGGATCTTTTTGTTGAGGTTTAGGTTGAGTGTCCAACAAAAGTCTTTATGTTTTGGTTGTTTTGGTTTTCTTATAACCCTATTAATGTTTATTGTGAATGTTATTGGGATAAAGTTAGATTGTGAAGATTTTGTGACACCCACAGTGTCACTATATTGTGTTTAAATCATTCAAGTATCATTGGCTGTGGTTTTGGAAAATTTAGGGCAGTGGTGGAGCAGATCCAACATATTTTGTTTTCCAGTTCAACATTTAGCGGCAGTTATAACCGCCGCTAATGCCATACCTGTGAGCATTTAACCGCCGCTAAATGATGAACTGGGAAGCATTTCGCAGCGGTTTTAACCGCTGCTAAATATATTATGTTGATATTTAGCGGCGGTTTTCACCGCCGCAGAATAGGCGCATCAAACGCCTGAATTTGGCGGCGGTTAAAACCGCCGCGAATAAAAAAATGTCTGATACGCATATAACCGCCGCTAAATGAAGAGAAACCGCCGCTAAATGACGGATATACGACACATTTCTAAAACCGCCGCGGAATCGAAAAAACCGCCGCTAATAGATTGCCGACGCCAAACTTAGCGACGGTTTTTGTAAACCGCTGCCACACAATATAGCGGCGGTTTAAACCGCCGCTAAACAGGAAAAAAACCGCCGCTAGGACCGGCTTTTTTTGTAGTGTATCAATCTCCTATCTTCTTATTTCTTCTATATTTTGTGCTTACTACTGTTAAAGTAAGGGAACATGGTTTTATTGCCATTTCCTTTTATAAAGGCAGGGTTATATTTCTTTTTGAGGTTTCTAGCTTCACCATTAAAGATATAATGTCTATTATATATAGTTTCTTACTATAACCTAAAAAGCAAGGGGTAGTTTTGGTATCTTGGATACCATTAAATCACGAGGACTAATTTATTAAACCCTTAAGAGATTGAGGTTGGATACATAGGGGTAAATTTTGGTACTATTTATAAAATTAACAAATACCTTGTCTCATTTATGAATTTTCAATTATTTATCGATTTCAATCATTATTTTTTTTAAATTTTTTAATCTATAAATTAACACTTAATCATTTCTATATTTTGAATCTATTAAAAATTTTATTTTAAAATTACTTAATTTAATTTATCTTAATTTTATTCTTCCACTTTTTTATTATGTTTAATTATATTGTTACACTTTCAAAATTTTATTCATTTTTTATATTCAAATTGTTTTAATTTATTTAACTTTTAAAGGAATTTTTTAAACCTAGATTATTTTCCTTTAATTTTTAAAAGATAAATTCACCCCCTCTTGGAATCTTACCTATATCTAACCTACATTTGGTATCAAAGGTATTATTATTTTGTTTTTAAATTTATTTTTTTTTCAAATTCTTTAAATGTTTTTATTTTCGAAATCTTTAACTATTTTTTTTCAAATAAAGATATATATATTTTTTTAATTTTTTTTGAAAAACCCATGGTGGATTTGAAGGATAATCCTTGGGCTGTGCTCTATTTCTTGAAGTAAGTAATTATTATAATTTTAAGACTCAGATGACTACTTTTCTTAGATATATTGGATATTCTATTTATAAGATCATTTTATATTTCTATAATCCTATAATTGAAAAAAAGATAAATGGATCCCAAATGATATTTTTGATTTTTAATTAGATGGTAAATCTATGAATGACTTGTATTGTGTGTTGGATAAAAATTAATTTAACCATATTTATACATAAAAAATGGCTCATGAAATTTGAAAACTTTTAGAAGTAACTAATGAAGGAACTCAAAGTTGAAGATACCTAATTGTTTATTTATGAATCCTAACCAATATATCAATGAAATTTTTATGAGGTTTAATGATATTTGTAATGTCTAAAAATGTCTTGGTAGCTCTATTTCTATATATACTTAGGTCAATAAAATCCTTTGGGTTTTACCAAGCCGTTGGTCACCAAAAGTCACCAAGATCTAAGAAGCTAAAGATGTTAAAAATATGGCAGTTGAGGAACTCATAGGTTCTATCATGACATATGATATAACTATGAAGAGATAAGATATAAAGAATTCGAAGGAGTTCAAGGAAACTAAAATGAAAATTTACTTAAAGGGAAATAATGATGATTCTTCCAAAATAAACTCATAAAATGAAAATGAAATTAAACACCTAATAAGATGATTAAATAAATCAAACAAGATAAATAAAAATAAAAAATCATTCTAATGAGCTAAACAGAAAGATAAAAATGGTATTCTAGAAGTGATGTGCTTTAGTTTCAAAAATAAGGTCCACATCAAGTCGTATTATCCCTTGAAAAAAAGTATAAATATAAAAAGCAAGTTAAGAAGGATCTAAATGTATAAATATAGAGTGTTAGAGAAGATTAAATGTCAACTTATGAATCTAGTAACTAAAATATTAAATTAATCATGGATCAACTCAAGGTAGGTGAAGAGGTTAATTCCCATTCTTCTTCTTATTCCTATTTCCCCCCTCATTATCCTCATTTTCATGATCCTATTCTTATAAAAATGAAATTAGAAATTTTATCAAGAACATATTTAAAAATATTAAAATATTTTGAATAAATATAAATGTGTTATTAATGAGAAAAATATTTTTTTATAATTAAAAATATGAAATTTTTTAAAAGAAAAGGATGGTATAATTTTTAAAATAAAAAATCAACCCGATGTTGAAGTTTATAAAAATAAATTCAAGGATATCAAACGATCTCTTTAAAAATTCACCAAGGGTAAAAAATATCATAATATGATTCTTTTTTATCAACGAATTAAAATAAATAATTATGGTTTTAGATTTTGAAAATATAACGAAACTTCTTAAATATCAACTTATTTTTAAAAACATATCTCTATTTTGTAAGTATTGTCTTAAACATGGTCATCTTATATAAAATATAATTGAAAAATCACTCAACATGGATAGATTAAATACATCCATATTTCTTATAATATATCTAAAAAATATAAGCAATTTTGGGTCCCTAAATATTTACTTGAAAATTTTTTTGGATCTAAAATTTTTACCATGCCCAAATATTCTTGTGCTGACATTGATAAACCCTAAAAGGTACCAAAAGTCTCCTTTAAATGAATTAATATATGTATTTTCCACTATAACTCATTGATATATCATATGGTTGATTCTAAATAAATTTAGTGTTAGCCTATTGATGCTATTGATCAACTTCTTCCCACCTAGAGCTTAATATTTATACTCCATGTGAGGGAGATCCTAGATCTTTCCTTCTCAAAAAATCTTTAGACATAAACCTTGATATTAATGGGAATAAGGTTCTTCATTCATTTTATTTCATATTACCTCTTAAATATTTTTCCAAATTTTATTTTCTTATGTTTTTAAAATTTTATTATCCTTTTTTTCATTTTTTTTTCAAATTTTATTAATATGTTGTAATTGTTCAGAGTTTTTCCAATTTTTTTTTATTTTTTTCCAATTTTCTTTCCAAAATCGATTCAAAATTATTAAAAAAGGTTTTTCCAAACTTTTCATAATTTTTGAAAAGTGAAGCGAGTATGATACTCTAAGAAAAATAGTACTATTTAGATACAAACATGTGGATGTGGTTTAGGCACAGATGTGACTAAAGATTTATCCCAAAAAGCATTGATTGTGTTTGTTAACTCTTTTTCTATCCTGGTAATAGTTAGTGGGACTTATTACACACTTAGTTTAAAAATCCTAGGCAATTTTATATGATTTATTAATAAAAACTTTACTTAAGCATAATAGTGGAATGATTTTTTCAAAATATCTATTTTCTAATTGATTTATTTATTTTAGTCCTATTTAATTGATTTGATCCCTTTAAACCATGACATATCATATCTTAATACACTTTATTTCATGATTAATTACATAAAGTACACATTATATAACCCCATAAGTTCATAAAGCCTAGTGTATGTGGGAAATTAGGTATATTACACAAAAAATTTCAATATAAATATAATGACATTATCGAAAACTTCCATAACATGCTTATAAAATTCCATCATTCTTCTAAAACTGCATGAGATAACTTGGTGATATATATAATAAAGGGGTGAGATATAACTCCCAGTATGGGAATAATAAAATCATATAATTCGTTAAAGAAGTAAATGTGATACAGGATTCATATAAATGTAATATAAGAGGAGTTAGAATCATAATTTTGAATAATGAGTCATGATATAACATCATAGCATAAAGAAAACATAATAATGTGACAACAACATAAAACCCGACATCATAAACATAAGTAAAGGATAACTGCTAAGAAAACATAACATATAATTCTTAATAAAATATATCATTAACTATACCTAGCATATCATGCAATAAAAACATTACCTAATACATTGAAGAGATATTTAATTCTGAGACCACCCATCACTTTCATATCATATAGATGCATAAGTGTGCCACATAGATAATACAACATAAGGATGAATTTCATTAATTTTAACCCAAATATCAAGGAGTGTTGGACATATACATATAAATACCTAATCAATTAAGGGTATGTACAAATAGGTGAATAATATTGAGTGGAAATGGAGATGGTTATTCAATACAAAAATATTTGGTATGAAAAATCATAGGATAATTTCAGTAGCACAAGGGGTATACAAAATGGTTTATAGAAGGGTTGAATGAGATAAAAAGGTGTTTATAATTTCTTGGTAATAATAATTATAGTAATAGGTATGTATTAAAACACATCACAACTTTATCAATTTGAAATAAAAAGACATGAAATAAATAAGGTTCTTGAATAAATAGGAGAAGGAGAGGATCACTTACCTTGATAGGATGCATCTAAAAGTCTGGGAGGAGCTTCTTAAGAGCTTGGGGTAACCTTTGGAGGACTCTTTATAGGTATTGGAAGATTAATTTAGGGATCCATGTGTTTTTATTTAATAGGAATTGGAGTTTGGGTGGGTTTATATAGGAAAAGATAAGAGAATTATTTATTAATTTCCAAATCTAGGTTTTGGACTCTAAATGATAAAGTAATCAAAACCAAAAATCTTACCATGGTGTTTGCCCCTAGTTTCTTCCAAAAGGAGTTTTCTTCCTTATTTTATAAGGATAATAACCGAACACATTAAAACAATTCCATTGGTGGTGTAGAAGTGAGTTATGTTTATAAATAATTTATTTTAAAAACTTAAAATATAACATAGGTTTTGGAGGATTCATTAATGGGTTATAAAATTAATAAAATAAATTAAAAAAATTATTCTAAATTGGAATCATAATTTTTTTTCTTGGATATCTTTTATGGAATATATTACATCACTTTTGGGTCATTATGAAGTCACAATACATACTATGTATTTATATCGTATTTAATTTTTACCCAAAAATATTTTGTCTCATAAAATTTTGAAAAATTCACTTTTTAATAATTTATATGTGGTAATTTAAAAATTAAATTAAATTAAATTAAATAACTCTCTATATATGATAATTTACACTTAAATAAAAAATCCCTATTTGTTGAAAAATACTGTTTTTTACAATAACAATTGTCTAACCCTTATAAAAATTAAATTTAACTTCATAAAATTATATTATCATTTATATTTAATAAATATTAATTAATAATACTATTTTTAAGATATAATTTATTTAAAAAATTATAAATTCATCAAAAAATGTGTCTTTATTGAAACTATATATTTCTTAAAAATAAAAATTGTGTTTCATCGTATCAAAATCTAATTATTATCAAACTCACTATTTAATCTTTTAAAAATTAATATTAAAAAGGGATAAATATAAAAATTAATTTATTAAAATGAAAATATAATAATTCATAATCTAAGTGTCTAGATACATATCCTTTTATTACACTAATGAATGCCTTATGGGTAGGGTGTGAGATGGCGAGATTTTCATGGGGTGGTTTGGAAAACATGGTTTGGGCCATGAACTGAATGAGCTTGAACATATCCCATAAATGGTTTCTCTCATGCTTTAGTTGTTGAATATCAACTTGGGATTGATCAAGGGAAAATCTTAGTAATTCTATCTCCCTTATAAGTTTTGATAAATGACCTTCATAGGGTACGATTCTACTAGTTGAGGATATCACTTATTTTATATATGTCAATTATAATTTATCATATCCCTTAAAATTCACTATAAAAATTCTATATATTCAATGGTTATGGTTATTAGTAGTATTTTAAATCCAACATACTATAATTGTCTAAAATAACCAAAGTACTACATGTGTTTTATATAACTAGATTACTTGATGATGCATTTATTCATTCAAAAGGGAATTTCATTTATAAAAGTTTTGGTCATTACATTATTCCCCCATTCAAAAATTTCACCCTTGAAATTTTCATATCATACACTAAAACATGTGAGGGTAATTCTATTTCATCACCTCTTTTAGTTACCATGTTGCTTCCTCAAACCTGTGTTTATACCACAACACTTTGACTATGTGAGTTGTCTTGTTTTTTAGAACTTTGTCTCTATGATATAAAATTTTCACTGACTTATCTTGGTTTGAAAAACCATTATATAGTAGAATCACATCTATATTTAGTACAAGTGAGGAGTCTGGTATGTACTTTCTCAAGATGGATACATGGAACACTTCATGTACTTGAAATAACTTATGTGCGAGTGCTAGTAGATAAACCACCGCTCTGATGCGGCCAAGGTTCTCATAAGGGAAGATGTATCTAGGTCCAAGATTTTACTTCTTCCTAAACCTCATGAAATTATTCCACGGTGATATATTAAGGAATAGTTTATATAAAACCTCAAACTCTAAGTCTCGTTGATGATTTTTTGTATAGATTTTCTCTCAATTTTGTGCAGATTTCATATGATAATGAATGGTTTAAAACCTATCTATCATATCTTGGATAAGATCATTACCTATTAGATTCTAATCCCTAAATCCATCCCAACATGTTTGATTTCAACACCTATTCCCATATAAAGCCTCATAAGGCACCATTTAGATGCTATAAAAGAAACTGTTGTTACATGAGAACTCCAATAGGGGAAGGTGTTGATCCCAACATACATGGAAATCCATTGAAGATGATATTAACATATACTCTAGAGTTTTAATGGTCCCTTAATACTGTCCATATATCTGAGGGTGATAATCAGTGTTGAAACTGAGTTCTTTATTAAACACTTACTGAAGGCTTCTCCAAGACATCAAGGCAATCCTTGGATCTCAATCAGATATAATAAAGAGTATAATTATATGAAGTCTTACCAATTCCCTTATGTATATCTTGGTAAGTTGGTCAAGAGGGAAATATTCCTTGATAACAATATAATGTACTGACTTTATAAGGTGATCAAATACCACCCATATGGTGTTATTTCCTTTAGGTGTCCTAGAGAGTCCTAAGAGAAAATCCATGGTTATTGTTTTCCATTTCAATACTGGTATGATCAATGGTTTCACCATACCCTTTGACTTCTATAATTACTCCATAACTTGTTGGCATAACAAGCATCAAGATATAAACTCCACAATCTTAATCTTTATGTCATGTCACCAATTTTTTTGATTCAAATGTCTATACATCTTTGTGATTCCTGGATGAATAAAGAAATATGAGTTATGCGCACCATCCAAAATTTCCCTATTTAGATTTTGTTTTAATGAGACACATATCTGAGTTCCAAAGCTTATAAATCCATATTCATAAATGTTGAACTTTATAATATTTTCTATCTTTTTATATACCAACTCATCATATATTTTGGCCTCCTCGATCCTATCAAGAATGTATGGTTGAGAAATTATTTGAGAAAGGTAGGATTAATAACCTTTTATGATTATCATGTCTATACTTTGTATTTACAAGAAGATTGGATCCCTTGGAATCATCATCATGGAAAGGGTTATGAGATCCTTTTTACTTAGAGCATCTACCACTTTATTTGATTTCCTATGATGAAAATAGATTGATCAATCGCAATCCTTGATCAAATCCAACCAACTTTATTGGTGCATATTAATCTCCTTTTGTGGGAATATATACTTGATAATTTTATGATCCATATATATGTCACACTTTTCTCCATATAGATAATGCCTCTGGATATTCAACACGAAGATCAATGCTAAAAATTCTTGATAATGATTTGGGTAGTTAAGCTCATGGATCTTTAATTATTGTGAGGAATAGGCTATCAACTTTTCAAATTTCATGAGTACACAACCCAAGATAATTTTTTGAAACATCACTATAGATAAAAAATCCTTCCCCACTGGTGGGTAATGTGAGAACAAGTGTGGTGATTATACTCTTCTTTAGTTCTTTAATTATTTCTTTTAATTAATCACTAGAAATAAACATGACTACCTTATTAGTAATATTGGTTAGTTTTATGGAAAATTGTGACAATTTTATCACAAATTTATGATTGTACCCAACTAATCCAAGGAAACTATATATTTCCATAACAGATTTTGTACTGATCCATCCTTCAATAGCCTCTATTTTTAAAGGATATGTAGATATCCATTCATAGTTGAAAAGAATATCATCTATAAATACCATTGAAAATTTGTCAAGTTAAACACTAAAGAATATGTTATTTAATTCAATGAATATTGTCGGATCATTAGTGATTCCAAATGGAATCACTAGAGCTCATAGTGCCTATACCTTGTATATAAACTATTTTTAGGGATATCCCCATTCTTCATCTTTAATTGATAATATCCTGACCAATGATCCAAATTAGAGAAGTATTGTGATCCATGTAGATGATCAAAAAATTCATCAATCCATCTAATTTTACACTTTCTCTTTATCGTGATCTTGTTGAGCTCATGATAATCAATGCATAGGAATATTGAACCATCTTCTTCTTAATGAATAGGACCAGTGCACCCCATGGTCAAGTCCTTGGGAATATAAAAGCTTTTCCTAAATCCTCCTATAATTATTTCTTCATCTTAATAATTTAAATAATTAAAATTATATATAGATTATTGGATATTGATATAGCTCTAGGCATGAGCTCGATTGATAACTCAACCACATGACTAGAAGGAAGACCAACAAATTATTTGGGAAACACATCAATTAATTCTATTATAATGGGTATGTCATTAAGGTTGATATTTTATTTAGTGTAAATAATTTAGGATAGATAAACTTTCTTGTAAGGTAATAATATATTTTCTTGAGATGTTAGTACCAAAGTAGATTCATCCTCCTCCTTGAACTTGTATAGAATCAGAGGGTGATTTGTGATACAGAGGGTGATTTAATTCTCTTGAAAATTTATATTGGAACTATACATGGAAAGAAAATCGATTTCTATAATATCATTGAATTACGCTAAGGGGAGTATCATAAGATTTTACATTAAATTTAGCCCACAAATTTGGATAGGGGATGGGTTATAAACCTGGGATGCAACAATTGAGCCACTTGTTGTCTTCATCGATAACTTAAATTAGATGTTTTGAGCCGGTGTTTGAATAATTATACTAAACTTACACAATATTAAAGTATGTATAGAACCAGAATCAAATTGTACATTCTCTATCCTTGAATTAATAACTAGCATACCTATCACAAATTTGTTTTTAAGAACCACCTTAGAAGTTGTGATAACATACGATCAGCCTTTTTCTCTAGGAATTAGAGGTTATTTTCATCAGTTATCATCAAAATCCCTTGTATTAGAGAATTTATTCACATATCATCCCTATTACTTATAGTTGAAACTATATATAATACACTAAGGGTTGATTGGATCATTCCTTTCTTTTGTCACATTATCAGGTTTCTCTCATTGAAAATTGAAATCCAGGTTCCCATTCTTCCTACACCTAAATCATTTCCTAGTCCCCTTCATTCAATTATGAGATGCTTCCTCACACACTTTTGACACATGGGTTGATATAATTTCTTACCCACATGATATTTTTCAATCAGTTTTCCACAATTAAAAATCTAATAACCACTTATTGTTTCTAGTCCGAAGAGACCCTTGAGATTCACTAATATCCATTTTGACTTTAAGGGAACATCATAAAACTTCCTCATAGCTATAAAAGTTTCTAATAAATAATAATTTTCATAAATTCATATTTATCCCACCAAATAAGTGGGAAACTTTAATTTTTGGTGAAATAAAAAAGTTGGAGCCGTATTGTGCATGTCTTATGTCTTAGGACTAAATTGTTTTTTGGTTGTATTTTTTTTCAATAGATGAATATGTTGATTATGTTGAATAAAGTAAGTATGTTGAGAAGGTAATGGAAATATGGATATAGGAAGGGTTTGTGTTCAAAGTTATCAATTAGACCCAGACCATCAACATGAAAATTAAACCCAATATCCGAATGAGGAATCAGACCTAGTCTATTGACATAAGTTCATCATATCCTAACATTTAGAATGAGAAAAAAATGTTATGAAGTCATAAAACTTACATACTAAAAATTATGATGCTTTCCTGATATTGGAGTTCTCCTAAATCATAAGTTTTCATAGAAATGTTTTATGCACGCCTTATGAAGAAAAGGGTAAGAACAAGTTCTGCCAATCAGATTGAAGTTTGGTTGGAAAGAAAGAAAATGTTGGAAGGATGGTAATTAATAATACTTTCCATTTTAATTTATATTATTATATGCCAATCTTAAATGATCTCAAAGTCATGAGGAAGTCATGATTATAAAAAAAAATTGTATAAGAAGTAAGTTTGTGAAGTGAAAGATTTCTGATCTCAATTAATTATTGTGAGACCACTGGACATGGATTTGTTTGAGAGGTATGAAGTTTTGTTTGGAATGAGAGAAGATGAAGATACTGATTTTCGGTTTGACCAATAAGCCACATGATACAAATATTTGGAGAAATTTGTTGTAAAATGTTTTTAGTTTACCATAATTTGTAAAGGAAAGAAGTTGCTACTACACCGGTCCATTAGACATGGTGTGCCACCGATCATCCTAGTAATCTTGACACTGATTATTAAAAGTAGTGATTACTGTAAAAGGGAATCATAGGTATAAACGTTTGTAGAAGAATATCAGTAAGTGGATATTGTTGAGACCGATGAGAAAGTAGAAGTTATTGGGACTGATACGAAATGGGATCAGAGATCAATCAATAATGTAGTTCACCATTTTCATTAGGGTGAATTGTTTTTTCTTCAATTGGGAAAAGGGAAAAATAAAAAAAGGGTTGATTATCTTCATCAAGTGGGTTAAGATCCATTAGACTGGAGGTGATATCGATCCATCAGAGTGAGATAAGGATTGATTCATCAGGTGCAACCTGACATCAATAATTTTATCAGACATAGAATCACCATTTTGGGGAAAATAAGAAAAGGAGAAATGTTTTTAAGTAGTTGAAAAAATGTTGACAAAGTATTTTAAAAGGAGGTTGAAACTGGTGATAAAGTGTTGTTGAGGAAGTACATGAATATTTTGAAGTTGTGACTATGTTTATTGAAAAATAAAGGATATCAAAGTCCAATGAAGTAACAAAAATGTTTATAAAAAAATGAATTTAATTTTTTGTTTCTAATAGTTGGTTCATAGTAGCATAATGAGTAGTTTTTTTCAGTTGGTACTGAGCATAGTAATAAGAATTTATCTGTTTTCTATATGATCAGTTGGTAAAGAAAAACGTAATGAATAATCTACTATTGTACAAATTCCTTCATTATAATGAAGAAATCATAATAAAAAATGAATGGGACTAAAGAATGGTTATAAATTATGAAGTTATTTGTAGATTTGAGAAGATTCAAGAAGGTGTGAGAAGAATCAAGAGGAGTTGAGAAGCAAGGAAGAAGTAAAAGATGTGTTCAAAATTAAAATAAAAATTGTGGTTAAAAAAATTTGGTTAAGTGGTAAAAATTTTTAGATTTCTTCTAAAAACATTTTGGCACACCTATAAAAGGAAGAGAGTACACTGTACTTTTTGATGGATCAAAACACTGTTCACATGCAGAGGAAGTGAGAGAATATCTAATTTTTTTAGAGAGAAGAGGTTTCCAGATTGATCATTCTTGAGGAAGTGCTCTAGAGAAAAGAGGAATAAGTAAGGTCATATTCAGTGGTTATCAGATCTGACTGGGTCATTGGACCGAGAAACCGAACTAGGATTTCTAGACCGATATTGAAGTAGTTCAAAATTATTTCAGTAGTATTCTAGAAAACTTATATTTCCATACCGAGTAATCAGATTGAGGATTTATACTGGGATATCAGAATGAGTATCATTACAAATTCCATATAAGTTACCTACTTCTGGGTAGGAAAGTGAAGAATTATTTTGAATATTATATTTTTGAAATTTTACAAGGAAACACAGTAACATTTTTTGAAGAAATTGGTGAAATTTTCTTAAATTATTACACAAAATTGTATTAAATCATTTTGTGCTACTTTAAGCACATGTACTTTTGTTTTGAACATAGTGATAAATAAGTGTATGGGTATACCCTACTTGTTTTATCCATACAAAATAATTTTTTTATATTGGATTGTGTGGTATTGAATTTTTCCCACACCATACCAAGGATGTAGTGACTCTTGTTGAGTAACTAACCTTGTAAATTACTATGTTCCTGGGGATGTGCGATTTTTTTTTGTTTTCAGCTAATTGATAAATATTTAATAGTAGGTGAAGTTTGTTTCTAAATAAAGAAAACATAAAATAAAAAGGTTATCACTTCACCCCCTCTTTGTGATACAATAATCCTAGGTGGGACTTTTCAAATGGTATTAGAGACTTGGTTCCCTTTGTTTTTATTTTTGTTGAAGTGTTTGAAGAAGAAGTAGTTATGGAGAATATGAGTTGTGTGAAAATTAAGGGTATTACAATCTTAAATTATAGGAATTATCATATTTGGAAGGATAAAATGATGCCATATCTTATTTCTCTTTGGTATGATGTTTCAAAAGCTACTGTAGATAGATTTCCCCCTCATGTTGAGAATGATCCTTTTACAACTGCTGATAAGGAAAATCTTGAGAATGATGAAAGATCTAAAAATGATTTACTATAATTAGTATATGAAAGTGAGTTTCTTAGAGTAAAGGGAGTTTCCACTACCAAAGGTATCTGGGATAAGATGAATGACATTTATAAAGGAAATACAAAATTAAGGAAGGAAAATTTACAAATATAGAGATTGAAGTATAAAGAAATCAATATGGGTGAGTATGAATCAATTAGTGACTTTTTTACTAGGGTGAATGAAATTTGTATCACTATTATATATCTTGGTGAAAAGTTAGAATTTTTTTTTTGAAATGATATTAATAATTCTTCCTAACATTTTTGATTCCAAAGTTTCCTTGTTGGAAGATAGAGACCGTGAAACCTTATCTCTGGATGATTTTCATAGTAACATCATTACTTATGAAATGAGAAGGGATAAATTTATGAAATAAAAAAAAAGTTTAAAAAGAAATATTTTTCATGGATTCCAATAAATAAAATTATAGGAAAATTATTGAAGAAGAAGATAGAGATTTAGATTCTAAAAATGAGGTATGTAATAATCTTTATGAATTTTTCTCTTTTTTTTTCCAAAAATATAAAAATAGGCACATGAAATTATAAAGGGAAACACCCCTTAAAATGTTTTTGATATTGAGACACTAGAAAATTTGTTTCCAATTAACCTCAAAGAGGTGATGAAGAATAAAGTGATAAAGAAGAAAGAAGGACAAGAAGATATTGGAAGAAATAATGTGATAAGGAAAAATCTTATTCCAAGGGGAAATATAAGAAGTTATCCAAATCCAAAGGGATAATATTTTTTCCTAACGATGATGATAGTGAAGTAAAAACAAAAAAGTTCACAAATGTTGTTGAAGAAAACACGTTTTATTAAATAGTTAATGATAAAGGTTTTTCTAGAAGTGAAACCGGTTGTTCTAAAGAAGAAGTGACCCATTTAGAATTTCATTTTAAGGAAGAATTGAAATAATGTATGGGAAATATTGGAAGGATTGAGAAATAAATCAAGAAATTGAGAAATGAAATCTCCTCAATAAATAATAAAGAATGATTTCCTGATGAGAAAGTTAAGCTGTTAGAATATATTTATGACTTGAATAAATCTATTGAGAAATAAAATAATTGGAGTGAACATCTAAAATTTAATCTGAAATAAAAGTAATAATAATTGGAACTTGTTAAAAAAATTTTTTCCAAATATGAGCATAGGATTACAAGTTTGAAGAACTCCATCTCTAAAGTTGATGAAAACTATCGAAAGGGTGGACCTCATAAGGATAAAAAATTTACTTCGAAGGTTGATAATAAGTTTTAAATTATTTTTTAGAAGTTTAATGATGGGAAAGTTATATATGTTGTCAAAATCAACAAAGTGAAGAATTTAGAAGTTTCTAAAATTTATGAGTCCAAAAAATTCTGTACTACTTATGGTTTCAATAATGCTATGAATAAATCTAATTGAAAAAAGAATATTTCATGTGATAATTGAAAGATTGGTGGTCAATGAAGTTATGTTGAGAGAGATAAGAAGTTTGCTAAGAAACATTCTCACAACTCTAGGTAGTATGGAAGTTACATAGGTAAATATTATTTCTATGGGAACTGCTGGTATTGTAGTATATTTTGGCATATAAAAAATACACATTGGTTTAATAAAAACCATTACAACTATTCCATGAGATTTAAAAGACAAATCTTGAGGGGGATTAAATCCTCTCAAAAGGAAGAATTCTGAGAAGGGTGTTTTGAAAGTTGGGAAAATTGAACATGCTGAATCCGTAAAGAAAGAGTGATAAGTTATCTGAAAAAAAAAGTTGATATGGATTAAAATTTAGAAGAATAAAAAAAAGTGGAATAAAAGGAGAATAAAAATATTTCTTATGATGTGACCAAAGTTGATAAAAATATATCAACAGATTGTGGTTTGAAGATTCAAAAAATATGTAAGAGATGTGAGGAAAAAGGGAATGAAACCAAATTTTTTTTGACTATTTTTCCACAACAAAAAGAATGCATGGAAAAGTTATTACAAACTCACTATAAAAAAATGTTTATAAAGTTTAAGATAAGTTGAAACCCTCCTTAGAAGAATTTATATATGAAAATAATCTTGTTGAAAAATCTGGGAAGGATGCATAGGAAGAAAACTCATCAAATGAAAAATCCACGAAAAATAAGAAAAATACAAAATTGAGAGAGGGATATCAATTTGAATGTTGCTTCTAAGATACTATTAAGGTTCCTTCTTATTGAAAAAATAATTACACATTTGTACTAAGTTGTAGGGAATTTAACGAGTTGAAATAAGGAAGCTGATGTATGAATCTATTACTATTGTTTTAAAAGAAATTAATGTGGTTAATAAAAATGTGTTTTTAGAAAGTTGTGTTTATACAATTGAAATTTATGATTAATTTTTATAGATTAATTAAGTTTACTATTATCATAATAAAATCCTATAAAGTTTTACTTAGATAAGAGTATGTTTAAAGAAACATGAAAAGGTATTACATGAAAGTTGGGCTATGGACAACATTGATTACCTTGATTATATAATCTTGTTTTCTATAATGGGTTCACCCATGTAGACTTAGAATCGTTTAAATAAAGGATATTTGTTAAGAAAATCATGTGATACTTATATTCTATCTAATAAGAGTTTCAATATTTTGTGATTAATAAAAATTATAATGAGTGGTCCCTTTGAATTTGATTGTTAATAAGGGGGAGTGATAATGTTATAGGGGGAGCAAGCAAATAATTGGGAGAAGAGATTATTTTGGAGCATAAAGACATAGAGAATACATATAGGGGAGAAAATAAAACAAAAATTGTTATTTTTATGATATAATGAAGTGGGTATTGGAAAAAATAGAAAGAGGGAGATTATTAGGACCAAGTTGTGTTTTGGTTGTATTTTTTTCAATAGATCAATATGTTGGTTATATTGAATAAAGTAAGTATGTTGAGAAGGTAATGGAAATTTAGATAGAGGAAGGGTGTTTGTGAAAATATGTCAATTGGATATAGAACATTGACATAAAAATCAATCCCAGTATTAGAATGAGACATCAGATCCAATCCATCAGAATGAGGTCATTAGATCCTACCATTCAGAATGAGAAAAAGAAGTTGGGAAGTCATAGAGCTTCCATATTAAATATGATGATGATTTTATGATCTTGTAGTTATAATAAATCATAATCTATCTATGAAACATGTGATGAAATCATTATGAAGGAAAGGGAAGAAAAAGTGCTAATAATCATGTTAAAGTTTATTTAGAAAGAAAGAAGATGCTGGAAGTATGGGAAGTCGTAATACTTTTCATTGTAAGTAAGACAATTCTATGTGAATATTTAACAATAAATAAGTCATGAGGAATTATTGATTACAAGAATGAGTTTTTAGAAGAATAATTTTTGCGAAGTCACATATTTCTGGTCCTAGTTCATCAGTGTGAGATCATCGAATGCCATTTTTTTTGAACGATGTGAAGTTTTTTTTGGAATGTGGGAAGACAAATATGTTGGTTTTCAGTTAGACCAATAATCCAAAAGATAAAAATATTAGGATAATTTTTTAGTTAATTTTTTTAGTTTACCATAATCAAGAATGAAAATAAGTTGCTTCTTACATTGGACTATCGAACACAGTGTGCCACTGATCATTAGAGTAATCTTGACACTGATTATCAAAAGTAGTGATTGTTCCAAAAGGGAATTAGTGGTAGAAAATTTTGTTGAATAAGATAATTAAGTGGAGATTTTTGAGACCAATGAGATAATATAAGTTATTGGGACTGATGAAAAATGGTAAAAAAGACCAGTCAAAAATGTAGTCAACCATTTTCATCAAGATGAATTGTTTTGGATTCAATTGTGTTAAGAGAAAATGTGAAAAAGCGTTGAGTGTATTTATCAAGTGGGTCAAGATTCATCATATTGGAGGTGACACTGATCCATCAGAGTGAGATATGAACTAATTCATCAGGAATGACCTAACACCAATAACTTTATCGAACACAGGATCACCAATATAAGGAAAAGAGTAAAATGATAAATGTTTTGAAGTAGTTCCATAATTTTTTAAAAAGTATTTTCAAGGGAGTTTGAAGCTTGATCTGAAGTGTTATTGATGAAGTGCAGTAATATTTAGAAGTTGCATCTATGTTTATGAAAAAATAAAGGAAACTAAAGTCTAAAAAATTAGCAATAATGTTTATGTAATAATGGTTTTAATTTTTTATATGTAATAGTTGGTTTGAAGTGGTAGAATGAGAAGTTTGTTTTCTTTTGGTACTGAGCATTGTAATAGGAAGTCATCTATTTTCTATATGATCGGTTGGTATAGAGAAACATAATTAATAATATGCTATTGTACATATGTTTTCATCATAATGACGAAATCATAATGAAAATCAGAATCAGACTGAAGAATGGTGAGAAAGTATGAAATGAGCTAAAGATGTGAGAAGATTCGAGAAGGTTTTATAGGAATAAAGAAGAAATGAGAAGAACTTAAGAAGGCAAATATTCATCTATAATGAAAATGAAATTTGTGTTTAAGTAAATTTGGTTAAGCTGAAAAACTTTTCATATTCCCATCTAAACCATTTTTGGAACACCTATAAAAGGAGAAGATTACATTGTACTTTCTAATAGATCATAACAACATTCACATATGGAGGAAGAGAGAGAAGTTATGAAGATTTTAGAGATAAGAGGTTTCTGGATTGATCATTCCTTAGAAAGTGTTCCAGACATAAGAAGATGAAGGAAGATCACATTTAGTGGTTATCATATCAGACTGGGTCATCAGAATAAGAAACCAGATTTATTTTTCCTAATTGATTCAGAAGTAATTTAGAACTATTTAATTGATATTCTGGAAGACTTATATTTCCAGAATAAGTAATCTGACTGAGGAATTATAATGAGATATCATAATGAGTATCATTACAAAGTCCAGAGAAGTTATTAATTACTTTTGGATAGGAAATTGAAGAATTTTTTATAATATTATATTTGTGAAAGTTGACAAGGAAACATAGTAACATTTTTTAAATAAATTGGTGAAGGTTTCTTAACTTGTTACACAAACTTCTATTACATCATTTTGTTATTCTTAAATCTCATGTGCTATTGTATCGAACGTAGTGCTACATAAGTGTAGGGGAATATAATAATAATTTTATCTACATAAAATGATTTTTTTCTAGTGGATTTTGTGGTATTGTATTGTTTCCAAACCACACTAAGGAAATAACTACTCTTATTGAGCAGTGAACCTTGTAAATTATTGTGTTCTTATGGATGTGTGATTGTTTTGTTTTCAGAAAAGTGATAAATCTTTAATAGGCGACAAATTTTGTTTCCAAATAAAGGAAAATTAAAATAAAAAGGGTGTTACTGATTCAACCCCCCTCTTAGTGATACATTACTCCTAGGTGGTCATTTTAATTGTGAAGTTTTATTCATACTCCCAGATGGATTCATTATCCTTTTGTTTGACGCTAAGGAAATCCCTCACCATTTTAAGTCAAATAGTTGAACAAAAATATTTATCAATAATTTTTTTTCCATAATTCCTTCCACTCCATCACTTTGATCTCCTCCTTGGGATTTGTATTTTTGACTAATATAAACCATTGATTAGATTCTCCCTCTATACGATAAATATCCAACATGAAATTCTCTTGATCAGAGTATTAAAGGATAAATAATATCTTTTTAATGGAGTTGATCCATTGCTCTGTGATTAATGGATTGGAATATCCATTGAAAGTCATAGGAATTTTTTCACATAAAAGTCTCAATTGAAACTTTATCTTTATTAGGGTGATTTGGGCATTCCTACTGATTCATGTTTCTATTAAAACATTATCTAATTTAGAAAGTATAATAATGATGTTGGCAATTCCTTCTCCCATTAGGCTGGGAATCTCATTTGGGCCTTCATCACATTTCCCCTTACATTGGTTCTTGAATCGATTCCTCCTATTTCCATCCATTGAATAAAAATAAAGGAAAAATTATGGGTGATTTTTTTTTAAATATTATAGATATAAATTGGAAACCATAAAAATTAAAGGTATAACTCATAAATTAAATATATTCTTTAAACTAGGATTTTCTATGATTTAATCTATGTTATCCATGATCTATTTCTTAACATAAAATCTTATGGGATTTTTTGTTCCCTTAAAAATGGTTAGTAAAGAGCATGTGAATTTACTAAATCATATAACCCAGGAGTGTAAAATGAGGTGTGCATAAAGGCATGTTGTCGTACACCAGTTGACAATTGAGTCTAGATCAATACACCCTCTTTAGGGTTATTACCCCTAGGTACAAATATTCTAGAGACACATCCACTTATAGTATTCAGACAGAGATATAATTTCTTATAAACCACTTACTCCATACTTTAAAAAAATTAAGGGATGTTTCCCATTGTTTATTTTTATCCCTAAGGCTTTCACTAGAGTTTTATAATCCCAATCCCCAAAAATAACCTGACATTCCCCTAATACTAACTATGACAACCCATATCATTAATACACTTTATTTCATGATTTATTACATAAAGGTACACATCATAAAATCCTAGAAGATCATGAATCCTAGTGTGTTTGGTAAATTATGAATATAGAATAACAACTTTCAATTTAAATACAATTAAATTATTGAAAACTTTTTTAATTTGCTTCTAAAATTCCATTTTCTTCTAAAATTTCACAAGATAACCTGAGGATATACATAATAAAGGGATGATCTATAAAGACCAATAAAGGAATAATCAAAGTATAGTATGGGGTAATGTAGTTAATGTGAGAAAATAGGCATATAAAGGTAACATAAGTGGGGTGAGAATCATAATTTTGAATAATGTGTCATGATATAACATGCTAGCATAAGAAAAACATAGGGACGTGACAACAACATAAAATAGGACATCATAAACATAAGTATAGAAAAACTTCCAATAAAAAATAACATATTCTGATCAGGATAACCTACCATGTACCATATATGGAATATCATGTGATAAAAACATTACCCAATACATTGGATGTCTATATAATTATGGGCCTACCTATCACTCTTATATCATGTATATTCATAAGTGTGCCACATAGATCAAAAAATATAAGGATGTATTTATCAATATTAACCCATGATTAAGGAGTAAATATTATATATATGTAAATCCCCAATAAATTAATGGTATATACAACTAAGTGAATACCCCTCTATGGAAATAGAGGTGTGTATTCACTACAAAAATGTTTGGCATGGAAAATCATAGTATAATTTCTGCAGCATAATTGGTGTACATAAAGGTTATAAAAGGGGTGAATGAAAGAGAAAAAGGTATTGGTAGGAAATAAACCCTACCTTGAGGAAGGCCTCTGAGCGGTGACACTTATCCTCCCTCCGCGTCGCTAGGGTTTCTCCTCCTGTTTTTCCTCCTTCCCCTCCAGTGTAGTCCCGCCTCAGTGCCTAATGTCTCACATCATCTTGGTGTTGGCTGGTGATGGACCTACGTGGTTTGTCTTTGTTCTGCGGTGGTTTTGTTGCACCTCCCATCTTCGGGTTTTTCCAGATCTGGCATGTTCATGGTCAGATATGCTGTGCTCGGTGATAGGTTTTGAGTGTCTGGCTTCAGCGTTGGCTGTAATGGATCTGCGTGGTATGGTGTCGGTAGGTGGAAGCTCTATTGCGCCTCCCAGTTTCAGGTTGTTCCAGATCTGTTGTTTGTGGGTGGATCTGGTGCGCTCGGTGACTGATTTGGAGTGCTCGACTTTGGGGCCATGGCTTAGCACAGACGAGTGTCGCTGGTGGCATGGCTTCAGAATTCTTGGATTTAGATTCCATGTGCCTTTCGACACTGGATTCTTCGTTTTTGGTGTTCTTGAGGTCGGATTCGGCTTCCAGCGACTACCTGGCATTGGTTCTGGTGTGCGTGGCTTCTGCCTCTGTGTTCTTCCGGCTTCTTCGCGCGTCTTCGTCCCGATTCAGCGTCTGCATTTGACATGATCTAGTGTGCTATGGGTTGTGTCCATTGTGTTTGATGTGGAGGCCTTAGGTCTTCATGAAGCTGATTCTTGGTTGCTTTTGTTGTTTGGTTGTGACGGTTCCTTGAGGCTCTGGTTTGAGGGTCGCAACATGGTGGTTTTGCTTTGATTGAATGGTTTTTTATTTGAAGGTGGGAAGTTTGTGATCTAGACGTGACTTCATGGACAATCTTCAAAGGAGGGTTTAGAGCTAGTGATCCTTCTTTTCATAGTTTTTTGGATTTGGTTGTTTGAGAGGGTATGGTGCAAGCCATCGGATCAGACATGTGCTTTGAAACAGGACACTTGCTTTCCAATTATCCTTGCAACGATGGAGCGCTTATTCATGATAAAATGCTAGAGAGGAGCTGTTCAATGTTGTCGTTCGGGTTTTTTCTCTTTTTATCCTTCAAGTGTGATTGTCCTATGTCTATTAGGTCTTTGGATTTCACCCCCTTAATCCCTTAAAAGGGGGATTTATCATTTAATAAAAAAATTGAAGGCCTTCGGGCCATTGGATGGATGGATGGATGTTGTTGTACCAATAATCACTAATATTTTTATGATTAAAATGGTCATGAAAGGACACTCCAAAAAAAAAGAGAAAAAGTTATATTTTTTTTGAATCATAAGGATAATAAGAGTGATGTATGAAAACATATCCCAACTTAAACACCTAGAAATCAAAACGCACGACATAAATAAGGTTCTTGAATAAAGAAAAGAAAGAGAGGATCCCATACATTAAGAGGATGCTTCTAAAAGATTGAGAGAAGATTATTAAGAGCTTGGGGGAACCTTGGGAGGAAAATTGAAGGGGAAAGTCAGGGTAATTTTATTATCCAAGGGATTTTAATGAATAAGAATGGTATTTTGGGTGGGTTTATATAGAAAAAGAGATTAAAATTCTTTATTAATTTCCAAACATAGGTTTTGGACTCTATATGATAAAGTAATCATAAAAACAAACCTTATCATATATTTTCCCATAGTTTCTACCAAAGTGAAGTTTTTTTTAATTATTTTATAAGGATAATAGCATAAAATAATAAAATAATTCCCTTGGTGATGTGGAATGGTGTCATGTTTATTAAGAATTGATTTTTATACATTAAAATACAATATAGGTTTTTTAGGTTTCATGAAGGCATTTTAAAATTAATAAAATAACTTAAAAAAAAATTAATTTAAATGGGAAAAATAATTTTGGTTGTGGATACCATTTATAGAATATATTACAACACTTTTGGGTCATTATGATGTCATAATACATACATTGTAACTATACCGTATTAATTTTTTACCCAAAAAACTGACTGTCTCAGTAAGTTATGACAAATTAACTGTTGGATAATTTCAACATGATGATTTCAAAAATAATATTTATTTAATAAAAATAATAATTTAAATATGTTAATTTAAACTTTTAAAAAAAAATTTCCAATTTACTGAAAATACTATTTTTTTTGATAATAATAGTTTTTGAACCTTAAAAAAATTACATCTGACTTCATAAAAGTATATTATAATTTATATTTAATAAATATTATTTAATAATTATATTTATTAAAATATAATTTATTTATAAAATTATTAAATTCTTAAAAACAGTGTCTTGATTGAAACTATATATTTCCCAAAAATACAATTTGTGTTTTATCACATCAAAAACAATTTTTTATCAAACACACTATTTAATCAATTAAAAAGAAATATTAAAAAGGGATAAATACAATAATTGTTTTATTAAAATGAAAATATAAAAATTCATAATATTAGGGTCTATATTTATATATATATACCTTTATTACACTAGAAAATTCCATTAGGGTAAGGTATGAAATTGTGAGATTTTAATGGGATGATTTGGCGAACATGGTTTGGGATGTGATCTTGATGAGCATGAAATTACCCCATAAATGGTTTCACTCAGGCTTTTGTTGTAAGATCCGAGATTTTTCTTAAGACATATTTTTATTTTTATTTTAGTTTAAGTCCCTTATTTTGGTTAAATAAGTGTTCCCCAAGTTCATGGGAAGACCTAGGGGTGTTCCAGGGGTTCGAGACACGAAAAAGGAAGAAAATGAGTTTTCTAGGCATGTTGTAGGGTTTTCACACAGTTAGTGAAAACCATGAAAAGTATCCTATGAAACCATGTGAGGGGATGATTTTGGGACAACATATCTCTCATGGTTTTCAAATTATAGTAAACTATATGGGTAAACCATGCAAAAGGAATATTTTGGGAGAGTAGCTATCGCATGGTTTGCACATGGTTTGGAACATTGTACATGTAAACTGTGAAACCCAAAAAAGATGAGAAATTTACAAAAATTCCATAATGGAATTTTTTACCCCAACTTAGGATTTCCTACTTTCTTCCCACTTGTAACCCTAGTTATGAGGAAGAGCTCCCAATATATTCCAAGGGTGATTCTCCCTCATCACTTGGTCGTTTGGAGTGACGTCAGTTGTGAATAGAAGATCTGGGTATGTCTAATCTCCTTCTTGATTCCTCTCCTTGATTAGGGTTTTCATCTTTCAACCATATCCTTCTGAATCTCTAAAATACTATTTTTCCAATGAGATCTTGGTTTAGGATTCAAGTGTTGGTTTAATCCAGATCTAAGGCTTCGATTGAGGGAGAGTTTATCAATGTATTCAAGGTAGATTGTTTACAAGTTATATCCAATAGTTTTGTTTGATATTTGTGCATGTTTGGATTTATTTCTTAGTTACCCCTTGCTGTGATTTTAATATTTGATTATATTTAGTATAATGAATGTCTTAATGATGAATGGAAACCCTCATGGTCCCCATGGGACACATAGAGGATGACTTGACCCTCATAGGGCCACCCATGGGGTGGCCGATATTTTCTAAACATAGAAGTTAGCTAATTATGATAAATATTGTCATATGAAAATGTAGAGTCCTTGAATATCATGTTGATATGTTTAATGGGAGTGAAAATTAATTATTGGCGTGTTCCTAGGCATAGTAATGACTTTATGGATTGGTTGGAATGGTAATAAAAATGGGTTAAATTAGTTAAATGAGGATTGTACCTTATGGAAACTTAATTATGTTGAAAAACCTAAGGGGATTGGTGTATATGAAATTTTGAACATGTGGGATTGGTAATGTATTGTGAATTGATGAATGTGGTTAATGGGATGAGACATGAGAATGAGAATTGAGCTAATGGGTTATGTATTGTAAAATGGATTTTTTACGGGATATGGCATAACATTGAATCCCATGTTGATTGTTATATGTATTGGTTGTATTGGTTGGGATATAGATAAATGTGGTGAATAGATAAATAAGTATTTGCACATGGATTGGTGGTGGGATAAAGGACTGATGCTCCTCCCACGAGTAGGGTTGGACTGATGCTTTAACCTACCCAGGAATGCATGGGTTAGGGAATCAGACTAATACTCTTTTCCCCCAATGGTTTTATTTAATGAAAATAACTGGACTATGGATCTAAGGTAAATATGGTTATTACTTTATATGCTCATACCTAGTGATAAAAGGACTTAAATTTTTCTCATATGTGTAATGATAACTACCATAAATTTTGGGTGAATAAGGTAAATGTATAACCCATGGATTACACATTGATGATGAACTAAACGATGAGATGATGTGCATAATGAACTTGAAACAATAGTCCTAATAGTAATAGAAAAGTATCGATTCATAAATAGTGTACCCTATATTGTCTTTCACTTACTTTACATTCATTTTTACATTTATTCACTATTAATTTATACTGGATATTTTTTAGAAACCATTTGTGGTGGCCTATTGAGTTGTACTCACACCCTACTCGGGCCACCGTTGGGTACCTGAGTAGATTTCATGCTTGTAGGCCAGGACAAGGGAAAGGGCCCTATTATTTGGAGTTGAGTTGGATATGGGACTTTCATGGATGAGGTTCCAGACTTGAAGTCAGAACCATTTTGGGGATTCTGCTATTGTCTTTATTTTGGGTTTCTGTTTACTTGGCATTATAGTATGACATAACATATTTACTAATGGTTGTGGTTTATACTAATATGGTAAATGTTCATTTATGATTTTCCATTTATTATCTCATGTTATCTCTAATGTTTATATGTTTTCTATTGTGTCTTAATCTGGTAAGATGGAATAGTCTCCCCATGTGATTAATCTAGACCTTGCTGCTAGTCGACAACCTCTGGTGTATGGAGAAGCGCACTTGAGGTCATGTGATGACCTGTCTTGGTGCAATGATTTAGTGGCACTCAGGTCAGGGGAATTACATAAGTTATTGAATCTTATCTTTTTATTGGTCGAGGGAAAATCCTAGTGATTCTATCTCCCTCATAACCTCCAATAAATGGTCTTTATAGCGTATAATCCTACTAGTTGATTCCATCGATTCTTCCATTTGTTTCAATTATAATCTATCCTAACACTTAATATAATAATCTTAATGGTAATTTTACAACAACTATATTATCAATGGTTATGATTCTTAATGTTATATTAATTCCCATGACTATAGCTGTCTAAAATAATCAAAGAAGTGCTTGCATTTTCTATAACTAGATTACTTGATAAGGAATTTATTTATTCAAAATGGTAATTTCATTTATAAAAGCTTGGATTGTTACATAAAATTTCTTGATGGATTAATGAATGGGGTTATAATCTTATTAATACTAAAATGATCCTTTAAGAGACATTTTATTTAATTTTTTGTAGTTTTATTTTAACTTTTAAACTATATTTTAAACAATATTTTTTTTTAATTCATTGCATATCATTTAAAATTCCACGAATATCATATTTTGTTTCATGGACCCTTGTAATTTTTTATGATAATAATTAATTTTGGGGGATATATGTAATGTTGTTAAATATTTAATTTTTAGGGAGAGTTTATTCATATGATGAAATTATTTTTAAGGGTGGAAAATGTGTTTGCAATTTGATAATTTTTCTATATTTGATTAAAAAAGGGGATACAATTATGTTTTCATATTTTTAATATTTTTTATCAATTACAAAAGGGGGAGAAATTTTGAAATTTATATTTTATTTGGTAATTATCAAAAAGGGGGATATTGTTGGAGGGGATACTTAAAACACTTTATTTTTTTTTGTTATAACCACCTCCCTCTAATAACACCCCTCTTAGCCTGACAGTGAAGGAAGAGAGATAATGAACCCCGAGTCCCGCTTCCATTAGGACCAAGGTTAGTTAATATAATTGATGGTATAAAAATCTCACCAATGGGTGGAATTATCCTCCAAAATAATATAAAATAAATATACCAAAACCATTTTACAATGAATTTACAGTGTAAACAAATAAAGATAAAAGTATCCAAATAAACACCCAAAAGAAAAGAAAAGGTAGTGAAATAACAACTGCTCTAAATCTCAAGCTAGGAATATCTAACATGGTCCATGAAGTCCTCCTAGAAACATGAAGTAGTTTGTATATATGTAGGGTGAGAATAAATGTATACTAAATTAGATAATACCCAAAGTCTCTCATGAACATGTGGAAAAGAGCATACTAATGCACCCATGGAAAAACAATAAAACCAATAACAGCTAAGGAAGTCAATTTTCCAATCCCATCCTCACCAAGGCATGATGAATAAATTACACATTACATGTGTTATAACATAATAAGAGTAATATTGATAAAGGATATCGTTCACCGTATTCCCATTGGAAGGATTGTAAACGAGCTCAAGTACTTGTGAGCTACTCAAGTTCGGCTCGACATATACTCAAACTCAGTTAATTTTTTTGAGTCGAGTGTGAGATCGATATACTTGAGTGCCAACTTGAGTCAAGTTAGAGTATTATAAAAAAATTATTGAGTATCTCATGAGCTTAATCCAGAAACTAATTTTTTAATATATTATTTTTATTTAAGATATATTTATTTAATTTTGAGTTCGAGCTTTTGATTTTGAGTGAAAATTTGATTTCAAGCTCAAATTCAAGCTATATTTTATAATTAAAATTTTGAAAAAGTATTGTAATAGAACAGAGTCAAGCTTAATTGAGTATATATTTTGATACCAAGTCAAAATCAAGCTCAATATCGGACCAAGAAATTGACAATCGGTCAAGAATCGAGCCGAGATTGAGTATCAAGTTCAAGTATCGAGCTCGAGCTTGAGTATTAAGTTACTCGACCTGACTCGACTCGATTACACCCCTACCCATTGGGGTTTTGATCTCACACACCAACATTGTACATATCAAAACTCCCATATCTTCTATTTAAAATCACATTGCACAAAATATTTCCCACAAACACCTGGGCCATCATATCACATCACATCTCACCTGTAGACACGTGGGAAATCACATCACATCACATCACATCTCTCCCATAAACACCTAATACATCACATCACATCATATGTCACCTATATAAACCTAGAACATCAAATCATATCAGTGACCACATAACCATAGTAGTAGACTATTTCATAGCCACAACCATTTTCCACATCAAAAACACCAAATAATACATCTCTTTCTCACCACATCACCACCCTATATCACAACCAAAAATCACAACATATTCACCCCACATCACAACCACTCATAAAAACATTTTTGAAAACACAAAACATCACATTTTTCAGATTTATAAATGGTATTTTCATCACAAACCACTTATTTATTCAAGGGAATTATCTCACAAGCCATAAATCTCCTAGGGAAACCATTTTATTAACTAGATATAAGTTGTCATCCAATTTCAATTTTTATTTGGTGATAAAAAACAATACAAAAATATGTTTCCATATCAAAACAACCACAACATAATCAAATCCCCCAATGATCAAAATTTTTAATGGGGAATTTATCTTGTATAATAACAATATCAATAATCACAATTAAACTATAAAAGCAAGTGATTCAAACCCCTTAATTTTCAATGTTATTTTAACTAGTTATTTATATTTATTAGAACAGATATACTACTTATCAATGATAAAAAATTATATCCCCAACCACATGATACACTAGGTGACAAATAAAGGATCCACTACCTCAAATGAATATTCCTAATCCACTAAATAAGTTTTTAACAAGAGAGAGACCACCACAATGCACCACAATGAAGAAGAATTACTTTACCATCCAAGAACATGACAACCACATCATTAAATAACACAAAACACCATAAAAACCATTATTATCATACAAAAAGCCCTATGAGATGAAGAAACATTGAGACATTGGGAGAAAATAATGTTGGGATTTACCAAAAACCACCATCGATCAATCCTCCATGGTTGAGGTTGAAATAAACTAATCGTTGGATGAAATGACTCTAAAGGACACACATGGTCACCTATAAAATAGGAGAAAGGTTGAAAAAAAGTTGTTTTAATTTGATTTTAAGAATTTATAGGTGGTACTAAATTTATAGCACCACAACATAGCACTAGCCACCATGCCACAAAATGGATGAAAATAAAAGGACTATGATGTAAAGGGGAGTGACCATGCCATAAAATTCTAGTCAAATATATGTCCAAATAACATAGAGAGAAACATGATAAAAATTTTATATTTTAGGAGGAGGGATATTCCATAACTGAGGAAACAATGCTGTAGGGGGTACTAATTTAGAAGAACTAGCCAAACCACCCCTCAGATCACTATGGAACTACCTATGGTCTCTATGTTGTATCCATAAACTACATAGAATGGGATACACTATATCCAATTCACAACTACATAGATTCCCCAAAATTTGAATTTTCTCAAAAAAAACCTCCATAGGATCCCTATTCCATAGCCAAATCCCCCACACCATAATAACTACCCATAAAATGTAGCCTAAGCCTCCACATTAGAAGACTCATCCCAGCTATATCTCTATAAAATTACTCATCCTCCCATCCAAACTACTCAAAACCCCCTTGACACATCTACCACTATAATTCCTAAAAAGTAATGAGATATAAGGTCCAAGTTGTTACATTATATACCTCTCAAAATATTCCCATCCTTGAGAGTTAAAACAAATACGAGAATTAAAGATAAAGGGGGTCTGAAAAACCACCCCATGAAATACCTATCAATGAACTAACCACATATAGAACACAACCATCATAGTTAGAAAAAAATCCTTGTAAGATACTTCTCAAACAAGAGTAAAATACTATTAATATAAAAAACATTTTAGAAGTCCAATAAATAAATGATTCTATATAGAGATAAACAATTTCCCTAATTAAACCACATGAATCGTAATAATCCACATGAAAATCCATAGTAAACCCAACCAACAATGATGATAAATAATTATTAACAAAATGGGTTATAACTTCATGTATTATATATTATTAGGAAAAAATAAGCTTTATGTTATCCATACCTTAACATTCCAAATTATAGTTTAGAAAAAAATATTACAAAAATATTAAAACACTTTTAAATAAATCACTCACCATAAAATACACCATATAATATTATTAATTTCTTAAGATTTATTATAGAGGTTACATTGTAGATTTAATTTAAAAAACTTCTCCTAGTAATGACATAATATGAATATCTATACTTGATATTTTCTCATTTATCATGCTAGTAAATTTGAATTTATAAAATTCAAAACCCATCATGCTTAATATGTCATGAAAAATAGATCAACATGCTTATTTAAAAATTTATTAACTTAGATATTCTATTTACAACATTTCTTATTGAAAAATGTTATGTTAAAAGTATTAATCCTTATCCATAACAAATTATTTATCAAAAAACACTATGAAAACACTTTCAACACATTTTAGAAAATAATTTTTAAAATAAATGAAGGTTTTATAAAACAATTTTTATAGTTTACTTGAGAAATTTTTTTATGAAAAAATATATTTTTTCCATTTGGGTCCCACTAAATTTTATTATAGAACCTGAAGGGAACTAGTTAATTTTCATTTTAATTTTTTCATTACTAATAAAAAAACTAGACTGGCCAAAATATTAGATAATCTAATTTACTATGCATTACATGATTTAATTTATCCACCAATAATTTTCATTTAAAACTAAAAAATGTTTCATATCAAAACACTTTTATTCTAATAAGAACAACAAAACACTTAGATTGATGCATGTCATGACTCGTACACTTAGATTTACTAACCAAAACTATCATGCCATATATTGGAAAGAAATAATTTACATTGGGAGTATCATGAATGACATGTTATTAATGGATAATTCAAGGAAGTATTTGTCCCTTCTGTCTTTATAGAAGTTGATACCAGAATCTTTTAATTGAAATATAACCGTCAAATTATTTTCCATGGACATGATGTACTGACTGTTATTTCAGATAGTAAAATAAATAATTACAAAGAATATAGGTTTATGGCACATATGGGAAACCGTATTGATGATATATTGAGACAAAGATATTATATTACATTGCAAGTGTTCATATGTGGTTTTCATCCTTATGAAATTAAGTTATGTCTCTTGGGTGACTTGACCCATTTCTAGATAGTAATCATGGACTTTAAGCAAGCCCATTTAATTCCAATGAGAAATAATCATGAAGTGTCACATAATAATTGTTTTCATTAATCTTGATTAAATTCTATTTGAATTTAATTAATGTAATAAATATTATTCTCAAGACTAAGGAATAATTATATTCAAGTTTTATTGATTACTAATATTAATAAGGTAATAAATAATTTATTTTATTACTTGAATGTATAATAAATATTTATTCACTAGTTTCTGAATAAAATATTTAGTTTATTTATTGAAAATTTAATAAATATTTTTATTCATATTATTGTGAATAAAATGTTTATTTAAGTTAATATAATATTTATTTGGGTATTAAATAATTTTTGAGAAGTTCGAGAAGACTAAGATCATGTCTGTTGATGAATATTAATTTACAAACCTATAAAATAATATTTATCAGCGTTTAAGTTAGCACGAATCATAAGATAAATTATAATAATATTATTATAATATTGTAGTAGGTTTATTAAATATTATAATATTATTTAAGGGCTGGTACACAATTAAATAATATATTTAACCTAAACCCTTTCTCTATAAATAGATGGTTATGTCTATTGCGTAGGGTTAATCAGGATTTGATAATTGTTACACAAAACATAATTATATTTCCATTTATCCTCCTATATTCCTCTAAATAATGAGAAAAACTAGGGTTATTATTTTAAGTTTTAAGGAAAAAAAGTGATCAAAATGAATAATGTAAGACAATTGATTCACTATTCTAGCAACCATAAATATGTTGACATCATTCAGAGATCAAAGGAGAACGTGTGGAACACCACTAGAAGGATTCTACACATGAATCCTTACAACACGATGAAGTTAATCTTGAAAAGGCTTTTCAGATGATCAAAAGCATATTAATTTTAGATATTTTCCAAGATAAGGTAACCATTTATCCTAATAATAAATTAATTTATTATAAATTTAATGTGTAATGATTCACTATTGAGGTTTTGGGAAACTCTATGTTCAAAGAAATTTTAATATAATTCCCACCTAATGTGCTTTTGTTGTTCCTGGAAACTACAACTGAAAGGATTCCAAAGGAAATAATTGTGTCTCCAAAGAAATGAGAGAAAGGTCAGAAAAAATGTTATGTTCATGAATATTTAAGAATTTATAGATGGTATTAAATTTATAAGACCATGGTGAAACTTTGAACACCACATCACAGAATGGATGAAAACATATGGAATACAATGCAAAGGGGAGTGGACATGCCACAACCTACTGGTCAAATCCACATTCAAAGAACATCAAGAGGACCATAATGAAAATTATATATAATCAAAAGTGGATTATGGGATAGCCGGATACACCATGCCATAGGTGGGTAGGGGGTACCAATTTGGATGAACTAGCCAAAATACCCCTCAAATAACTATGACACAATATATGGTCTCCATGTCAAAGCCCTCAACTGCTGAGAAGAGTATATGCTACAACCAAGGCTCCATGGTGCACCAAACCTTGAATTAGAAGTTTCTCTGAAACACCTCCTTAGTCTCCCTACACCACAACAGGCTCCTCCACGCCATAGTGGATACCCCTATAGTGTAGCCTGAGGCACCATGCCACAAGAATCCTCCCAGTTGGATTTTCCAACCTACTCCTCCTTTCCCCCTCCAAAGTCCTCATAAATCTCCCCAAACACCTATACCACCATAATTCCAATAAAGTAACAATCCTAAAAGTCCGATACATTACAATTTTGATAATTAAAAATATTATTATGTTTATTTATAATAATATTTTTTTTGAATTAAATTTTTTTAGTTATTTATCATTTTTTATTATTCTTATTATTCTATATAATTATTTTTAATTATTTATTTAAATACTTTTATGTTTCTAATTACCTATACATGACTTTTGTTTTTACCCTTACATGTATTTTGAAACATTATTATTATATTTATGTAAATATTTTTTACCTTTACACATGTAAGAATGTACCCTCATGTAGCCAGTTTAACTTTTTATCTTACCCTTATGCATGAATGCTTGTAACAATTTGAAACATATATAAATTTATAGTTACATTTAAGAAATATATATTAGTTTAAGCTTACCATTACACAACTATTCAAATTCCATGATTACCCTTACATGCGTTTCTGTTTACCTTTACATAGCACATGTAATATTCTCTTCAACTTTACAAAACCATTTCTTTACCCTTATGAAACTCAATTTTACCCTTAGACAACATATATAAGGTATACGTTACCTATAAATAATATTTATAATTTCAATTATACCCTTATACAATACACGTTTTTACCTTTACACATGCTATTGAATTTTTTATTTTACATTTTCAAAACCTATATAAAATATGTTTTACCCTTATATATGCATGAAAAATTTCCTATACATATATTTGAAAACATGAAATTCTAGTTTAATTTATTTTCACATTTTAAATGGTATTATCATATATTGCATGTTTTTTAAAAGAGTCTAATTTTTCTTAATGATTCTATAAATTCTTTAAATTCTATAGAACCCATGATACGTGGTTTGATAGTGTTTTAAACTCATATTTATGAATATCAATTCTGTTCATCATTCCAAAATATATTTACAACATGAAACTCAAATATTTTGATTTTATTATTTTGAGTCTATTTATTTGATTTTATTGTTTTTAAATTTATGTTTGAACTAAATGTAGTTATTCAAATTTTTTAATATATTTTAATGAAATATATTTTAAGATTGATTTTATCACATGTTTAAATATAAAAAGAAATTTTAAATTTAAATTTTAAATATTATAGAATGAATCTATCTAAGATCTTATGATATATCTTTGACCTATTATTTTGGAAATGTTTTGAACACTTTAAATTAGTGATTTTAAATTAGTTTGAGTTGTTAAAATAGTTTTAAATTCAAATGATAGTGTTATCAATAATATGTTTCTTTACTTATCTATCTTCTTGATAATTTTTTAACGTTGTTATTAATTTTTGGAATTTTAATTTATTAATGATTTCCCTATATGTGTTGAGTTTATTTTATTTATGGGAATAAAGAAGGATAGAATAAATGATGGCTAAAATACAACGAAATTGATGTCTTTGACTTTATGTCACCCAAATTATTCTAGAACATTACCGAAGGAATTGGAGGCTATAAATAGAGTCTTGGGATTTCTTGGAAATATACATCGACATACTTACTCATCTTACAACATGCTAAAATAAATAATTTTCTATAAAAGGGATATTTCATTCTAAATATTACTTTACCTTATATAGCGTTATAAAATTTTATTATCCAATCATTCTCTTCTATAGTTCTCATTCTCCCCTAGAGTTCCTCATATTATTTCGGTGAATTGATATAAAGATTTAAGGGGATTTCTTCCCTAAAATCTTCTCTCTTAATATTTCATCTATATTTGGTTATCACAACCATTAAATTAAGGGAAACTAGTTTTCTTTCTGTTTTCTTTATAAAATTAAAGGGGCTATTTATTTTTGATGTTTCTAGATTCACCATTGAAGATCTAGTGTCTATTGATTTTGGTTTTTTTAAATAACCTAAACATAAATGGATAGTTTTGGTATCTTTTATACTATTAAATACAAGAGGATAATTCATTAAATCCTCAATTAATTGAGGCGGGAGATATAAGGATACAATTGGGTACTATTTTTTAACTTCCTCACCAAATATCTTATCTCATTTATTTTTTATATTTTTAATTGTTTATCACATTAAATAATTTTTTTAATTTGTTTCGTCCATCAATTAATGCTTCAATCTTATAAGGATACAAAATTAAAAAATAAATAAATTGAATCCTTATAAAATAATTCATTTACTTACATTATTAGCGATCTTTTTTGTTTAAAGCTTTATAGAATTAGGTCACCACACTTAAAAAAATAATTATTACATTACAAAATGGACAATACCACTCAATATTTTTTTCCACAATATTTTTTTAAATAGAACTTGTTTTGTTTTCATGACATAACTTTATAATTTTCATATGTATGTCTTACTTGTCCCTAATAACCCTTAAAAACCTATGAAAAACATTTTAATAGATTGTATGGGAATAAAATGCTCAATAAGATACATATTAAAAGAAATAAAACATGAAATATTATAAATGAATACAAATATACAATAAAATTATGGTGGTGAGAAGAACCTTTTATTATGTATACGTTAAAATTAAACATTTATCTTCCATTTTAATCAAAATTTTACATATAAAATACGTAAAAATATTCTTTTTTAAAACATTTGAAAGAAAACAAAAATGACATAAAATGTCCTTTATAATTCATTTATGTCCAAATAAATACATTTATAAAATTATTTTGAGAATGTGGACATGGAAGAAAAATATTTAGAAAATAAATCTTGTAAACATTTAAAATGAGGTTTTTAAGGTAAAGTGTCCCTTACCACGAGTCCGACTCATCACTTTCATTCTTTATCTTCCTAAATGATAAAATTATGTTAATTATTAACTTGGTTAAATTTTCTTTTCAACTTTATTATTAATTTTATTTATTTATATTTTATATACATTTAATTAATCAATTAAGTTCATGTAAGATGTTTTGATGATATTTGGCTCATATGTCAAAAATCACTTTGGTAAGTTGAATATAGTCGAAACAATCATCATTAAATAATATAAAGAATAATAATCATAAATTAATTAAAATTTATATATATTAATTATACTTTTAAAACCAACAATGAAATATGGTTATGAAAAATTAATTATGTTACAATCATGGCACAGTAGGCCTTACGTATGCGTGAGTAACATTTTCATTTTTCAAAGAGCACAAGGGAAAGAAGGTCAATAAAATTTTATCTTTCCAGAATTATTTTTATATCATAAATATTATATTATTTATTTAAATATACTTATACATTGTATCCAAGTGATATGGTCATGAAAAAAGAATCACAATACTTTTTGGAGGTGGTAATCCACACGTACACACGAAGAACATTAACATTTTTCAATGGATGAAAAGATAAGAAAGAGGATAACAGATTAACTTTAAATAATGATAAATATTTAATTAATATGATATATATAAATTAAATCTATCATTATAACAAACTATGAGATGAATTTATGGAAAATTAATTACACTGGTTCATGAGGTTGTAGTTTTTCATACACACAAAGGATAATTTCATTTCCAATTTGATAAAAGAGGGAGAGGGATATAGTTTATTCCATTAAAATAATTTTTTTAGTATATTGAATACAGTAGTGTTATTAATTATTCATGTTTGAAGAATATTTTATAGAGGTAGAATAAGAAATAAAATTAAAATGTTCATTTAAGAACTATACCTCTTCTTCAGACAACCTCTTTATGTTTATAACTAAAGCCTTCTTAAGTTAAATTTATGAGAAAACCAGGCCACTATGGCATGGAGAGGGATATAAGGAAGGTAATTATTTAGGTATTAGCTAAACCAAAATTCATTTTAAATATGAATATGAGGGGAGATTTGGTTTTTCTTTTTATAAATGGGTGGGGGACTTGTAATTTTTCAAAAAGAATAAAATATATTAATGTTTTACTTAAGAAAAATAGCCCCAAAATTGACCATTTTTTAGTATTATAGGATATAGGGTATAAATACAACCAAAAAATAGAATTTAGAATAGTTTTTTTTTGCCATTTTAACCCTTATCACTTAAGTTTAACCCTATGATAAACATATTTTAACCTTAATCGTGGTAATATACTTTTACTGTTTTTACTATTCATTATGATAAAAAAATAAGTTGAAATTATTACATAATATTAATTTTTATGATTCCAAATATGGAATAAATTTTACCAAATTAAATTCATATAAATCGGAGAACTTATGTAACAAAAAAAATAATTTATAATACATTAAATTTAGAATAAATTTAATTTCTTTGATAACTTACGATATACACAAGACCCAGTTTAAATGAAAGACAATACTCTATTAACATATTATTATTTAAACATGATTGTTCTAAAATAATAGTTAAGTTGGAGGGTATGACTAGTACTAACTAATTTATAAAAATATATGGTATACACATGTTCATTGGTTATATATTGATTATAAATAAAAATAAGAATCATTTGAAAGAAAATGAAATATTTTACAAAAAACTGTATTTTTCCAATGAGGGTTTCATCAGGTTTTGCACACCTATTTTAAAATTAAAATTTACCAATTTTATGAAAATTATTCGATAAAATGAAGTTAATTTTTTAAATAACCATGTAAAAATTATCTGAGGGTGAATTGTCATGATTATTTTTAAAATTTTTATTTTTTGATGAATAGTGAAAAATACTTTTTTGGTTAAAAACTACCTTTTCATTTAAATAATTTTCAAGCAGAATTTTTAAAAAAAATTATTTAAAAGAAAATTAAATTAAATTATATTATAATTAATACAATTTATTTTATTATAATCTATTATATGATCAATTTTTATGTAAAAACTTTTTATACTTTTGAAAGTTTTCTTTATAAAAACCATTTTTCAACGTGTCTATGAATTTATTTTTAAATTGAATTATACCACTTTTGTAAATTGAATTTTGAAAAATAGATTCCATATTTATAGTAATAATAATTTATAATATCTAATAAGTTCAATTATTTTTTGACCATAATGAATATTGAGAACAATAAAAATTAATTACCATAGTTAAGGTGAAAATGGGATTACTGGGGGTTAAACTAAGATGATAAGGATTAATAATGACATAAAACTTTTCCAAAACCAATTTATGGACATAGTTTAACCTTATAATCTATAAGTTTTAATAATGGTCCATTTTGGAGCCTTTTTGAATGTGAAAAACATGGGTAAACTTTATTGTTTTAAAAAATTCTATGTGTGTCGTCTCCATCACTTATAAAAGTACACTCCCTACCTTTACTTATTCACACCTATCATGACCATTGGATCAAAAAAACCGTAAAATAATATCTCCCAAATTTCATTATCCAAATTATAGAGCTTTTTATTTTCCAAAAGAACAAACCTAGTTTTCTTAAGAGGAGATCCAAATAATATTTCTCTAAGTGAAGGTAATCATATTAACAAAGAACTGTCATTTTATTTATTATTTAACCACCTTGAATTATGTATTAATACTTAAAATATAATAAAAATATTATCTAACATATAAGAAGATATTATTATTTTAAATTAATTACCAATATCCATCTTCTACTTCATCAAATGGTAAATGAGATTGTCTATCATGTGTACAACGAACTACCTTCTCACAAATAGATATATCTCATTTTCCATAAACATATCTCAATATTGTATATAATTATGTATTTAATATATATATATATATATATATAATATTTATTAAATTATTATACTTTTTAATTATAGTATCACATATACCTGTTTAATTTCCATGTTGTTTAAAATATGATAACGTCGCTTGTGTATATGGAGAACTACCGGCTCACGAAGCGATGTTGTTTGTTTTTGACTTAATATTTACATGGAAAGTAATAAGGATAAATTTAATGAATATATGTGATATATATGAAATTATTTTTTTTATAAAAATAATATATCACCCACTTCCATACCCTTTCACTCGTTAATGTAATGATATCGTCACTCATGCATATGTATGACCTACTGTCTTCACAAAGTGATGCGATTAATTTTACATGTAAAACCTTAAAGAATGATTATAAAAATATATTTAATAATTAGATATGATATTTATAAGATTAAAATAATTTTTAATATTTTGGATCAATATCATACACACAAGAACTAGAACTTTCATAATAAAACATGCGTGAGAAAACAAGAAAATTAACACATGAAACAATGGAAATATTGAAGTATTAGTAAAAAAGGTGGTGAAATATTATAATAAGATCATATATATTATAAATATGAATATTTTTATGTAATAGATTAATAAAATGATTATAACCACTTTAGAGGAGGGTAAATAATGTTCACCCAAAAGGAAGTGTGATGTAAGGGATTTCGTCTCAATTTTCATTTCATTGATAAGTATTTGTTAATATGCACCTATCCACTTTTATATGGTGTATATACTACAAATTTAATTTATTTAACATCAATACCTATTTATTCTTGATTTTATTTTAAAAATCTATATTCTCGATGAATGGATTGTCAAGTCTCGTTTCTTTTTTAATTTTGGGATTGTTAACTTTCTTAAGAGAAAATCACTTTCTTATAATCATTTGTCATTGGAAATTATATTTATCTTAAATATCCAAATTATTAATGTCATGGATATGAATATTTATTAAAATGAATAACATTTTTACATATTGTTTTTACTTTGAAAGTTATTTTATTATTTGGGGAAATATTTTTAAATCAGTATTCTTTACTCAATACAGTTATTTGATGATAAGACATTATTAATGAATTAAAACTATTGTTTTATATATAAGGGATGATTTAGACATGAATTTATGGGTGGAGTCTTATTATATATATATCCCCTTGATGCATCGATAGTCTCAGGATGTGAACCAATAAACTATATTTAAATGGTGTTTTACCCATAGTTTTAAAATTTATTGTGAATTGTCTTGAGAGTAGAGGTATCATGATTCTTGAGATCTTAAATTCCAATAATTAAGCATTCCCTTAATTTATAATTCTGTTATAATTATTATCCATGTGATTTTCAAATTGGTATTATCTCAAGATGCATTTAATTATCAGTTTATTAACTAAATAGAATGTGTGTTCAGTTATTTAACTTTCAATATTGATTATGCCTCATCTAATCATGATTGTTGAGTTTTTGATTAAATGGAATGTGTGTTCAATTATTTACACAGAAATATCGATTATGAATTATTGATTCATTGTATATTATACTGTATGTAACCCTTACTAATCATTTGACCTCACCCTTATCTTGTTTCTTCTCCCTAGAATATGAAGATGAATTCATTGAACAATTTTAATGATTCTGGATGTTTTCCATTATTATTAATTGTATTTTTTTATTCCTAATTTAAAATGGGTATCATGTATATATTTTGTTCTACAAGACCACTAAAATGACCAATCCTTGTGATTTTATCCCTTGTATCTTATTCCATTGTAATAAAGTAGAAACAAACTCTATTTTACTGGATTTAGGGTCATTATAGTTGGTATCAAAGGAAGTTTAGTAGAAGAATTGGGAACTAGATTAATGAAAATGTAGATTAGGGAAAACAACCCAATGATAAAATTTAAGGATAGGTATATAAGAACATATCAATGTTTTTTTAAGGAGTATATTATGTGGTTTTTCTTAGCAATACATCCTTGTATGGATACTACAAGTAGCTGTGGATGTGGAAGAGAGGTACCTAGGGGTAATACCTATGAAAAAGGTGTGCCGGGCTTGACTTAATTATTACCTGGTACATGAAAATGATCCTTAATATTTACCTACTTTAAAAATCCTATGGTATATGATTTAGAAAATTAAAATTTTCTTTATAGACCATTATAAAGGATTTGAAAATTAAGATATCCCCAAAGAAACCAAGTTTTATATTATCTAATTAAAAATACATAAATTTTAGATTTATGTTAAGAGTTAAACCATGTTTATAATTATAAATTATGATTTAAAATTCATAATTTTATTATATAATCTTGTATATTCTATTGTTTATAAATATTGCCTGAAAAAAAGAAGGGTATCAATGATCATAGACAGTATAGATATCTCACTATTGACTAAACCAATATAGCTAGTATTTTAATATAGAATATCATAGATATATTAGTAAATCATAATTATTTTATGATAAATAACCTTTATCAAATATAGAAACAAGTTTTTCAATAACATGATTCTTCTATGTTGGATCGCTTAATGTGATATAATCCCCCATCATTTAGTGGGACTACTAATCTAGTGGTAGCTGGTCAATGGATTAATTCCCTTGAGAATATATTTATGGCCTTGGGATATGATGAAAAGGAAAAGGTTGTACCGACAGTATAATATCTCAAGGATGATGCTAAAAAATTATGGTCATTCATCCATAATACTAGAGAGGAAAAAGAAGTAGATCAAATATAATGGATAGCTATTAAGGAAACATTCTTTGATAAATATTTCCCTTGTAAAAAAAGTAAAATGAAGATAAAGTTCCTAAACTTAAATCAAAAGCAAGAAGAATGTTTTTTGGAGTATGAGTATACCTTTACAAGACTATCTATGTATGCTATGGATTATATATGCAATAGGGAATACAACATCGACCATTTCTTTGATGGAATTTAACCAAGTCTCGAGAGGGCAATGAAATCTCAAATTTTTTTACCATATGATGAAATAGTTTTATACTCCATCAAAAAGGATAAGGATTTTTATAAATCCTACATGTTTAAGGGAAATCAAGAAAATAGGGTAAGCACCAAGAAAAAGGAAATGCATCAAAGAAGAATAAGAGAATAGAGAAATTTCCATCTTGTGAAAAATATGGAAAGAATCATCCTGGGAAATGATTTAAGGGAAAGGTAGTTTGTTATAAGTGTGGATATAAGGGTCATCTAGATCATGAATGAAAGGATATGAAACAAATTAGTGATTTAAATTGATTCAATTATATATAAATGAGGAATTATTCAAACCAATGTCCCAAGAGTCAAGGGAATATACCAAAGAAGAGGCCAATAGAATAAGGCCAATATTATGAGATCACTACTAGTGAGGTGGAAGTACCTAATTAAGTGGTATAATGTACTTTAATCATATTCTCAAATTTAGAAAATTATTAATTTGATTTTTCATCATCTCACAATTTTATATCTTCCATTTTTTCTATGAAAATTAAATATCTACCTAGAACCTTTAAAAGGGAGTTTTTAATAAAAAATCCTAGAGGAAGTATCAATACAATAAGGATGTGTTAGGTAGTCCCCATTATGACACATAAACATGCTTCATTTTTGGACTTTATTATCATACCTATGGTTGAATTCTATATAATCATAGATATGGGCTGGATTACAAAATATAATGAAAAAATTTATTATAAAGAGAATAAAATGATGATTCTTGATGAAGAAATTGAATTCCTTATCTTTAGAGTAGTTACTTTATTATAAAATTCATGTATAGATCCACCTCCGGTAACACTTCTAAATGATATTCTTAAAGAAAAATAAAAATAATCTATGGATGGAGAAGGTAATATTAAAATTGAGGATGTATCTATTGTCTTCTAAGAGATACGAGGACCATGATAATCACTTAAAATTCATTCTTGAGACTCTTAGAATAAAAGAGTTACATGTTATATTTATCAAGTGTGATTTATATCTTCAAGAAGTTCCTTTTCTTGTCCACATTATCTCCAAGGATGAAATATCAGTTGAACCTACAAAGGAAAAGGTATTCAGTGAATGGACTAAACCAATGAAAATAACTAAGGTATATAGTTTCATTAGTTTGGTAGGTTAATATCGATGATTAATTTAGAATTCTACCTGATTGGATAACCCATTAACCAAACTAACATGTAAAGGGGTTATGTTCTTTTGGATAAGTAATGTGAAGAATGTTTTGATGAGTTAAATGGGACATTGTCCAATGCTATGATTTTGACTCTACTGTTATGAAATAATGGATTTTTTTATATATAGTTATGCATTGAATAAATTAATGGGTTGTGTTCTTTTGAAAAATAATAAATTTATTGCATATGTATCAAGATAACTGAACACTAATGAAAAAAACTATACAACCCATGATCTTTAGTTGGAATCCATAATATTTACTTTAAAGATATAAAGAATTTATCTCTATGGTGAGAGATGTTAGATATACCTGGACCATAAGAGTATAAAATATATATTTTCATAGAAGGAGATTAATATGAGGAAAAGACGATGGCTTAAGCTACTCAAGGATTATGATTTTTCTATACACTACCAACCAGGGAAGGAAAATAAGTTAGCATATGCATTAAGTTGGAAGGATCATAGAGTTATAACCCAAATTATGATTAATTGGCATCCTATTTTCATGGATCTAATAAAGATTCATATGGGAATTATTCAAGGAAGGGAGAAACCACTCCTTTTTAAAATGATTACAAAACCAACTTTATTAGAAAATATAAAAAGTTCTTAATATGATGATAATAATTTCCATAAGAAATTAAAGATGAAAATGATGGTGTGTTAGTGGAATTCATTTGAGAAGATGTTGTTATCATGTTTCGAGTAAGATTATGTGTTCCATCTATACTTGAGACAAAAAGAGAGTTTCTATATGATGCTCACATCTCAAATTTCTCTATACACCATGGTAAAAATAAAATGTATAGAGATTTGAGGTAATATTTTTGGTGGGATAACATGAAGTGGGAAATTGACGATTATGTGTCAAGATGTATAGTTTTTGAACAAGTGAAAGTTGATATACAAAATCTTATAGGATTTTTGTAACCTATTCATATTCTGGTGTGGAAACGGTATGACATTACTATAAACTTTGTCACAGGACTACCAAAGTCTCCAATTAATAATGATTCAATATGGGTTATTTTTTATTACCTAACAAAATCTACAAATTTTCTTTATATAAGAGAAAATTTACCTATTTAGTTCCTCACATGAATCTATATTAATGAAATTTTAAGACTTCATGGTGATCCTCTTTCAACTGTGACTGATCGTGATCCCTGTTTTACATAAAAATTCTAGAAGAGTCTTTAGAAAGATCTTGATATTGAGATTTATTTGAGAACTACCTACCATCCTTAAACTAATAGATAATTTGAAAGGACGATTGAAACTTTTGAATATATTTTGAGGTCATGATCACATTACATTGAAGGTATGTGAGATTAGTATTTACCTTTGTTATAGTTTTCTTATAACAATAGCTTCCATTCAAGTATTAAAATGGCACCGTATAGAGGATTATATAGAAATAGATGTTATAATTCAACATGTTGATATAAAGTTGGTGAAAGGAAAATTATAGGTCTATAAATTTTTTAAGAGACAAAAAAGGTAAATACTATTCAAGAACATATAAAAGTATCTCAAAGTAGACAAAAGAGTTATACCGAAAACCATAGGAAGGATTTGGAATTCAAAGTGGGACACCATGTTTTCTTGAAAGTATCTCCTTAGAAGGGTGTCTTAAGGTTCATTAAAAAGGAAAAGCTAAGCCCCAAGAACATTATAACTTTAAAAATTATAGAAAGGATTAGAGATGTGGCTTATCATTTTACAATTTCACCAAGCCTCTCTAAAATAAATGTTGTGTTCCATATATCATTGTTAAGGAAGTATATGCCAGAACCAACAATTGTAATAACCTTTGAAGAGATAGAATTGGAACTTGATGTATATTACTTTGAATAACACATCCAAATTCTTTATACTAGAGAGAAATTATTGAGGAATGTGACAAATTTATTGGTAAAGGTGCTTTGGAGAAATCATAAAATGGAGGAAGCAACGTGGGAACTAAAGGATATTACGAGGAAGAACTACCCTTATTTTTAAAGGTTATAGCTATGGAATTTCAAAGATGAATGTTTTTAGAAGATTATAATGTAACAACCCAAGGCTTTTAAACATAATCCTTTAAAATTAAATATAATTTCTCTGATATCTTGCGATATAAGTAACACTGAGTTTAAATGAAACAGAATAGTCTATCAAAATATTATTATTTAAATATGACTGTTATAACCTAGATGTTAAGTTTCTAGGTGTAAATATGATTAAAAAATATATATAAATACATGGTTTACACATTTTTATTGGTTATATATTTATTATAAATATAAATAATAATCATTTTAAAGAAAAAGAAATGTGTTCTGAAAAACATTATTTTTCTAAAAAGTGGTTTCATTGAATTTTGCGCACCTATTTTAAAATTAATTATTACCAATTTTATAGAAATTATTTAATAAATGAAATTAGTTTTTTAAATAATCACAAAAAAGTATCTTTGGGTGAATTTTTTGGATTTTTTTTAAAAATTTCATTTTCCGATGAATATTGAAGAATACTAATTTTTTAAAAAACCGCCTTTCCATTTAAAGAATTTACAAGTCTAATTTTGTTACCTAATTGTTTTATAAGAAAATTAGAATAATTTTATTTTTTTAATCTAATTTAGTCTATTGTAATAAATTATATTATCAATTTTGATATAAAAACCATTTATACTATTGAATGTTTGGTTTAGAAAAACCATTTTTTGACACGTCTGCGAGTTTATTTTTAAATTGAATTCTTTCACTTTTTGTGAATTGAATTTAGAAAAATGGATTTAAAATTTGGAATAATAATAATTTATATTATATAATAATATCAATATAATTTTTTACCATAATGAATTGTTAGAATATTAAATATTAATTACTACAGTTAAGATGGAAATGGGTTTTCTGGTTGATTAAACTAAGAAGATATGGGTTAACAATGGATTAAAATTGTAAAAAACCTATTTTGTAGACATATTGTGACCTTAAACCTTTAAGGTTCGAGATTGAACCATTTTAAGCTTTATGGAATACGAAAAACATGTGTACACATTATTCTTTTTAAAATTCCATGTTTGTCATCTTCCCCACTCATAAAAGGCCACTTCCTTCCTTCACTTCTTCACGCCTCTCAAGAACTGTGTCTTGAAAGAAACTAATAAAAATATTTCCCCAACATAATTATTCACATTATATATCTTTTTTTCTTCAAAAAATAAAAACCCTAATTTCCTTAAGAGGATATCTAAAGGAGGTTTCTTTAAGAGCATGTTATCCTCTTAACAAAGCTCTTTTATGTTCTTTCTTCATTTTACACATTCAATTATGTCTTAAAACATAAAATATAATAAAACAATTATCTAAAATATACTTATATTTTATTATTTTAAATTAATAACCTATATCCATATACTCTTTCATCAAATGGGAATGAAACCATTGATGACGTGTATAATGGACTACCACCTCACAAACCGATGTACATCATTTTCCATCAACACATACCATGACTGTATATAATTATAGATTTAATGTGTGTGTGTGTATATATATATATATAATATTTATGATATTATAACATTTTTTAATTAAAATATCACATATAACTTCTTACTTTCCATTTTATTTAAAATACGACAATGACGCTTGCGTGTACAGCGGACTACCACCCCACGAAGTGATGTGATTTTTTATCACTTAGGAATTACCTATAAAATAATAAGGATAAATCTAATGAATATATATGATATATATGACTTGATATTGATTAAGGAAAATTAATAAATCACCCAATTTCTTACTCGTTCACTCATTAATAGAATGACATCGTCGCTCATGCGTACGTATGACCAACCATCTTCACGAAGCGATGTGATTAATTTTCCATGTAAAAACTTCAATAATGATTATAAAAATATATATAATGATTAAATATGATATTAATTACATTAATATCATTATATATATGATGCGTCTATATCCTATATATAATAACCTGTACATTCATGACAAAACTTGAATGAGAAAACAAGACAATTAATACCCAAAACAATGGAAATAATGAAATATTATTAACAAATAGGTGGTAAAATAATATAAGAAGATCATATATATTATAAATATGAATATGGTTCTAGTATAAGTTAATAAAATTCTCAAAACCGTTATATTGGATATAAATCATGTTTAAGAAAAAGGAATCATGATGTAAGGGCTTTAGTCTCAATTTCCCTTTTATTCATACATATTTGTTAATATGCACATATTCACTTTTATGTGGTGTATATACTTCCTGTTTGATGTATTTAGCATTAATACCTATTTATTAATGATTTTATTATAAAAACATATATTCTTGATAAATTAATGGTCAATTCTTATTTCTTGTTTAATTTTGGGATTGTTAATTTTCTATTGAGACAATCACTTTCTTATAATAATTTTTAATTGGACATTACATTTATCTTAAATATTCATATTATTTATATCATGGATATTATTATTGATTAAAACATATAAAATTTTTACATATGGTTTTTATTTTAAAATTTATTTGATTATATGGGGAAATATTGATAAATCCTTATTCTTTATTCAATATTGATATTTGATGATAAGGCACATTTTTATTAATTAAATAGATTATTTGATATATAAGGAATGATTTGGACATGAAGTGATGGGTGGGGACCAATTATAGATATCCTCTTAATTAATTAGTGTCTCATGAGGTGAATTAATAATCTATCCATAAATGGGGGTTTTCCCTTATTTTTAAACTATCTTGTGAAAGGCTTGATGGTAGAGGCATCGTAATGCTTGAGATCATGAAATCCAATAATTAAACAATTCCCTCATTGATAATTAAATTATTATTATTATCCATGTGATCTTAGAATTTATATTATCTATGTATGAGTTTCATTCTTAGTTTATTAATTAAATGGAACACGTGTTCAATAATTTGCATTTCCATACTGATTATGCCTTGTCTAATAATGATAGCGAAGTTATTAATTAAATGACATGTATGTTTAGTTATTTACCTTACCATATTGATTATTCCTTATTGATTCATGATAGATTCCACTATACATAACCCTTTAAAATAATTTAAATCACCCTTATCTTTTTTATTTTCTCCAAGATATTAATATGAATTCATTTGATGAGTTCAATGATGTTGAGTGTTTTCCATTACTATTCTTTGTATTTTTTTATTCCTAATGTAAAATGGGTATCATTTTTGTAATTGGTAATACAAGACTACTTGACTAAACGATCCTTATAAATGTGATCCCTTTTATCTTATGTCAATGTAATAAAGTTTAAACTAGTTCTAGGTTACTAAAGTCAGGGTTGTTATAATTTATTTCAAAATTAAACCTGAAAAACGTGAAAAAATGGGTTTTTATGAAATTGTATTCTTAAGTATAAAAGTTTTTATAGAAAAATATAGAATAAAATTTATTGAAATTAACTTATTTGGGTTTTTAATAATATATATACTAATTTTTCTTTGAAACCTATTAAAATAAAAAAGGAACATTGTAAATGAATTAGTTGAAAAGGCAGTTTTAATAAAAAATTATATTTTCACCATTCATTGAAAAATGAACCTTTTTAAAAAATTATAAAAATTCATCTTAAGATAATTTTGACTTGATGAATTAAAAAATTAAGTTTATTTTTTCAAATTAAAATTATATAATTTGTAAATTAATCTTTTAAATAAAACCATATAACACATGAAAACCCAATTTGGTTACAAATAAAGCCTTTTTCCTTTTGATAAAAAATTTCCTAATATTCATATAATGAATGTAAATATATAAAATATAATTAATGAGTATTAATATGAAATTAATATGATTTATCTTAATATTACCTGGGTGTTTATATTCTTCCCCCTTTTGGAAATTACGTACTCATAATGTTATTCATTACATAAAAAAGTGGGGATATTTTACTTCATAAATATTTTTGATTACCAAGTTTATTCTTTAATCATATATTTTTCCTACTAAATCTTAATATGGTAAATAAATTTTTTCTAGAATAATTTATCTCTTTGGTGAATAATCTATACCAACTATTCTTTATAAGAATGGTTTTCTTGAATCTGAAATACTTCGGGGACCAAAATATGAGATGCATCTGATGCATATTTTCTTAAGAAAAAAATATTAAATACATCATATAACTAAGATAAAATATGAGGAAAAGATTATTGATTGGAAACTGATCTAAATTTATGAAATATAAGATATTATCTAATTCTACAAGGGATTAATTTCAATTTTTTCCAAAATTCATAACACCTTTCCATGAAGATATTTTACGAAAAAATGATCACCTAACTCGAAATAAATATCTTTCCTTCAGTCATCTGCATAAATTTTATTTCTTATCTAAGACATCATCATGTAATAATGAATCATCTTCACCTTATCAACCATTTATTCAACCAATTATGGTCCCACCAACTTTATTTCCCTGACTTCATTTGGAAAAGATTCATTCCAAAACTGCTTTCCATTTAATGCCTCAAAAGGTTCCATATGTATACTAGAATGAAAATTTTAATTATAACAGAACTAAACCAAATTCATATGTTAATCCCAACTTCCCTAATAATCCATTGAATAAGCTCAAATAATATACTCCAATGTGTGAATCATTCACTTTGATTATCCATTATATTGAGGATGAAAGTTTGTACAGAAATTTAATTCAATACCCAACGACTTGAAAAGACTTTTCCCAAAACTAGATGTAAACCTGAGGCCACAACCATACATTATAGAGAGATGGAATCCATATAATCTAATTATATATTTAACATAATGTCGATAAATTTTATCCAAAGTAATATTATCTAAAATTGTAATAAAATGCATAGATTTAGTCACTCAATAAACAACAAACCATATCACATTATTACCTTGAGATGTATTTGGAAATCCAACCATGAAATCATTGTATATATTATCACATTTCTATTTTGGAACTCGAAAAGGCTGAAGTATCCCCTTTGATAATTTTTTTTAGATTTAACATATTGACAATTCAAAAATTTCGTAATAAAATAAGTATATCTTTCTTTATTAATTCACACTAGAAACGTTTTTGACGGTCTCTATAAATTTTTGTGACTCCAAGATAAATTGAAAATAGATATCTATGATCCTCACTCAATAGTTAGTTTTTTAAATTAGTAGTTACAAAAAACATATAACATTTTTCCAAATATCAATCAACTTCTTTATCAATATTAAATTTGGGCAACTTACCTTTATTAATCAATGATACATTTTCCTGTAAAATAATATCTTTCTTCTAAACTTGATTAATTCTGTTTAACAAATATAATTGTACAAACACTTGAAAAAAATAGACATCATTCGTATAAAAAATTTTTCTAAGACAACATTTATCAAATCATTAACTAAATATCTTGCTCTATATGTAACATAGTTAATGTATCATTATATTTCCAACTCAAAGAATCAATTACTATATTTTATTTTCCATGATGGTAATGAATTATGTAGTCGCAAAACCTTATCAACTTTATCCATATGATCTGTCTCTTTTTCAAATTTTTATGAGGGAATATATAACTAAAAATTTTATGATTAGTATATATTTCACACATTACTACCTATAAATGCTATCTCTAAATTTAAGGAAAACGCAACAGTCTCTAGTTCATTGTCATGTGTAGGATAATTTTTCCCATGAGGTATTAATTAATATGAAGAATAAGCAATGTCTCAATAATTTTTTTTTTTAAAAAAAATCTAATCCCTTTAATTAAGCATCAATGTATATAAAAAAGTTACCAGTTTTGTATAAAAGGGAAAAATATATAGAATTCACTAATCATGTTTTCAATTATTGAAAACATTCATCAAATTCATGTTGAGTTAGTAAGGTTATCTTATGACTTATCCATTCCTTATGGTTTTATGTTTTGAAAATCACAAACACTTTTTCTTAAGTTCTATTTTTTAAGATCTAGAATTGTCATTCTGTTATACTTACAGATGTATCATTACTATTTGTCATTTGGTTATACTTACAGATGTATCATTATGATTTTCCATTCTGTTAGATTTATATATTTTTCATACCATATTTGTGATACCGAGTTCGGTGTATATGTGATACTGTCTTTACGATACCAATTCCAGTGTATAAGTGATACTGTCTTTGTGATACTGAATCCGATGTATATGTGATACCATATTTATGATACCAATTCTGGTGTATAAGTGATACCATATTTGTGATACCCAATCTAGGGTATATGTGATTCCGTATTTATGATACCGATTCCGGTGTATATGTGATACCATCTTTATGATACCGATTCTGGTGTATAAGTGATTATAATTTTATTATTCCAATTCCCAAAAAATGAGATACCAGTTTCTCAATCCAAATTACTTTTCCTTATGAATGTGTTTTCTTGATAATGTTTTTCTTAAGAATAAATTTTTCTTAATAATTTTAGAGTTATTTAATGTATCATTCCAATGTTATTGGATTATAATTTTTATTACATAACGCTCATCTTTAACTCAAAATCATTTCTGTTACTTTAAATGATGTCATAAATCTGTTACAAACTAACCATTGTATGTTTGGCACCTGTCTAGGTCCCTATGAAATTTAAGGAAAATATGACTGTTGGAGTGGATTCGACCATTGGGAAGTTTTTCCTATAAATAAAAGTCCATTTGAATGAGAAAAAAACTTTTTGAAGACTTGGACTAAAATACAAAGAGTGGATGAAATTGAGGCATGTGAAAAATATGTGAAGTGACTTATAGAGAGAGAGGCACTTTCAACACCCAGTGATTCATGTGGATGTTGTGAACAACTTGTTCAGGTGTGAACAACATGTTCAAACATTCTTTGAGTAGACTCTGATCATGCTGATCGTGGGATTCCAATTTTGGAAGATAGAGGTTCTGATTTCCTTCTAAATCGAGGGATTTCGGGGATAAAAAGATTGATACCAATCTTCGGATTGAGGGGTTACCTGGGTTTGGGTAAGAAAGAATTTCTTGAATGTATAAATCAAGGAACCTTTATCCAAGGTTATTGTATACCCTTCTCTTTGGGTTAAAAGAAACTTATTTTTACTTGGTTTCAATTTCAAGTTGTTTTATTTCCACTGTAATCTTAACTTTGTTAAAGTTAGAAAGTATAACTTTATTATAATTTTGATTTCCATTACTCTGATTGTATTATAGATTCTATATGCTTTAATGTAGAATACTTCATTTAAGAAAATATTTATTTTAGTGGTGTTGTGTATGTTTGTTTAACTTTGTTAAACTAAACTTTAAAGTTTACAAAGGAATTTTTAAAGAATAAAATTCACCCCCTCTTGTATATTGAGCATCTACATTCATCATTTCAATCCTGCAATTGGTATCAAAGGAGGTCTCTTAAATACCTATATCCACATATAGGTTTTCTTGCTCAAGTTTTCTTTTACTTATTTGATTAAAGAATTTTAATTATAAGAATTTTTGTGGAAAGAAATTCCTTTTAGTATGGAAGGCATTCTTGTTGGATCTCTAGATAATCTAAATCCTACTAGACCACCAATCTTTGATGGAAATTACTATGAGTATTGGAGAGACATAATGAAGACCTTTGTGATAAATACAGGCATAGACAACTACATTATGTTAACTGGATATTATAAGATTCCTGATAAGGAACTTAGAACCTTTATTAATTCGGAAAAGGTGTAATTGCAGTTGAACTTTAAGGTAATTAATACTTTCATTTATTCCATGACTAGAAATATATATAGCCAAATTTCATCCTGTGAAGTTGCAAATTGTATTTGGAAGAAGCTTGAAGTAACTCTTTTTGGAACTTTCAAAGTTATTGAAACCAGAAGAGCTATGCTTAGAGATGAGTATCACAGTTTCTAATTTCCTTATGGAGAACCCATATATAAGGTACAATAATGATTTATGACTATTTTCAAAAGCTTACAATTCATGGGTGAGAAAGGGTTATATGATGAAGCTCTTGTATACAAGATTATAGACATCATTCCTAACGAATGGGAATCCAAGAGAACTACTATAGATGAAAATAGAAAAGTTACATAGATTTCTCTCGAAGAACTATTTGGAACCCTTCTTCAACATGAAACCATAATGAAGAGAGATACTGATAATATTAAGAAGAAGAATAGAAATAGAGGCGTTGCTTTTATAACTACTTTAAATCATATGAAATCCAAGACTCCTGAGAGAGTTACAAGATCTAAATCTAAGATGGTTGTTGTTCAATATAAATCTAGTGAAAGTGAAACTTCAAAAAATGAGTTATCCAATCTTGCTCGGAGGATGAACAAGATTGTTGGGAATAAGAACTTTCAATATAGATACAAGAAGAAAGATGAAAATGATAATAAAGATGGATAAGTGACATGCTATGAATGTAGAATAACTGGTCATATCAGACCAGATTATCCCTTTCTTAAGAAAAGAGACAAGAAGGATAGGAATTATGAGAGAAACAAGAAAAATCTATATAGATAAAAGAATAAGAATGTTTTAAAAGACAATTACACTTGGAGTTATAGTGGCAGAGATTCCTTAGATGACTCTTCAAAAAATGAATATTCTTACCAAATGAATATTCGTCTAATAGGGAAAGCCCCATTTCAAAATCATTATCTTATGGATAAGGTACGAACTGCTGAATCCCTAACCAATATGTCTTTGTATGGAAATTTTCCTGATAATTATTTTTCATCAGATGAAGAATCTTATTCATTAGATAATGTTAATTGTCTGCCTTCCTATGAGGAATCTTATATATTTTCTAAGTTTCTAGTGATAAGAAATTGCAAAATTTCTAAGAAACTTGAAAAAGAAAATTCTAGAGAATTTATTTTAACAAAAGAAATTTCTAATCTTACCAAATATCTTGTTAAGAAAAATGATTCTTTAGAAAATCTTTTTAAAAAACTTGAGGAAGGTAATTTTGAGAAGGATAAGCTTCCTAAAGATCTTAAAAATATGTTTTTTGAAAAATATGTTTTAGAGGATAAAATTTACTTTAAGTCTATTATTCTTGAGGATAATAATTTAGTCCTAAGAATAATGTCTAAATTTTTTTCTTTGAAGAAACTTCTTGCAAATTTTACTTCTAGTAAGGAAAATTTTTACAAGATATATTCTAAGATCCAACCTCATGGTAATAATCAAGGATTAGGTTATTCTCATGAAAAACCTATTTTTAGAAATAATTATTTGGTTCCTCCAAGAGACCCTTTTTTTACTAAATGTCAAAGTGGTGGTCATTGGAAGAAGAACTATTCTTTAAATAATGTTCAATCTCTTGGGTTTCATAAAGCTTACTTTTCTAAACAAATGTGGATACCAAAAATCTTATTATTTAACAATTCTGGATCCAAGAAAGTTTGGATTCCGAAAACCTGACTTTTATTTTTCAGGTTAATGAAGGAATTACCAACAATATATGGTACATGGATAGTGGATGTTCCCATCACATGAATGGTAACAAAGACTATTTCAAAAATATTTTAAAGACTAAAGGTGGAAAAGTAACCTTTGGAGATAACTCTCAAGGAGAAATCGTTGGTATAGGTAACATTATTATTATTGAAAAATCTTTAATTTCAAATGTTTTATTTGTTAGAGGTCTTAAGAATAACCTCATCAACATAAGTCAATTATGTGATGAAGGATACCTTGTGAATTCTAGGAATGACAAGTGCTTAGTACACTATTCTAAGGAGGAATTTATTCTATCATACCATAGGCAAGATAATGTATAAACACTAAACCTGGAAGACCTTAGAAATCATAATCTTCCTTGCTTAAGTGCAATTGAAGATCAATCATGGCTTTGGAATAAAAAACTAGGACACTGTAATTTAAAAATCTTAGTAAACTACCTAAGAAAGAACTTGTTAAGGATATACTAGATCTTAGGTTTGATTATTCAAAAGTATGTGAACCTTGTCAATATGGAAAGCAATATAAATCTATATTTAATTCTATAAGTGAAGTTACAACTATAAATGCCTCACAGCTAGTGCACATGGACTTATTTGATCCAATAGAAACTAGAAGTATTGGAGGAAAATACTATGTGTTTATCTTAGTTGATAACTACACTACATTTACTTGGGTCTATTTTCTCACAAAGAAATCTGAATCTTTTTCTTATTTCAAAATTTTCAGATCTCAATTTAAAAATGAGAAAACAATTTCATTGATAACTATTCATAGTGATCATGGAGGAGAATTTCAAAATTCTGATTTTGAAACTTGTTGTAATAAAAAAGTATTACTCACAATTTTTCAACTCCAATAACTCCTCAATATGATGGTGTTGTTGAAAGAAGAAATTGTATTATTCAAGAGATGAATAGAACCATGTTGAGTGAATATTCTATACCTAAACACTTTTGGACTGAATCTGTAAGTACTACCTTCTATACTATAAATCAAGTTTTAATAAGACCTTTTCTTAATAAAACACATTATGAGTTGTGGAATGGCCAAAAACCAAAATTATATTATTTCAAAGTATTTGGTTGCAAAGTATTTATCTTTAATACCAAGGATAACTTACATAAATTTTCACCCAAATCCGATTAAGGAATTTTCTTATATTACTATACTAACTCCAAGGAATACAAAGTTTTTAATAAAAACACTTGCACTGTGGAAGAAACATTACGTGTTAATTTTGATAAAAATGATCCTTTTGTTTTCAAACAACCTGAACTTATTTTTTATATATTTTCTAAAACCATTCATCAAGCTTTGATAGAAGACCTTTTAGATAAGAAAATTGTTCAAGAAAATGTTTCTGAAACATTTACCCGTGATGATTTTCTACCCTATGTTGATGATCAATAATTTCAAAACCCAAATCAGTTATTACTTAGAAATCATCTTAGTGATAATATCATTGGAAATGTTAATCAACCAGTAAGAACTATAAGTTTTTTAAGGAATGAAGTTGAACATATTGCTTTTATTTCCCAATTTTCACTAAAGACTCATGAAGAAGCCTTGGGTTATGAAGATTAGATAAAGGCTATGCAAGATGAACTCAAAGAATTTGTAAGGAATCAGGTTTGGACCTTGGTTGAATAACCCAAGGAAACTTCTGTTATTGGAGTAAAATGGGTTTTTAGAAACAAATGTGATGAAAATGGAGTCATTGTTATAAATAAATCAAGATTAGTTACCAAAGTCTATAAAAAACAATAAGGCATAGAATATGAAGAAACCTATGATCCTGTAGCAAGACTTGAATCTATTCACATTCTTCTATCCTTTGCAGCATTCTTTAATTTTAAAATTTTTCAAATGGATGTAAAATGTGATTTCCTTAACGATTATATAAATAAGGAAGTCTATGTAGATCAACCCCCTGGATTTGAAGATAAAAAACATCCTAATCATGTTTATAAACTTACCAAAGCTTTATATGGACTTAAACCAGCCCCTAGAGCTTGGTATGATAGACTTTCAGGATTTTTTCTTCAAAATAACTATGTTAAGGGAACTATAGATCCAACCCTTTTTATTAAGAAAAACAATAAAGGTACTTTGATTGTCCAAATTTATGTTGATGAAGTAATCTTCGGATCAACTTAGAAATCCTTAACTAATTCCTTGGAGAATCTAATGAAATCTGAGTTTGAGATGGGTATGATGGGTGAGTTAACCTTTTCCTTGCTTTTCAAATTTCTCAAAAACCAGAGGGAACTTACATATCTCAACATAAGTATATCAAATAAATTCTTAATAAGTTCAGGTATGATAATACTAAGAGTATAAGTACTCCTATCAGAACATCTAATACTCTTGATATTGGTGAAGTAGGGAAAACTGTAGATCAAACATCTTATATAGGGATGATAGGAAGTTTAATTTACTTAACAACTAGTCAAACTAACTTAATTTTCTCAGTATACTTATGTGCAAGATTCCAAACAAATCCTAAAGAATTTCATTTAAAGGTAGTGTAAATAATTTTTCGCTACTTAAAGGGAACTTTAGATTTGGGACTTTTTTATTCCTCTAGAAATAATTTTGAACTTAAATGTTTTTCAAATGATGACTTTAGTTGTTGTAAAATGGATAGAGAAAGTACATCTAGAACTTGTCATTTCTTAGAAGATTCCTTAGTCTCTTGGTCATGAAAGAAACAATATTCTGTAGAACTTTCCACTGCTGAAGCTGAATATCTAGCAGCGGGAAGTTGTTGTGCTCAAGTGTTGTGGATGCAACACACACTCACATACTATAGTATGAGTTTTAATAAGAATCAAATGAGGTGTGACAACACAAGTTCCATTTCCCTAAGTAAAAACCCTGCACAACACTCTCATGAAAAGCACATAGATATTAAACATCACTTTCTCAGGGATCACAAACTTAAAGGAGATATTATTCTTCAATTCATTAGAACACCAGCACAACTTACTGGTATTTTTACAAAACCAATGTCTTATGATAAATTTGAATATATTAAACAGAAGCTAGGAATTATCTCTGTAAGTTAATCATTCATATCTACTTCTTGTTTAAATAGTATCCTAACATTAAACTACTCCTTATTTCTGGGGGAGTACATATGCTTGTTTGTTTTTCCTTTTTATTCGTTCCTTAATTTTTTTTCTTTCTTAAAAATTTATATTTCTATAGGAAAATGAAAATTTGGTATTGTAAATTCATGTATTGGAAATTTCGGTATTGGAAATTTTGGTATTAGAAATTTTGGTTTTGGAAATTTTGATATTGGAAATTTTGGTATAGGAAATTTCAGTATTGGAAATTTCGGTATTAGAAATTTTGGTATTGGAAATTTCGGTATTGGAAATTTCGGTAGTAAGAATTTCAGTATTGGAAATTTCGGTATTGGAATTTTTCAGTATTGGAATTTTTGGTATTCGAAATTTCAGTTTTGAAATCCAGGATTTTAAAACTTTCAAGAGATTTCTTATAATACCGATAAATTCCTTAGATTATTCAAAAAGGTATGCTTCCTTACTCTTTGTTTTCTTATCATAAGTATTAGTAGTTGGTTTTTCAAAATTTTAAATTCTGGTTTACCTTACTTAAAAAGATTGTAATTCATATTTTTTTTCAAATTATCCTCAACCGTTAGATCAGATCAGGTTTTTTTTCATCCTTTTGATTATATTATGGAATTTGAAAGGTTATAGCCCCATCTATATAAGGGGAGCCTCGTTTATAAGCACCACACCTTCCTTACTGATCTCGATGCCGAAGCTCTATTTCCATCAAAGTTTTCATTCTGATTCTTTTGTTTCTATCACCCTGAATGACTCCTAAATCCTCAGTAGATCAGATGCCAATTACCAAGGAAATAAAGGATTGGTCAATATTTATGGAAAGGTTTATTTACCCTATTTTCTTTTCAAAATATGACTCCCTCATCTCTAAGTTGATATGAACTAATGGATGAGAAAATATTTTTGTGGATAAGGAGAAAATTCTGGATCCAGTTTATCCTGACCTGGTTATTCAGTTCTATGAACCTATTAATTTCTTCCAAAAGGATGGTAAGGATCTATTTAAGTTCAAATATTATGATAAGACATATACAATCCCCTATAATAAGGTAGAAAATGTTCTTAACATTCTGTATGAAGGGTAAGCTATTCTTTGCTCTCAAAAACATCTCAAGAAGGAAGGTTCTTTTCAAAAAGACAAAGCACTGCAGTATCTTGGTCTCAAGTATGTTAAGAATCAAAAGATTATGAATATTTCAACAAACCACAAGATGGTATCTCTCTCAATGCAAGGATTTCTTATACCAAGAAAAGAAGATAAGGACTCTCTAAAGATATGTGATATCTTTCTGTTAGACATTATCATGAACTTAAGGGAGACCAACTTTGTGAAGTACATATTTCTCACCATCCAGGAAATAAAAGGTGGATCCATCAGATCTCAGATATTTATGTATCTAGCAATTATCTCCAAGATAATTTTCACGTGCCTTCAAGGGTTGAATGTTCCATACCGATCAGTCTCAAAGGATTTTTAGATTTTTTTACTTAGTGATGACACTCTAAGAAGGATGAAGGTATAGTTATTACAAGAATCCAATACCATTGAAGAAATGGTTGTTCAGAACAAGCATTATGTTCCAAAATATTAAAAATCGGTACACAAGAAAAGGAAACTTGATGAACCAAGATTTCCAGTACCAGTTTCTGAAGTCCTGGTATTAGTACCTCCTCCTATAAAGAAACTGAAAGCCTATTTTGATGCAACAATTTCAAAGTGCAGAGAAATAGAAGCTACGAGAAAGGAAGGAGATCCTTCCTTTGGCTTAAACCCTGCAGATGCTAAGGCCTTTAAAATAAATAAATCTAAAAATCTTGAGAAATAAAAGAATGAGAAGAAGTTAAATAATAAATCCTTGGAAGCACAAGTTTTTCAGTCTTTACTAAAAGCTGTTGAAAAGAAATCTCAAGAAGTAATCAAACCTCAATTTGTTCATAAGAATCTAGCTTTCACTCCAAGAATCCAAAAATCCAAGAATGTTTTATCTTTATCAGAACCTATTCATGAAATGGAGGATTAGATAGTTTAAGAAGACTATGCTGATTTTTTAATGGAAGTGGAAGATTACATTGGAAATCCTTCAAGTTCAGTCTCTAAATTTGTTTCAGAAGAACAAGTAGAAGAACAATTAGAAGAAGAAATCAAAGAAGAAGTTGAGGAAGAAGTAGAATTTGAAGAAGAAGAAAAAGTAGAAATTTAAGTGGAAGAAGAAGAAAAAGAAGAGGTTTATCATCAAGGTGGTGAAGAAGAAGAGTTTCAAGAGGAAGAAGATGAACAAGTAGATCATAATGTAATTCAAGTATCCGATTAACAATATCCAGTTCGAAATCCTGTCAATGGAAAGAGTGTTTTTGTTGACTCATATGAAAATGAAATGCCTCTGAAGTCCTCTAAGAGAATAGAAAAATCAATTTATTTAACTCCAAGAGGATCTCAGAAAGGGAAAGATATTTCGGGTTTCGAATCCTGATCATATGTTGAACATGACTTTGTCAATCTATCTTTAAGAAATTTGATCAGAACTAATCTGGTTCTTGGAAATATAGATGCCCAGAGTCAAATAATGAAAGAAAATCTGAATCAAAAGATATAATTGACCAATATTCTTATGGACATGGTAATCAAGTAAGAATTAGGCTTCAATGATATTTTTATTGAGTACAAAGCTCAGAAGGTTACTTGTAATAAAATCTTTAACCGCACCAAAACTATCAATGAAGAGCAAAGACAGTTCGGTGAATTCATGGATTCGGAAAATGGCGCTTTCAATACTTGTGAAACTTAGTTCAATAAGGTCAAGGCATCAATCTATGAGAAATCTAGTCAACTTAATTCTGTTGCTCGATCTGTTAGTAGTGAGAAGGAATTCAGATCTAAATTAGAGAGAAAGGTGGTTGCTCAAGAAGAAAGGATCTTTTCATTAGAAAACAATAATCAAGATCATGTGATCTTGTTGAAGAAGTTTGAATAAGATCATAAGGAAGTGAGGAAACTTAAAGCCTTGATAAAGGGAATGTTGTCTGAGTATAAGAAGGATGTATGACTTTCCTGACATTCCGAGTTATCGGATTCCAAGTTTTCTTACATAACACTCATCTTTAACTCAAAATAGTTTCTGTTACTTGAAACGATGTCATAAAATCTGTTACAAACAAACCATTTTATGTTTGAAACATGTCAAGGTCCCTCCAAAATTTAAGGAAAATATGACCTTTGGAGTGGATCCGACCATTGGGAAGTTTTGCCTATAAATACAAGTCCATTTGAACGAGAAAAAACTTTTTGATGACTTGAACTACAATGAAGAGAGTGGATGAACTTAATGCATGTGAAAAATATGTGAAGTGATTTCTAGAGAGAGAGAGAGGATCTTTAAATACTCAGTGCTTCTTGTGGATGTCATGAAAACATTGTTTGGGTGTGAACAACCTGTTCAGGCTTGATTTTTGCAGACTCCGATCGTGCTAATTGTGGGCTTCCGAGTTTAGAAGACAGAGGTTCTGATTTCCTTCTAAATCGAGGTTTTTTGGGGATATCAAGACAGATAGCGATCTTCAGATTGAGGGCTTACTTGGGTTTGGTTAAGATAGAATTTATTAAAATTATAAATCAAGGAACCTTTATCCAAGGTTTTTGGATACCATTCTCTTTGGGTTAAAATAATCTTGTTGTTACTTTGTTTCTATTTAAAGTTTTTTTATTTCTACTATAATCTTAACTTTGTTAAATTTAGAAAGTATAACATTATTATACTTTCTATTTCTGTTACTCTGATTATATTACAGATTCTATAAGATTTAAGGTAGAATATTTTATTTAAGAAAAGATTTATTTTAGAGGTGTTTTTTATGTTTGTTTAACTTTGTTAAACTAAACTTTAAAGGTTCCAAAGGAATTTTTAAAGAATACAATTCACCCCCTCTTGTATATTGAGCATATACATTCATAATTTCAATCATACAATTCATTTATCCATATAAAGCTATATACTTTTCATATTAACTTAGTTATTGTCCTAGATAACTGTACAATTTTTTTTTTAAAAATCTCTGTTAATAGGCTACTAATCTAATACAAATACGATTCCCAGTCACATTTTTAGGTCTTTTCCATTCATCAAACACTTTAGTTTTAGTGGGATCAATAGTTATTTCACATTTATTTACTATATGTCTAGGTAATTAAATCTATTATAAAAAAACCATATATTTTAAAATTTCCATATAAATTATTTTCTTTCAGGGTTTTTAGAACAATACTTAGATGTTTTCATGATCCTTAAAACTTTTATAATAAACAAAAATATCATCAATAAACAAATAGAAAACAGATACAAATATTCATGGAAAATTCTATTCATAAGATCTATGAATACAGTTGGAGAATTATTCAACCCAAAGGGAATAACCAAAAAATCATAATGACCATACCTAGTATAAAATACTATCTTAGGGATGCCATCCTCCTTCACCTTTAACTAATGGTACCTGGACCTGAGATCAAGCATAAAAAAATACTGAGCTCCCTAGTGCTAGTAAAATAAGTCATCAATATGAGCAAATAGATACTTATTCCTAATAGGAAAGTTATTGAATGCTATATAATCAATGAAAAGCCTCACAAAATCATATTTCTTTTTAATAAATAAAATATGAGCACCCCATTGTGAAGTGATAGAATTAATGAAACATTTATCAAGAAACTCTCCCAATTTCTTTTTCAATTACATAAGATTTACTTAATCCATTTGATATTGGAATATTGAAACTGGATCCACATTGGAAAATAATTCAAACGTAAAATCAACTTCTTGATTAGGAATAACAAAAGGTAACTACTTAGAAAAAACGTCCATATATTCTTTGACTACCGGGACATCATTAATATGAATAGTCGCCTTATTTTGAACAACATAAGAAATATTACTTTCATTTCTATATCTTATCATTTTTGTAGCTTCATGATATGTTATTAAAGGTATGAATAAATTCTTATATTCAAAAAAAAAAATTATTTCAGAAAATAACATCTTTATCTCTAGAATCTGTCTTAGAATGATAAATTGAAACTCAATCCATATATAGAATAACATCAAATTCATCAATAAGAAATAAAAAAAAAATTTAGGAAAAATTTATATAGATAATAATAATAAGATATTTTTAAATTATTATTACCTTAATACTACATTAAAGTGTTTTTAACAAAAGTTTTGACTTCATTTTTGGAGGTGAAATTTTTATTTTACTAAAAAATTTCTCAGAATTAAAATATTGTGTATACCTAGAAACGAATAAGATATTATAATAATCTAAATAAACTAGTAATGTAACTATTAACACTTCATTAGATTTCCAAACATCCTGTTAAGTAGTTGCAATATATTTCAACACAACCCTCTTTTTATAGTCTTGATTATTCCCATCATTCGTTCTCTTCTTCATACACACATCTGCGTAATAACCCACCTCATTTTATTAAAAACACCTTGTTGTCTACTTATTATAATTTTTCTTAACACTAAAAAGATATTTTAATTTTACACCATGATCCATATTCCCAAAATTACCACATTAGAATAAATTCCCTGATTTTATATGACATTCCCCTAGGTGATTTTTACCACACATATCAGAAACTAAAAACTTGATTTTTTTACATTCATATTTCTCATATATAATCATCCCATTTTCCCATCACCTGTATATTTTTTCTCCTTATTTTCATGGAATAAATTATCATTATTAAACTCTAAATCTAACTTCTTAAGATATATAAAACTTTTCTCATAACTTTTAATATCATGAGAGGATAAATCTCTTCAGTATCTTGGATTTAATCCTGAGTAAAACAAATTAATTTTTCTATCAAATTTCAAAATATGATTTGGTGTATAACTTTTCAATTAGGTGAAGCTTGAGACTTTATGATGTATTTTTTTTAAATAAATTAAATATCTTAAATATATTTTAGTTTATGCAACATTGATTTTAGCTTTTGTTACATGTAGTACTGGGTTTTTCTTTCATTACTCACAACACCGAGTTTAAATGAAATGAGAAATATTATTAAGATATTATTATTTAATATCATATTTATAACCTAGCCATTAGAATGGAGGGTATTAATATGATTAACTAAATTATGAAAATATATAGTTTACAAATGTTTATTTTTTATATATTGATTATAAATAAAATAATCATCATTTAAAATAAAAAGAAATGTTTTCTCAAAAGCTGTATTTTCTAAAAGATGGTTTAGTCATGATTTACACACTCAATTTAAAATCACCTTTTGAAACTTTTAGAAAAATTATTCAAAAAAATAAACTCTATTTTTTAAACCTAAATTCTATAATTATCTTAGGGTGATTTTTTTGGATTTCTATGAAAATTATCTTTTTTTGATAAATAGTGATAAATATTGAATTTTAATTGAAAATTTCCTTTTCATTTAATTTTTTTATAAGGTTAAATTATATTTTTATTTATTTTAAATTTAAATAAGTTAAATTTTATATCAATTTATCTAATTTATTTTTTTGGAATAATTTTTTAAAATTCAATTTTTATGTAAAGACTTTGTAAACTTTTGGACACTTTCTCTTTAAAAACCCGTTTTTTCATCACATCCAGGAGATTAATTTAAAATTTAAAATTTACAATTTGGGGAATTGAATTTTTAAAAATGGATTCCATATTTTGAATCATAATAATTTATAATGTTTAATAATTTATACTCAATTTTTGACTAAAATTAATAGTGAATGTAATAGAAATTATTTACCATGGTTAAGGTCCAAATGGGTTTACCATGGAGTTAAAGTAAAACGATAAGGAAATAAATTACCTATAAACTTGAATTATAACTATTTTATGGACTTAATTAAAATATAAAATGTATAAGGTTTTATAATGGACCATTTTTACCCTTATTACATATGAAAAATTTGGTAGCACTCAATTCTTTTCAAAAATACCAAGTGTGTCCTCTCCCCCACTTATAAAAGGCCACCCTATACTATCTTATTCACATCTTTAAACAACTTTGGTTCAGACAATACCTTAAAAAAATAATTCCTAAAATACCTCCCATCATCCTAGAAGACTTATTATTTTCATAAATCCAACCTAGAAATACTTTAGTGCAAACACAAGGAGGATACTTGAAGAAGAGGTAATGTTCTTCAACGAGTATATTTATTTTATTTATTTATCCACCACATTAATTTATTATTATACCATGATTATATAATAAAATAAATGTATTATATATATTGATATATTTTTTATAATAATTTAATGACCTACAACCACCTTGAATTCCATCAAATGGTTTACGGAATCATCGTTTTGGTGTACAATGGACTACCACCTCACGAACTGATGCCATTCGTTCTTCCCTGAAAAAATTTCATATTTGGTTTTCATGATGGATATAAAGTATATATATGATATTTATGAAATATTAATACCAATTTATTCATAATATCATATATATATTTTTTACTTTCCATTCTGTAGGAGATACAATAACATTACTCGTGTGTACGGAGGACTACCACCTTGCAAAGCGATGTGATTCGTCTTTCAATAACATTTCCCATGGAAGGTAATAAGGTTATATTTAATGATTATATGTGATATAAATGATATAATTATGATATTAATGAAATATTTATCATTATTTAAAGAGAAAATATCATTTTATTTCTTACCTTTACAACCACTTTAAGATGATAACATCGTTTATGTATATGTGGACTACCACTTTCACGAAGCGACGTGAATCTATTTTAATAACCACACCACATGGAAGAAATATATAATTTTATAATAGAGTATATATTATATTATTAAAACTAATGAAAATTTTTATATTACTTACATTCTTTTAATAATGACAGGTGAAAAATAGAAATGCTACCAATGTGTACGTACGACCTACCGTCTCCATGATTGTAACATACTTCATTTTTCATAACCATATTTCATGATTGGATTTTAAATTAAAATTAATTTAAAATGTTATGTCTCTATTATTATTATATATATGATATAACTATATAATATGGGTAATAATCATATGTTTACTGACGAAACACACATAGAAAAACAAGACAATTAACAACGGAAACAATGAAAATAATGAAATATTATGAATGGATCACTGATAAGATATTATAAAAGGATAAAAATGATATTATAAATATTAATATTGTTATGGAATAAGTTAATAACATTTTTAAAACAAAAATAAAGGATTTTAAGTAACATTCTAAAAAAAATAAAGTGCGTGGTAAGGGATTTCTTAACTCAATTCCCACTCATTGGGTTAAAATTATACTTCATTGGTTTGGTCATGATACGATTATGTGTGTAATAAATTTATATTATATTATATTTTATTTAAACGTTTTTATGTTTATTTATAGTTGATATACATAATTGATCCATTTATTAATTATCACTTCAATGTTATGATCATTTTAAGGGTTTATTTCATAATATCATTCTAATTGAGATTGTTTATCATTAAATATCAGTTGAAGGAACTTACTTGAACATTTAATAATAAACCCATTTAATTTTACTCTTATTTAGTTATTCATGATTTTTTCAAGTAATAATACCATTTTATACTATTTGGTAATTAAATTAATTGAGAAAAAGGTTTTTAATAAAATTAAACTTTATTTATCTCTTCGGCTAGAAATATGTTTTCTTCTAAAACCATGTTTTATAAAAATGTTTTTAACCAATTAAAAATTAATTAAAAAATTATTTTCACCCATTTTTACTTAGTATTTTTTTTCAAGGGAATCTTTTTGTCCTTTTCAAAACAATCCCTATTTGGATTTTACTAAAAATGTGAAAGGAATATTCTTATAATCATCTGAACAAGAAACTTTTATAAAATTTTTATTGTGAAAAATAAATGTTATTTTAAACCTGTACGAAATGTAAAAAATTACCAACCATCATGATAATAATTTATTTGAAACTTTCTTTTCAAGTTTGTGATGATTTTTTTAAAGAAAATGTTTTTAAAAGTGATTTTTAAATAAAATGATTTCAAATAGTGATTTTCAAAATGAAAATGATATTTTCCTTAAGAATTTTATAAATATATTTTTATGGTATTTATATTGATAAGTGAAGAAAAGACTTTATTATTACTCTAATATTTATATGTTGATACCATACTTATTTTTCCTCCGGATGGATTATGATTATTTTGATTAAGCATAGTATTGACATTCACTTCCTTTGTTTTATTTTATAATAATTAAATTCCATTTGAAATATTCACTTTCCTTTGATCATTATGAATTTAATTTCCACTAGATATCTATATTATTTATCATGAAAATTCTTATTTATTAAATTTTATGACATTTTAATATATTATGTTTACATTGAAAGTTATTTGTTTTTTGGGTAAATATTTATAAATACTTATTCTTTACTCAATATGAATATTTTATGATAAGGAACATTTTTTATGAATTTAGTCAATTATTATATATATGAGGAATGTTTTGGACCTAAAAGACATGGTAGGGTTTTGATTAATGATAGCCCCTCGATGCATATATAGTGTCTTGGGATGAATCAATTGGAAATACTTAGTTAAATGGGTTTCTACCCATCAGTTTTAAACATTATTAAGAATATATCATGTCATTAATGGTATCATGTGCTTGGGAAATATAACATATAATAATTAATAATTTCCTTTATTAAGAGTTTAATTATTATTATCTTGGATATTTTAACTATGGAATTATCTATTAATGAATTTCATTTTCATTTAATTGATTAAATGACATGTGTTTTAAGTTATTTACCTTTCTATATTGATTATGAATTATCATTTTATTTAAATATAATGTTTGATCAGTTATTTACTTTTACATGTTGATTAGTTTTATTGATTCATGATATATTACGATGTACTTAACCCTTACTAAAAATTTGGGCTCACCCTTATTTTTTCCCCTTTCCCTAGGATTCCATGAAGTTTACTATAATTGATATGTAGGGATATACTAGTGGAAACAATGTTATTTTAAAAAAATTATGTTGTAATATGTGTTTTCAAATGTATTATAGTAATCTTGTATGTATCTTCAGTACTAAGTCTACTAAACTATTAGATAATTTTGGATGTGACCCTTGAATCTTATGCTAATGTAATAAATCTGGCACTGACTCTGGGTTACCGGAGTTCAAGTCATTTCATTTGGTATCATAGGAAGTTTAATAGAAACCTTGGGATCTAGATTTAAGAAAATAGAAATTAGGGATCATAACCCTATGATAGATTTTGAGGACAACTATAAAAGGACATCCTAATGTTTTAGTAAGGTAGATATTATATTGTATTTACTTTCGATAAATCCCTATTAGGACACTATAAGAGGACGTGGTTCTAGAAAATATGTACCTAGGAGTAATTACTTTGAAAAGGGACATTGGGATTGACCTAATCTCCACCTGGTGCATGAAAACGAGCCTTACTGTGTAGCTTGTTTGACACTCGTAGGGGATTTGATTAGGATAACTCATATTTTATTTATAACCATTATGAAGGATTTTAATAGATTATGATAACGAATGACATAGGTTAAACCTAAGATTTGTAAGACTAGAAAAAGGATTTCATGATTTAAACATATTATAAATGATTATATGGTTTTCCAACTATGATTATTTTTTCTCACACTATTATTTTTGGTTTTAGTTAATGGATGGAACCCAAAGGAATCATGTTAACATAAAATATGATGGAAACTGTGGTGACTATGAACAACCAATTAGGATGATTATAACAGAGAAATATATCATTATTATGTATAAACAGTAATCCCAAAAAATTATTAACAACCTATACATTAACCACTCTTGGACTCACCAGTAAAGAGATGGATGGAAGTTTCTAAGAAACTGAGCGGTGGATTCCATGAATTAAAGAAGGCTCAATTTTTATTATATCAAAAATGTGAAAAGTGGCAGTAAGGAAAGAGTTTTAATGGAATATGAAAAATGTTTTTTTGGAAAATAAGGGCATGAAGAAAAGAATTACTGATGAAGAATAGAGATTATTATGGAATGAAATGAATATCATCACCGAGATCCATTTATAGTTCATTGTCTTAAATTTGTGGAACCTAGGAATTAACCAAGTCAATTACCTCTTCTAAAGGATACAACCTAGACCAAGGAAATACCTATTTAGAAAAAATGTATGAATTATTTACTTATTAGGATTGTATTGAAAACCTTATTAAAAATGTTATTTAATGATTAATTTTATTTAAATGATGTCCATAATATTTTTTTGGAATGTTATAGGATTTATATTAATATAATTTATAAAAATAAAAAACCACATGCTAGGTGACAACCCATAACATCTATAAAGGCCATGGGGATTGGATCAATGACTGAAGTTTGAAAAGGGTTTAGTTCTTTCCAATGGTATATGCTATGTCCTAATTAATATGTCATTGTTTTTAGTTAAAAAATTTTAAAAAGAAATATTAATGATTAAAAAGTGGTATTACTTTTGATGTTTAGAGATTAATTTATTATATTAGATAACTTGTGATAACCATATTGGTTTTAGAAAATATTTAGAGACATATGAAAATAATTTTCACTCTATTGTGGACCTTAGGATCTATTGGAAGTGAATTTTAGTGTTTTAGACATAAATAATTCTTTTATGGATATTCATTTTTGGAGAAAGTGATGAATTAGAAATTTATCTAAGAATAACCAAAGGATAAAATTACGCTTATAAAATAGAAACATATCAAGTAATTATATTTCCATATTTTCTTATCCAGTAAAAGAATCTCTCAACTTTAGAAATATGATATTGAATAAAAAAGTTTATTCTATTAAATTCATATCTGATGAATCATATGGTCTTTTTAATAATCATAGATTTATGGTTTGAGGCCCCTAACTTTCCATTGATCACTAAATTTATTATAATAAATTTACTCAATCAATCTATACAATTATTTACTATATTATTCCATGTCTATTTCTCCACTTTCCATCAATTTTATCTTTCTTAGAAACTATGTGTTATTCAATATGACCTTTTTATATCCATTTATCTCCCATTAAGATAATGTTTCATTAACCCTTTTACGATGTGGGTTTCTCAATAATGGTATTTCAAAATTTAAAACCCTTGATTACCAATATCAATCTAAATTTGTGAAGAAATAATTTATTTTAGGTGGGAGAATGTAACACCCTAAGATTTTAAAATAAGAAAATTGCATTCAAAAACATATGCGCCATGAAACACTAAGGTTAGAAGAAAATATAAAACCCCAAGATTCTAAGTTATATTTATTTTTAAATAAATTAAATATGTTCAATATCATTCATTACATGAAACACTGAGTTTATATTGTGTTACATGTAACACTGAGTTTATCTTGCAGTACACACAACACCGAGTTTAAACGAAATGCGAAATATTATTAAAATATTATTATTTATTTTAATAGTAATCACAAAGCCTATAAAATTAAGGGAATGAATAGGATTAAATAAATTATGAAAATATATATTTTTTACACATTCATTTATAAATATTTATTATAATTAAAATTAGAATCATTTAAAAGAAAAATAAATGTATTCTAAAAAACTATATTTTTCTAAAATATGGTTTAATAAAACTTTGTGCAGTCAATTTAAATTATTTTTTATCCTTATAGAAAATTTACTTCAAAAATTTAACTTATGTTTTGAAACAAAAATACAAAAATTATCTTTAGGTGATTTTTTTTATTTTTCAGAAAAGTTTCATTTTTTGATGAATAATAAAAAATATTGAATTTTAATTGAAAAATACCTTTTAGTTTTAAATTATTTATAAGGTTAAATTATATTTTTAATTGTTTTTAAAGTAGGACTATTTTAATTTTAAATAAATCAATCCAATTTATCTCATTTTAATCATTTTCATATTGAATCTTGATATAAAAGCTTTGTAAACTTTTGGACATTTTCACTTTAAAAAACCAATTTCTCATCGTGTATGTTAGATTAATTTCAAATTAAAATCTGAAACTTTTCTGAATTGAATTTATAAAAATGGATTCCATATTTAGAATAAATATAATCAATAATGTTTAATAATTTTAACTTAATTTTTGACCAAAATGAATAGTGAATGCAGTAAAAATTTATTATCGTGATTAATGTAAAAATGGGTTTACTGGGGGTTAAACTAAAAAGATAATGGTAAATATGTCTTATAAACTTGTATAAAAACACTTATCTAGCCATATCTATACCAATAAACCTATAATATTATATAATGAATTATTTTTTACCCTTGTGACTTATGAAAAACGTGGGTGTACTAGATTCTTTTCCAAAATTTCAAGTGTGTCCTCTCCCCCACTTATAGAAGGCCACCCCTATTATCTCTTATTCAAACCATAAATAAAACTTTGGTTTAGAAAATACCTGTAAAAATATCTTCCCAAATTACCTAAACACATCCTAGAAGTCTTATTTTTGGCATAAATCAAACCTTGTAAGGTTTTAGTGAAAACCTTAGGAGGATACCCTTAAAAGAGGAAATGTTCTTCAAGAAGCATCTTTATTTTACTTATTTATCCACCTCACTAAATTCTTATTATAAAATTATGATATAATAAAATTAGTATATTATATATAATTTATTTTTTATAAATAATTTAATAACCCAAAACCATCTCCACTTGCATTAAATGGGTTATGAAACCATCGTTCGTGTGTCTGACGGACTACCACCTCGCAAACCATGTCATTATTTCTTCCATTAAAACCTTTCATGGTTGGGTATGATGACGAATATAAATTATATATATTAAATTTATAATATATTTATACCTATGTATTCATTATATCAAATATATATTTTTACCTTCCTTTTCATTGGAGATACGATAACGTCACTTGTGTATACTGAAGATTACTGCCTTGTGTAGCGATGCAATTCTTGTTTTAATAACACTTTACATGGAAGGTAATAAGGTTAAATTTAATTATTATATGTGATATACCTGAAATAATTATGATATTCATGACATATTTATAATTCTATAAATATAAAATATCATTTCCTTTCTTAACTTTTTCACTCACTTAAAGATGATAATATCATTCGTGTACATATAGACTACCACCCTCACAAAGCAATGGAAATCTCTTTTCAAAACCACACCACATGGATGATATATATAATTATATACTATGGTATATATAGTAAAATTATAATTATGGAAATATAATATATTACTCACCTTCTTTCTATCAAGATTAGTGAAAAATGGAAACGTTACCCATGTGTGCATACGGTCTACCATCTCCATGAGCATAACATACTTCATTTTTCATAAATATCCTTCATGATTGCTTTTAAAAGTAAAATTTATGAAAAAAAATGATAGTTATTTCATAATTATTATTTTTGAGATGAAATAATTTTATAATATTCATAAGAACTGGATCTTTCTTGATGAAACAAGTATGAGAAAACCTGACAATTAACACCCAAAACAATGAAAATAATGAAAACTTATTAAAGAATGGTTGATAAGATATTATAAAAGGATTATATATGATATTATAAATACTAATATGGTTCTATAATAATCGAATAACAGTTTAAAAATGACTATACTTGAGCTTAAGGCATGTTCAACCAAAAGGAAGCATGAGGTATGAGATTTCTTAACTCAATTTCCCCTCTTTAGGTTAAACTCCTACTTCATTGATTATGTCATGATAATATTTTTTGTGTAATGAATTTTGAATATATTATATTTTATTTCCATTTATTTTATTTTTATTTACCTTTGATACACATAATATACCCATTTATTAATTCTCACTTAAACATTATGATAATTTTAAGGGTTTATTTCACAATATCATTCTAATAATGATTGTTTATTATGGAATATCATTAAGAGAAAATTACATTAAAATGTCATAATAAAACACATTTAATTTTATAATCCTCTTGTTATTCATGATATTTTCACGTAATAATACCATTTTACCACTCTTTGGTACTTAAATTAATTGATAACACATTTTTAATAAAACCAAACTTCATTTATCTTTTCACTCGAAAATATGTTTTCTTCCAAAACCATTTATTCTAAAAGTTTTTTGAAAAATATTTTTAATCATTTAAAAATTATTTATAGAAGGAATTTTTTTTCCATTTTTACTTATAAATTTCTTTCCAAAGTAATATTTATTTCAATTTCAAAACAATTCCCATTTTGATTTTTCCAAACAAGTAAATTTTATAAACTTTTTACAATGAATTTTTTTTTTCTTTTTAACCTGTATGGTTGGTGAAAAATTAACCATTATTTCTTGTTAGCTTCCTTTGCATTTTTATGGTGATAATTTTAAAGAAAATGTTTTTAAAAGTGATTTTAAAATAAAAGGATTTTTGAAATTAATTTTCAAAATAAAAACATATTTTTATCTAAAATGTTTTTAAAAATATTTTTTATGGTATTTCTTTTCAAAGATGACATACAACCATTTATTATTACTCCAATGGGTATATATTAATACCATCCTTATTCTTCCTCTTGTTGGTTTTTGATTATTTTGAATAATGATAGTGTTGACATTAAATTCCTTCTTTCATTTTATAGTCATTAACTTCCCCTTGAAATATTAACTTTCCTAGGATCACTAGACATTAAATTTCCCCCGAATATCCAAAATATTTATTATGAATATGATTATTTCTTAAACCGTATACCATTTTAACATACAATTTTTTCATTGAAATTTATTTTTTTATCTGGGTAAATATTAATAAATCTATATTCATTAATCAATATGTATATTTGATGATAAGGCACATTATTTATGAATTAAATTAATTAATCGATAAATGAGGAATGATTTTGTCCAAAAAGACATAGGTGGTTCTTGGTTAATGATAGCCCCTCGATGAATCGACAATATCATGGGATGGATTAGTTGGAGAACATTAGTTAAATGGGTTTCCACCCATCATTTTTATATTATTTTGATAATAGATCTTATTAGTAAAGGTATCATGTTCCTGGGAAACATGATATCTAATATTTAAGAATTTCCTTCATTATAAGTTTAGTTATTATTTTCTACGATATTTGCACTATGAAATTATCTTTGGATGAATTTTATTTTTATTTTATTTATTAAGTAGCATGTTTTTTCAGTTATTCACGTTTTCATAATGATTATTCCTTATCCATTTATTTAAATGAAATGAGTTCTTAGTTATTTACATTGTGATATTGAATATTATTATTAATTCATGATATATTATACTGTACTTAACCCTTAATGATAATTTGATCTAACCCTTATTTTGTTACCTTTACCTTGGATTCCATGAAGTTTAGTATGATTGATATGCATAGATATACTAAAATTAATAACATTATTCTCAAAAAAAATTATATTTCAATTTTTATATTCAAATATATTATGGGAATAATGTGTTTATCTAGTATACCAAGGAAATTAAACTATTCAGTCCTCTAAGATGTGACCCTTGTATCTTATAATAAATTAGGCACCAAATATAGGATACTGGGGTTAGAGTAATTGAAGGACCCCAGGACACCCTGAGAGGGGAGGGGTGAACAGTGTGACAACTTTTTCTTTTAATGTGATGGATCTTGTTCCCACGTTGGTAAGAACTTGTTGAACCTGTATGAAGAATACGATCAGAAAGAAAACATTCACATGCACAAAGAAGACACGACACTTTTTACCTGGTTCATCACTAAGGTCTACGTCCAAGGAGCATACGCTGACAAGTTGTCGGTCATAAAAAAATCCACTAATATTCACTAGCTATGGATTACAAAGGTTCGGGCACAATCACTCTGTCCTAGGCTCACTACCTTTACAAAGGTTCAGGGATAGCTCATTGCTTCCCTCAGGTCACTCCCGTTGACTCCCCCTGGCTCACTGCCCTTGGTGAAGTCACACTCAGTTTATAGATGTAAAGGTCTCTTCATCATTGCACAAGAATTCATCCTCTACTGTATGTAGATGTTCAATTGAAGTCCAACTCTCACCAGTAGACGAATCTCACTTTGCGTTGAGTGTACCGGGCGATCTTCCAGATTTTGTGTAGCTTCAAAAAAAGGACAGATGTACTTTAACAACCCTGGTGCGCTTCTCCAAGCCGGGCGCACAAGTTTCAATCCCGAAGCACAAGTCACTTGCATGGTACAAATTCGGCACACAGGTGACACCAAACCACTTGCGCGACACTGCCTCCTTAAAATCTAAACTCGCGCGACACTGCGCCTTTAACTCCCCAACTACCTTGATCGTACAACCAACTATCAGCGCGCAACCTCTACTTGCGCGACCCAACAACCACTTGCACGACTCAACCACTTGCATGACGAGAGCTCGAAAAATCTCTAAGTCTTGAACTTCGTTCTAAATGAGGAGGGGTGGTCCTCTATTTATAGGCAAACTAGACTCCCTGCGCGGTGGCGCGCAAGTCTTCCCTCAGTGCGTAGGTTCCAGCGCACAGCTCATCCTCCCTAGCTTTTGTTGCGCTACTCACTTGCGCGACCACACCAATACCTGCACAAAATTATTTCCTTTTCCATATTTTGAAGTTATGATCTTTAAAAACAATAGGCTCACAAGTTCCCAAACCTCCTAGGCATCGGTGCGCAAGTCTCTTCACGACACGCAGGTCACTTGCACAACCAGCCCAAAACTTGCACGACCCTTATCCCTTTGCCATTTTTCCATGTTTTAATCTTGAAAAACATATGGCGCGCATGTTTCCTCTCCTTAAATCACATGGTGTGTAAGTATCTTTTCCAAAAAAACTTTTCTCCATTTATCGATTTTCAGGCCCAAAAATTTGGAAAACACTTGGAAATGGCACCACCTTCAATACTGTGGTCTGCTTGAACTGTATGATCTCTTTGCTGGTACAAATTATGAACTTCCACTAATTATTGAAAACAAACACAAACCATACTACAAATCATGCATAGAATACCATGGTTCCAACAATCTCCCCCTTTGGGTTTGTTGGTAATCAGAAAATAAATTCAATAGATCTCTATCCATGTGCAAACCAAAAATGAAAGAACCAACTCAGCTAACACTCTAAGTATACATGAGCAATTCTCAGTGTAGAAAATAAGATAGGAAGATTTAATTGGGTTCCCATGTTTTGGAATTATCAATGACGACCAAAAAGCATTATACGACCAATGTATACCAATGTTTGCTTTCTCATTCTTCTCATCACAGAAGCATTACTTGCCTATGTTTTCCTTCTAATTATTATCACCATAGAAGCATTAATTGCCTGAATTTATTCCTTTATCCCCCATTGAAAATAAATCCAAATATTGGTAATTTGTTCAACGTTCAGCTCAAACCATACTCCCCTTGGATAGTGTCTCCCCCATAATCCTGCATCACATCCATAAACAGATAAAAACAGTTATCACAAATAGGGAGAGGGGATTTTCTTAACCTCTTTATGCACCGGGAGGTGGCCGAACACCGAGGTTCAATCAATGCCTCTCAAACACTTCCACTTAAAGTGTCTTGGTCAGGATATCAGCCACTTGCTCATCAGTTCACACATGGTCCATTCTAATCAATCCTAGCTCAACTTTTTCTTTGATAAAGTGATACTTGATTTCAATATGTTTTATACGAGAATTATGAACAGGATTCTTCATAAGATCAATTATTCTCTTGTTATCACAGTAAATTACCATTGGTTTATTCACCTCATCACCAATATCTGTAAGTTGTTTCTTCATCCATAGCAGTTGAGTGCATGACTTTGTGGCAGATATATACTCAGCTTCAGCAGTACTAAGAGAAGTACTTTCTTGTTTCTTGCTTAACCATCCAACACGTTTCTGTCCAATATAGAAGGTTCCACCACTAGTGGACTTTCTGTCTACTAAATCACCATCCTAGTCAGCATCATAAAACACTGATAATTCACTGTCCCTGCCTACAGCAAAAAATAACCCAAAGTTATGGGTACCTTGAATGTACCTCATGATTCTTTTTTACTACCACCATATGTTCATCTTTTTGATTACTCTGAACTGCAAGACATGTGGCAGAGACAATATCTGGCCGTGTCGCTGTCAAGTACAGTTGGCTCCAAATGATTCTCATGTACATGGTGGGATCTACAGATGCCCCATCTTCATGCTTTCCAAGTTTAGTTCCAACTGCAATCGGAGTTGACATTGGTTTGGAGTCTTGCATATTAAACTTCTTTAGCAGCTCTCTTACATACTTTTACTGATAAATGAAAGTGTATTCCTTATTTTGAATCACCTACATCCCTAAGAAATATGTGAGCTCCTCAATCATAGACATTTCAAATTATGATTTCATGTGATTGGCAAATTTGTCCACTGATTTCTGCCTGCTGCCACTAAATATGATATCATCAACGTATACTAGAACCATGAATTGATCTTTTGGAGAATTCTTCACATAAGGATTGTGATCTACTCCTCCTCTTTTGAATTCCAGCTTCTTGAGATATGAATCCAGCTGTGAGTACTATTCCTGTGGTGCCTGCTTCAAACCATATAGAGCTTTCTTCAGTTTACATACCTTTGATTCATCAGTATCTAAAACAAAGCCCACTGGTTGTTCAATATAGAATTCTTCTTCGACTAAACCATTTAAGAATGTTGTCTTGACATCCATTTGATATAATTTATATCCTCTTTGGAGTTCCATGGCAAGGAAAAGCCTGATGGACTCCAGTCTAGCCATTAGAGAAAAGGTTTCTTCAACATCAATGCCTTCAATCTGGGAGTACCCTTTACATACCAGTCGTGCCTTGTTTCTGATGAAACTTCTATGCTCATCAAACATATTTTTGAAGATCCATTTGGTACCAATCACACTGTGAACTTCAAGTCTATAGACCAGATCCCATGTCTGATTCTTGTCAATCTGATCTAATTCATCATTCATGGCTTTCACCCAAGATTCATCATTTATAGCTTCTTCGAATGAGGATGGCTCTACAACTAACAGAAATACAGATTTAATGTTATTCCTCATCCTTCTTGTTTGAGTGGGTGCACTCCTGTCCCCAATTATGTTGGATGGATCAATCTCAGCTCTTCGATTTCTCCTGCGAGGTTCAATTGCATTCTCTTAAGCCACAATTTTTTCTTCAGATTCTTCTTCTGAGTCAACATCATGATGTGACTGCTGAGTGTTTTGTACAACTTCCTCTATTTCTGCATTTGTATTTTCTTTACGTTCACTTTCTTCCTGACTTTCTATTATATCAGCATATGACATCCTTGAAGCATTTTTGGTTTTCTCTTAAATTATCTTAACATCACTGCTTTCCACAATCCTTCCTAAACACTTGTTGAAACATTTGTAGGCTTTGCTGTTCATTGAGTAACCGAGGAAAATTCCTTCATCTATATTATCGCCATACTTCCCTTGATTTCCTTATTTGTTCCTGATGAAGAATTTACTTCCAAATACACGAAAGTATTTTAAAGAGGGCTTCCTTCCATGCCACAATTCATATGGTGTCTTTATCTCACCCATATAAAGTCCTGTTCGATTCTGAATGTACACTACAGCTTGAACAACCTCTTTCTAGTAATGTCGTGGAATACGACTCTCAATCAGCATAGTTCATGCCATGTTGTTCACCTGTCGATTCCTACGTTCAACAACTCCATTTTGTTGTGGAGTTCTCACAGTAGCTACCTCATGATGTATCCCATGATTCTCCAGATAATTTTCAAATTCAATGGACGTGTATTCTCCTCCATTTTCAGATCGCAACACTTTTATTGTTCGTCCAGTATCATTCTCGGCGATTCGTCGATATGTTTTCATGCAGTCAAGGACTTGTCGTTTCCTGTGAATGATCATCACACATTACATTGTACTGTAGTCATCTATTAAAAAGACAAAGTACCTTTATCCATGAGTTCCAACAACATTTATCAGTCCACATACATCTGTATGAATCAGATCAAGAAGGTGAGATGCCCTTTTCTTCTTTGGCTGATATGAACTGCAGACCAGCTTACCACGAATGAAAGCATCACAATATTTTTCACACTCACACTTAAAGATGGGAATGTACATGAAAATTCACAATTTTGATATTTTCTCCATGTCTTGTTGATTGATGTGTCCCAGTCTCTGATTCCACAAATTGTTTTCTTCTTCAACAGTCATGTAATAGACTTTTTCTTCACTATCAACCTGATACAATTTGCCTTCTGTTCTGCATTCCTTCCTAAGTGAATTTCCCGTCCTTCCCTTTATAGTGCAACCTTTATGATTAAAAGTAACTATAAGTCCCAAGTCACAGAGTTGACTCATGCTGAGGAGATTATGACGTAGGCCATCTACGTAAAAGACTTCAGTTTTATTTAGTTCTCCATTAGCTAATTTGGTACTTCCACTCCCTTTGATTTTCAGAGCTCCATCATTACCAAATCGTACTATACTATCAACCTTCCTTTTGATATCCGTTAACAGGACAACATTACCTGTCATATGAGATGAACAACCGCTATCCAGAATCCAGGTACTGTTGTTCTTTGTAGCTTTGAGGGCCACCTCTGCAAGGTTGGATTTCTGAATCTTCTTCCTTTCCTTCCATGAGACATTGGATTGAGTATATAGTACTGATGGACTTTTAATTATCTCTTCCGCATACCCAGGTTCTTCATAGTGAAAATCTCCTTTGAGAGGAGAAAACCTGTTTGAAAGAGCAACACTGTCTTGCTGACGAGACTTGACTTGTCTTGAAATTCGGTATGAGGTGTCCATGTCCCTTCTCTGCCTGCAAGTAGCAGCCTTATGACCAAAGTTAGAACAACAATAACAATATCCATATAAATTTTTTCTTCTATAAGAATTAGGATATGAATTTGTTCTCCTTTGTTGAACTTCTATATCTTCTCCATTTAGATAGCTTCTTTCCTCTTCTGAATAAGACATGGTATGGCCCAGATAGCCACAGAACTAACACTTCGTGAGAGGAAATGTCTTCTCTCTTGAATTTATCCTCATACCTTCATCCTTGGGACAATAGTTATAATTTCTTTCATTTCTGAATGTTTGAGGATAATTTTTAGTTCTCCTTTTAGTTTGGACTGAGGTTTCCTCTTTCAGCACTTTAGGTAACGTTTCAACATGTTCAACTTTCATCTTATCTTTCTTTTGGATCTTTTCACTTACAGTAGTTGATGTCTCGGCTTCACAGCCAATTCCACTCTTTCCCATGCAAGTGGGTCTTTGATCACTCAAGATTTTTCCAACCCCATATGAACCACACTTGGATCTTACCAGTAATTCTGCATCTGAGAATCTTTCAAGCTGTATTTTCTTCCTCGATTCTTTTGGAATTGATTCAGTATCAAGTTTACTCCTTAGAGTAACAAATTCCTCCTCAACACCCTCAGCAGTCTTCGATTTTTCATCAAGTCAGGAGGTGAGGTCATTGATGACCTTTTCCTGCTCTTCAATTCTCATCTTTAGATCCACTACATCGTTATTGATTTCAATTATTTTAGACTGTACCTTCACAAATTCTTTTAGTCATTCAATTTCAGCTTCAAGTTAATCTACGTATTCAATTGATTCTTCTACAATTGATTTCCACTTATTTCACCTCTTAAATTTAATATTAAGCTTACTAACCACATCCTTAAGTTTCATCACAGGATCTACACAAGTTCTCAGTTGTTTTTCTTCACCAGTATCTTATGACTTTTCAACAGTGGCCATCATGGAAGCATGGTTCCCAGTTTTTAATTCTGGTTCTTCTTCATCATAGAATTCATTATCATCTTCTTCCTCTTCACAGACAAAACTCTTCCTTTGTATTTTATTTCCATATTTGAAGTCTCCCTTTTTGAAGAACCTTCACTGAGGCTTCTCGAAGCTTTCATCTTCACTATCTTCATCATTGATCTTTCTTAAGCACTGAGAGGCAATGTGCCCAAATTTTCCACAATGAAAACATGCGAGAGGTAACTTCCCTTTGAATTTTCCTTTTCCCTTATAGAACTTCATTGCAATGAGAGAAAGAAACTCTTGTTATTCATCATCTTCACCGCTAATATATTTTGATATTTTCAGTTTATCCACGGCCTTGAATTCCATTTCCTTGCTCACACGAGTCGTAGCATCTTCTAGTTTGAATCTCATTTCATATGCTACCAAGCTGCTCAGTAGATCATCCAGATAATGTTTGGAAAGATATCTTTACTAAAGGGATAACACCTTTTCATTGTAAAGAGGTGGAAGTATTCTAAATATTTTATTTACAATATCAATGTCTTTGATTTATTCTCCTAGACCCCGAATTTCTCCAACCACTTTAGTAATTTGATTTAAGAATGAGTCTGCATTCTCGTCTGGATGCATCTTCAGATCATCAAACCGATTGTGCAGCACTTGTAGTTTCGCCTCCTTCACTTTTCTATCTCCTTCATAAATATTCTCATGTTTATCCCACATGGATTTTACTGAGGTGAAATTCATCACCTTTAGGTAGATCTGATCATAAAGGGCTGTAGTGAGTGCATTTTGTTCTTTAGCATCTGCATCAAGAATATTTCTGTCTGTTTCAGTCATAGCCATGCCTGTTGGATCAGTGACTTGTATTCCTTGCACAGTAGAAAATAGAACTTCCTTTCCAAGAGATCTTAGATGAGATATCATTCTGTTTTTCCAGATCTAGAAATTACTTCCATCGAAATGAGGGACTCCCCTGACATTGACTGCATTCTCCATGATGAAAAAGGATAGATTCAACACCAGCAACCTTTACCCTCTGATACTACTTGAAGGACCCCGGGACACCCTGAGAGGGGAGGGGTGAATCAGGGTGACAACTTTTTCTTTTAATGTGATGGATCTTGTTCCCATGTTGGTAGGAACATGTTGAACTTGTATGATGAATATGATCAGAAATCAAACATTCACATGCACAGAGAAGACACAACACTTTTTTACTTGGTTCACAAATAAGGGCTACGTCCAAGGAGCATACGCCGGAAAGTTTTCGGTCATACCAAAATACAATAATCTTCACTAGCTGTGGATTACAAAGGTTCGGGCAGAGTCACTCTATCCCAGGCTCACTGCCTTTACAAAGGTTCAGGGATAGCTCACTGCTTCCCCCGGGTCACTCCCGTTGACTCCCCCTGGCTCACTGCCCTTGGTGATGTCACACTCAGTTTATAGACATGAAGGTCTCTTCATAATTGCATAAGAATTCATCATCTATTGTATATAGATGCTCTGTTGAAGTCCAACTCTCACCAGTAGATGAATCTCAGTTTGCGCTGAGGGTACCGGGCGATCTTCCAGATTTTGTGCAGCTTCAAAAAAAGGACAGATGTACTTTAACAACCATGACATGCTTCTCCAAGCTGGGCGCACAAGTTTCAATCCTGGCGCGCAAGTCAATTGCGCGGTACAAATTCGGCGTGCAGGTGACACCAAACCACTTGCACGACACTGCATCCTTTAACTCCAAACTCGCACAACGCTCCACCTTTAACTCCCCAACTGCCTTGATAGCACAACCAACTATCGGTGCGCAGCCTCTACTTGCATGACCCAATAACCACTTGCACGACTCCACCACTTTCATGAAGAGAGATTGAAAAATATCTAAGTCTTGAACTTTGTTCCAAATGAGGATGGGTGGCCCTCTATTTATAGGCAAACTGGACCCCCTGCGCGGTGGTGCACAAGTCTTCCCTCGACACGCAGGTTCCGACGCGCAGCTCATCCTCCCAAGATTTTACCGCACTACTCACTTTCACGACCACACCAATTCTTGCGCGAACTTCTTTCCTTTGCCATATTTTGAAGTTATGATATTGAAAAACAATAGACTCACAAGTTTCCAAACCTCCTAGGCATCGGCGCACAAGTCTCTTCACGGCGTGCCAGTTACTTGCGCGACCAACCCAAAACTTGCACGACCCTTATCCCTTTTCCAGTTGTCCGTGTTCTGATCTTGAAAAACATATGGTGCGCAAGGTTACTCTCCTTCAAGTACATGGTGTGCTAGTATCTTTTCCAAAAACACTTTTCTCCATTTTTCAATTTTCAGGCCAAAAAATTTGGCAAACACTTGGAAACGACGCCACCTTCAATACTATAGTCTACTTGAACTGTATGGTCTCTTTACTAGTACACATTCTGAACTTCCACTGAGGATTGCAACAAACACAAACCATACTCTAAATCATAAATATAAGACCATGGTTCCAACTGTAATTACAACTAAATATTCCTTATTATGTATAACTTCAAAGAATTTATTTTCCATCCTAAGTTATATAACCATAGAAAAATGTTTCTTATGGAAATGATTATTAAATTTATACAATTATATGGGGTAAATATTTTCCATTTATCTAGTATTATTAACCATTAACCACTATTGATGGGATTTCCATTAAAAATAATTAATATAATGAGTTAACTTTAGATGATCTAAAAAATTCAAGACTTAAAATTTCTTTTCCAGAGCTTTAATCCACCCCTTAGCCATCGCTGAGTTAGAAGATCCACTAAATACTGGAGGGTTCTGGCTCATAAAATGACCCACTATTAATATTTTCCTCTTTGGTAGATCTAGTTTCTCACTACATGGATACCAACACCATTTATAACCTATGTAACTATTCCCTCACAATAATAAACTTCCCAGTTCCCATTCCAACCATTTCAGGTTACTAATTTTGAATGATATTTTCCTTTTGGTTTCTTCCTACTTCAGCTTCCCTATTTCCTATATATAAAAACATTATAAATCGATATATTTTATTTGGATAAATATGGTTATAATTAGATGCTATATAATTATAACCATAAATTACAATCTCTTAAGAGTATTTACATTCATTATCCAAACCAAAAAAATTATCTAAACCTTTTCTCAGGAACCAAATATAAAGAACCTACCTTAAATAAGTTATAAATTGAATCTTCATACAAGAATCAATTTCCTAGAATTAAAAGAGATATTTTTGTTTTAGAGTTTTAAATAATTAATTTGTCACACTTACACTAATAAATATTACTTCACAAAGTGGACACTACTATTGAATATCCATTTTTACACAATATAATTTTTTTAAAATACAACAAGTTTTCTTGTCATAACAAATCCTCCCAATTTTCATCTCGAATTTATCTTTTTACCTATTCATCCTTAAAACCTTATGATTTTTTTTTAAAATTTGGGATGAAAAAGAAAACTAAGTAAGGGATATATAAAAATAAGTAAATAAAACTATTAGTAGATTAATTATCATTAAAATTTTCTTCTTCAAAAGGAATTTAGGTTTAAAATGAATAATTTGATACCTGAGAAATTAAATTCTCTTCCCAAATATTTTCATAATAAATTTAATAAGAAATATTCAAGGGAAAAATAATACTCATAAATGTTTATTTAGAATCATGAAAAAAACATAAACTTTTATTTCACAAAGTTATACATTTCACCCTTAAGAGGTAGCATAAAATTCCTTTTAAAAATTAATCTTATTATCTTACCTTGTGAAATCATAATATTTTCATGAAAACTCATAGAAAGAATATATAAATCATATATGTAAATTCGGAAATATTATTTTTATCACTCTTAAAATAACTCTTATAAGTGGAATAACCTACAATGTAAATTCCAATAATCACTTAGGAGAAACCTATGTGGTTAATTATGTATCTTTACCTAATGAATTTGAGACCTATATCAAGGTCACCCATCATCATAACCTATACCAGGATCACTTATTATCATGAGATATATCAAGATCATAAATAATCATAAAAAATTCCCAAGAACCATAACATAACCATAATACCTGGAATCTTTCTTTTTTTATCATACTCATAAAATTATACTTTTCACCCATAAGAAATAATTTACAGATATTAAAATATCCATTCTATTTAAACCATTTTTGAGAATAACTAGAACAAAGATAAATAGGGTTACTCTTTGAAGAAAACATAAAATATTTTTATGTAATCCAAAAATCAAAAAATTATTATTGTGGGGAGATTAACCATTAACACCATATACGTTGAAATAGAACTTTTTGTTTTCCTTTTCATAAAACCATTCCTTATGAAATACATAAAAATATTCTATTTGTTTTTTTGAAATAAATTAAAAATTCACATAAAATTTACATTATAATTAATTTATATTCATATAAATAAATTCATAAAATTATTTTTAGAACATGTACATGGAAGAAAAATATTCAGAAAATAAATCTTTAAAACATGTAAAATAAAGTTTTTAGGTAAAGTGTCCCTTACCTCAAGTCTGACTAATCACATTATCATCCTGAATAATAAACTTATGTTAATTATTTAATTTATCAATAATCTATTTCAAGTTTATTATTCATTTTATTTTATTTTTTAGTATATTATATACAATTACTTAATCAATTATGTTCATGTCTAATGTTTTGATGATATTCAACTCATATGTACAGAATCTCTTTGGTAAGTTGAACATGGTTAATGAGGTCATTATTAAATAAAATATAGAATAATAATAATTATATAATTATAGTTTTATATATTAATTATATTTTTAAAACCAACAATGAAATATGGTTATGAAAAATTAATTACGTTACAATCATGGTGACGGTAGGCTGTACGTAAGCATGAGTAAAATTTTCATTTTTTGAGGAGCGTGAGGGAAATTAGGTAAATATAATTTTATATATGTAGAACTATTATTATATCAAAAATATCATATTATATATTTAAAAAAAATTATATAGAGTATCCATGTGATGTGTTCATGAAAACAAAATCACATCACTTTGTGGAGGTGGTAATCCACATATATGCATAAACGACATTATCATTTTTCAATGGATTTAAAGGTAAGAAATAAAATTATATATTATCATTAAACAATAATAAATATTTAATAAATATTATATATATATATAAATTTAATCTATCATTATCACCAGATTTGAGAGGTGGTGATGGGAAATTAATTACATTGTTTCATGAGATGGTAGTCCGCTGTGCACAAGGATGATGGTTTTGTTTCTCATTTTTTAGAAAATAAAGAAAGATATAGGTTATAAAATTAATAGAACAAAATGTAATTATATTTAATATAATTGTGTTATTATTTAAGCATTTTTGAAGAATATTTTAAGGAGTTATAAGATGAAATAAAACACAAAGACCCAATTAAGAATTATACCTCTTCCTTGGACAACGTCTTTAGATTTATACCTAATGACTTCCTAGGTTATTTTTATGATAAAAAATGGGCATATAAGAAATTACGTTGGATGTAAGGAATTTATTTTTTTAGGGATTGGATGAACCACAAGGCACTTGAAGTGTGTAGATGAGAGGACCAGGGGTTTCCTTTTATAACCAAAGGAGAGTACACACTTAGAATTTTTAGAAAGAAAAAAAATATATTAATGTATTACTCAATTAAAATGTATAAAAAATGGACTATTCATTAATATTATATTATATATGGTATAAATATGTAAATATAATATAATTATGATATTTTATAGGAAATTTTAATCTTATAACTTAATTTTACCCCCGGTAACCCATTTTTAACCTTATTCTTGGTAACCAATTTTTACTATTTTTACTATTCATTATGAACAAAAATTAATTTGACAATATTAAATAATATTAATTATGATGATTAAAAATATTTAATATATTTTATCAAATTCAATTTTTATATTAGGTATAATTTGTTTTAAAATTAAACCTGAAAAACCCGAAGAAAGACAATTTTTTAAGAAAATGTATTTTTTTGCAAAAAAAGTTTTTATACTTATTTAGATGGAAAATAGATGATTGGGAACCCTCATTGAGGTGGATTTGGTTTATCAAAATTATTGATTTTAATGGGATAATTTCTTTCACAATAATTAACATTAGGTAACCATTTTCTTTCTTAAAGTAAACTCCTAATGGTTCTATCATCCATAAATGGGTACAAAATTTTGTTCTAAAGGTAGGTGATCGATTTGGGTTTCAGACCTAGTGACACTTAGAGAATCACATTGATAAAGAGTATAGAAGTTTGGGATCATCACACATTTTTAGGGGGAACCTACTCTGGGACTCTCGTATAGATTTATGATATGCTTGTGAATCTATTTCTAATCCTGATATGGATCCAGTTACCCTAAAAAATTGATAATAGGTTTACTCCTTTTGTGTGAAGAAAAATGGGGTCTTATTATTGAATCAGTCTATATTGATATGTGGTTCTTCATCTCATTTCCAATAATGAATATTTACTTATATGCTGAAGTTTTATAACCAAACACTTCAGAATATTCCACCACATAGGGAGACAGTTAATATTATGAGTAGGGGATTGAGCCATTATGAGGAATCCTATATATCCTATTTATATAATGAATCAAAACCCACATATTTTATTAAACCCATATAGTTTATTGTCATATGTAAAGGCCAAATATGTGGGAACTTAGGGACTAAATATTTGATCTGGAATCTCAAGGATACAACCTACATATCCTAGTTATAGTAGGGACTAGATTTATCATAGTTTTTTTACACCCTTGGGACTAAAACCAAGTTAGATTCCCATATATAGGGGATGTTTATACCATTCCACTCATTGGGGCTTACATAATGAGATCACCCTAGCCGGTGGAGATTCATAGTGAGAATGATGTGACTATTTTACATCCTTGAGCCCACATGAGCTATTCTCGGCATGAGAAAGAAGGGGAAAAAGTAATTATAGCCACTGCATCTGGATGTGGGATTGATGTACTGGGACATCCCTTTGGATGTTTTAATATGGAGACTGAGTATCAGGGAGGCATCATATGTTTCCTGGTTATGGATGGAATCAGATTCATTATAGTTCAATTGGATTATCTATCCGCTAATGCATGATGTAGAATAATTATCCCATGGGAATGATTGGGTCCTAATGGTTGAAATTTTGGAGACATGGAAGGACTAACACTGATATTTATTCCCATTTGAGTTCAGGTTCGGGCCTTAGGAAGGCATCCTACATATCCTAGCTATGTATGGAATTTGAGACCTCATAGTTCAATGAGTATGGGCTTACACACTAACATTTCAATCATAATTGGGGATTACACACTGATGTTTCCCATTAATACAGGTCATATCATATTATTCCACTTGTCAGGGCTTACATGATGAGATTTCTCTTATAATTGATGGAGACTTATCATATGAATGATATGATTATTGCGACTCCCTAAGTCACTCTGATCTATGATTGGTGTGAGAAACAAGGGATTGAAATAAACCAGTCTCATTGATTGTGAATTTTGGACATATGTACTGGGAATTCCCTTTGAATGCTTAAAATAGAGATTAAGCCTTAGAAAGGCATCCTATATATCCTGGATATAGAAGGAATCAGAGTCATCATAGTTTAGTTGATTGGGTCTTATAGACGAACGTTTCACTTATAATTAGGGCTTACAAATTGAGTATAAACAAGGTTATGAATTCTTAGGATTCCATTTTAATGTTTAATATAGATATTTAGCCTTAGGAAGGCATTATACATATCATGGATATTTCATGAATTAGAGTCATTGAAGTTTAGTTCATCAGGGATTACACACTGACATTGCCCTTATAATCGAGGCTTACACACTAAGGATGAACAAGGTTATCAAGTCCTAGGATTCCCTTTTAAAGATTAATATAGAGCTCAGGCCTTTATCTTGGATATAGCAGGAATTAGATTAATCGTAGTTTAGTTGATCAGGACTTACAAACTGATGTTTCCATTATAATTAGGGCTTACACATTGATGATGAAAATGGTAATCAAGTCCTAGTAGTACCTCATGACCTGTCCTGATTACCTTATGGACATGTATTGATTCTCTACTTGACATGAATTTTTTACCTATTTTACATGTCAAAGGATGTCTTCCTAAAATTTCCTAAGAAAATGGCAAGATCTAGTTGAATTTTTAGGGGGTGTTGCATATCCCAGATGGCATGTTTGAGGGTCATCGCATGATCAAGGCTGAGTTGTATAGAGGAAATAATGAGGCTTATCTAGATGATCTTGGGATACATCGCATAATCCTGACTGAATTATTTGGAGGGAATCATGGGATCTAACTAACATTCCCTGGTGTCATGGAAAAATCTAGATTCCATGCTTTGAGGGCACTGCAAGAGTCAGTGTGACATGTCTCCGAGGGTGATGTGTGTCTTGGATAATATATCTAGAGGAAATCATGATATCTAGCTGGCATGCATAGAGAACATCGCGAGAGCCATTTGACATGCATGGGTGATACCACAAGACTCATCTGACATGTACTGGTTCCAACTTATAAGTCAGGAGACATCTCTAAAGGACACTATAAGATTTGGATGTTGAGCCCAAAGGGCTTTGAAAAATTAGTGTGGCATGTTCAAGGGATCCATGAAACTTTCTTTGACATGTTCATAGTACTTCGCATGATAAAAATAGTATACCAAAGGAGTATCATGAGATTTGGATGACATGCACTGGTTTTTTCATGTTTCTTGGGTAGTTTACGTGAAGAACCTGATCATCATTATATATTTCTTGCATATAATTCTCTCATTTTTTAGTATTTTTTCCAAACTTTTATTGAAAGTGCCTTAGGTTTGTTCAGTGTAAGATTGTGTTAAGTATCACATGATCTAGAAGATATGCAGGATGTTATTCATGTGTTCTACCACAAGTAGTTCACATGATCTATGAGTGATCACAAAAAGTGATTTATTCATGTTTCATGATTGCTCTGATTGTTCAAAAGATCATATCTGATGAGTAACTTATTGGTCTCAAGATCAGAAGCTTTGAGAAATCTTATTTGATGTTAGCGTGAGGTTTCAAGCCAAAGTACCTTTTTATCTGAGAGTCTGGATTCCTTTTTTTCATGATGGGGTGGGGGATTTATAGGCCTCACCACCCCAGTTGTTCGCCGCTTTACACAGTGCATATTTCATGAATCTAGGATGGTGTTGGTAGAGGGATTCAGCATCATGCGTCTTCATGAGGTCTAACCATGGATCAATCTGGGTTCATTTCATGTTTTTAAGTGATCAAGAGACCATCCCATCAATACAACATTTATTTGATTATATCTAATTAATGAGGTCTTTTTCAATCATACATACATGCCAAGAGATTTTCATAATGTCATGTTGACATGTCCAAGTGATTCACTAGATTAGGGAACCGATCGAATGGAATTCATGTGATCTTATGTAACTTTTCTAGGAATTTCCATGAGACAAGGATGACCTATCATGGTGCCTTTGTGAAATCATACTATCTTGTTGAGAGGTTTTGTGAGACCGTGCTACAGACAACCTAGGTGTGTCGCATGAGTTTTATAACTGTGAGAGGCTCCATCATCACCCATTTTTATTTTACTTATCTAATTTATAAAGGATCGGGGCCTTGTGAGTATGGTTGAGTGTTTTCAAGGATAATAACTTTACCTCTTAATGATGCATCACATGACCATTAAAAGGTCCTGTGGATATGCATGATCATTTCATAGACAATTCCATTTGCTTGTCCTTATGAATCCAAAGGGGGATCATTAGGTTTTCTAGACATACTTGAGGCCCTTCATATGATGAGGATGACATGCTAGTAGGATTTCAACAGGTTCAATGTAAATTTCACTAGTTGTTTAGGTGTCTTGAATATTTCCAAGGGTGCGCTACGTGATGAAGATGACATGATAGTGGGCTTTCAAGAGATGTGATGGGCATGTCATTGGTTGCTTGCTGTGTCTTACAGATTTATAGTGGCGCATCGCCTGATTTTTATGAATGAAAGAGGCCCTGAATTCTCCACTTTTATTTATTTTATTATTTTACAAAGGTTATGGATCTCACGAGTTTTCTTGAATGTTGTCAAGGATAAGAATTATCTCTGCCGGTAATGCATCACATGAATTTTATGACTACAATAGGCTACCACCTTTTGGAAAATTTCCTCATATTCTCAAAGATTTTTTGGGTGGTTCATCAGGAATCCGATTATTGACAATTCATGTCCTGGGGTTTCTAGCTTAACAACCCTTATGTGAACATTGATTTTCTGGGGAACCTTCGAAAGAGGGAAATGAATTTCAAAAGGACTTCATAGGATCTTTCACAAGCTATGTACTATGCATGGATCCTTTATGTGACATTATGATGGTCCTGCTATCACGTGTACCTTGGGGGATCATGTGATTTGTGAGTCTTTAACCACATTCTTCTTCCTTTTTTATAGTGAAAATAATACCCAGAATCTGAAATTTCTTTCTTTTTTGGATTTTATGATTATTATTTGATGGGAATACAAAAATAGACCCCTTAAGAGCGATGTTTGTGAGGACAAGGGATTAGTTATAAGGAAAGTAATTTCCCACTTGAGTTTTTAGCACTGTCACCAATTGGTGTCTTTGACAAAGCTTGGTCTATTGGGTGATATTTGGAATTCTGTAGGATGAACTATAAATAGGGGAGTGAATAGGGATTCAATAAATGCCTATTCCATTATTCAGATCTCTCTCATCCTACTTCAATCATGTGTCCTTATCACAAGACTATCCCGCAAGACCTGACAACGAGATCTCACCACAATACCATTTTTATTAGAACTCTTTGCAAGAACTTCTTTACCTAGGTTCCCTCTCAAATCAAACATGAACAAAACATTGGTAATTTTTTAAACTTTGGTCATGGGAATTCATGATTTTCTTGAGGTTTTTTAGGATACTGATGGCTTTATCACATGTTCCTTTGATTATCAAATAATTAAAATGAAAATGTCAAGGTCACACAATCACAAGTCTTTGAGGAGTCATGTGGTTCCAATTCCCCATAGGTTCATGTGACACAGAAGATATTTAGGATTTTATGTGATTTGTTAGGCCTTCATGTCTTCTAAAAATTTTCTTTTGTTCATGTGATGGGCATGATGCTACCAGTTTATGCCTTTTCTTTGACAAGATTTCATTTTATCTGTCTTCCATATGCCACTTACTTCTGTTCGTATAGATTTTAGTTCTTGTCATAGTTCCTATACTATGACTAATCAAAGGGCCATGATTGCTAAAAACCACAATGATGAACCCTAATATCATATGAATTCTGATAATGAGTTTTTGAAGAGGTTTCTCTCATTTGAGCTCTATACATATCCTTTATCACACTGATTTCCTCTATATAGGTTCATATTGTTGTATGATGTTGTCATAACTCCTTCAGACTTCTATATTCTATTGTGTGTGTGTGTCAACTTCTCATAATTATACTCAGATGACAATTTTTGAGGATGGATGACTAGTTGCAGCTCGATCCCTGAGGTTGTCTTATATAATGGAAAACTCTCTCTTGGGTCCAGATGGTATAAATTTCGACCATCATCATATTTCCCATAGTTACTCATGTATATTTGTTTATTCCCTAAACAACAAAGGTGGTGGATGGATCTTGAAATGTGATCTCCATCCTAGTGGTAAGTTTTCATAATGAATGGGCATGAACATTCTGGGTCAAGTAAAGCTTCTTATATTTTGTTGGCGAGTTATATAGGGTCAATCTTTATGAATTAGTTTATATTTACCAATTTATTATCTATCACTAGATTTATATTCTTTGAGATCTGATTATTCATTGGTTTCATGTCACTAACTCATTTCATCTATCCCATAGCGAGGTGGGAATCAACCTATGGGATATCTATCAACTGGGCAGGATACCCCCTATTATAGAGTTGTATGTTGAGTTTCTCCTTATATAAGATGTTTGGGATGACCCCTTATAGACTCTAGTCCTAGGAAGGGAAATGGTTCTCATTGTGAAGTAGAAGCTAAATAAGGAGCTGACTATGAACTCAATTATCTTCTTCAAATATCAGATCAATATTTTCCTTTACCACATCGGGGTTAATCCAACTACTATACACCCCATCGATGCCCTTACTAGAAAGTTTGTGACAGTGATAGCTCATATTGGGATATTTTAGAAGCTGGTGATCATACTTCTTGGGGATGTTGAGTGAAGTCATAGATCTCTCTGAGCCTTAGACTGGTAAGATTTATAACCATGTTCTTGAACAGATGGATCTTCACAGCAAGGGACGTGCGTTTAGGGATCTAGGTCAGTATACTGGCAATGGAAGCACTACTAGTGGAGGGAAAACGTCTTAATATAGTGGTTACGACCCTTTTACACCTTTACCAACACTTGGGCCACATTCAACCTATAAGAATTACCTATATAATCTGTTGAACTTTTAAAATTTTATTCAACTAGATAGGGGAGGATTTCCATTATTATGAATACTATAAGGCCAATAGGATTCCCGATGCTTTATATCATCCTATATTTCTGAAGAAAATTGGTATTAAATATATGTCACTAATATCCGATGAGGTTACATATGCACTGATTCAATCCTATAGCTTTGATTTTACCCCTTATAGTGCACCGAATGGGTCAGTAATTAAAAACTACAACAACTCTCTTTATGAAAGTTTATATAAGATCTCACTTCAATATTGGGGTTCTTATAGCTAGGCTAGATGAGATTATTGTCTATGATCTATGTACATATTATCGTTTTGATTATCAGTTTGGATGCACTGAAAGGGTCTCCCTTCTCACTTTGATTGGTGTATGAGGAGAGAGACACCCTAGGATCATCCTCCAGTTTTGGATGATGTTGGTACATGAAGACACTTATGTAGAGATCATTATTTCATCCACTAATTCTACCACCTTTCTTACTTAGTATTATTCCTAGGCTTGGGTAGCATCCTATTTAGGTGGTGTGCTAAGATGACTGTTTTTTCATGTGGAAAATACATTTTCCTCACCAAATCCTTTGTATATGGAAACGATGGAGTTTACTGGGGACTTGGGTGAGAATTCTAGGAAGAACCATAATCATGGAAATAACCATCCCAGTAGTGGTAGTGAATCTGTTGATGAATTCAGACCTCTGACATAAGAAACATGTGATGCCTCTATTGAGGGAAGGATATATGAAGTCCTTTTTTTCTTCTTTTCTAGATCAACTGGCTATTCCTCCTTATGGATATCTCATCCCACTAATCATAGAAGATCAGACATGATGTAGGCTGGTATGGAAATAGATTTAGGCCTTGATTATAGAGACTCCTTTAGAAATAATTAATGACCACAAGGATAACCTTAATTAGCTAGTTCATGACATGGGGGAAGATGGTTTTGATCAAAAGCCACTATACAAAATTATAAAAAACATTATCCTAACTCAGTGAGATTTAACCACCCATGATAGGGGCTTGAAAAATCTTGTAGATAAGGATACCCTTGATGGATAGATTAAGGAGGCCTTGGAGGCATTGGAGTTGAGTCACCAACTCATCTCTAAATCACAATCCTATATGGATTCATAAACTATGAAAATATAAATATATTTGGAATTCATAGATCTCTTGAGTTCTGACCTTTCAAAGTCATCATCCTTGTTGGAAACTACTCAAAAGAGATTTGAAGAGATTATAAATTTAGTTTATACTCTCTATCCTTGGGAAGAAGTAGAAGAGGCGGGGTGAGAAACACTTCTGAATTCAATTGATGTTTCTCACCAAAATCTTACCAAATTTTTCAGCTCATCCGATTGAATATTATTATAGTATGACCGTTAATATGCACCTTTTTTTGATTCTCAGAGAGACTATGCAATTTTGAGATCCCTTCTATTACATGGTATCAATGAATGGATTTTATAGAATTTCCATTTTACTCTCTAGTTTTTTTTACATTCATGATGTGCGTAGATTTTATCTGATCTGATGTTATATAAATCACCAAAGATTCCTATAATTATCATAGTATTAATTAAACTTGAATATATGGATCTAGATATTTAAATCATAACATATTATTCTCAATAAGTGATCATGAATGCTCACCAATATGATATTACCTACTAATATACCTACTCCAGTTATGTTTAGATCACCTGTTTCACAAAAAGGTTGATTGGGTACAATACATGTCCTAGAGGGATAGTTATCTATTTCTTTTTCCGAATTCGATAAGCTTGGAAAGCATATATTGATTTTTTCCAAGGCCATAGGGTGGGCCTTATAAGCTTATCCATTCTTTTAGACTATATTGTTGTTGTGCTATAGTTTAGGGACTTTTAGCTCATATCTTGTATCACTGTAGTTTAGGATCTTTTAGCTTGGACCTTCTATCATTGTAGTTTAGGTTATTTTAACTCATACCTTCTATCTCTATAGTTTAGGGTCTTTTGGATCGAACATTCTATTACTTTGGTATATGGTCTTTTAGCTCGGACATTATATCACCGTAGTTTAGGGTCTTTTACCTCAGATTTTCTATCACTATATTGTAGGGAATTTTAGCTTGGAACTTATATTATGGTAGTTTAGAGTATTTTTCTCATACCTTCTATTTCTATAGTTTAGGGTCTTTTATCTCATACCTTCTGTTTCTGTATTTTAGGGTCTTTTATCTCTGACCTCCTATCATTGTAGTTTAGGGTCTTTTAGCTCAGACATTTGGATTCCATGAAGTTTAAAGTATTACTACCAGGACTTGATCTATGATCATTGAATATAGTGTTAACTTGTAAAAAATGATCCAAAACCCCCTAAGGTGTTAAGTTCTACAATAATGTTTCTAAGACTCATGAGGATTAGAGCTCCTTACCTTCAAGGAGGAGATGCCTATAGTTGGTAGGTCAAAGACCTTATGCGACGATATCATTGTCAAATAGAGGTGTCTCCAATCATTCCCAAGGGTTATGAAAGATTCATGGGAGTAATATTAGTTGATGGAGAAATACTAGGGATTCTAGGTCCACCTAGATAGTTTGAGTATGGGTGATATAATGAACAACCCAAAAGTTTGAGTCAGCAAATATGGGATGAGGAATACATGTCAGGGATGACCCATAACACCCTGAGGTTCTAGGTTACACCCCGGTGTTTCTAGGGCTCACAAGTATTGAAGATCCTTTCTTTTATGGATGAGATGACTTTAGTTGGTAGGTTAAAGCCCTTATGCATTTGTAGCATGGTCAAGAAAAAGATGATGTCTACTCTTTTCTGAGGGCCATGAAAGATTTTCAAAGACTCAAACATCCATATGATGAGTTTGGGTATAAGATAAAATCTATATCGGAAGAGTTCTATAACACTATGGAAATTCATATAGTAATTATGAAGTTCAATCCCAATGCCCTTCGGTTTTGAATCACAATGTGTGGTCCATAAAAGGCTTATGGATGAAGTGTTGCATTCTTGCATTGATAAAGGGTACAAAATATGGAAACGTAACATTTAGGTGGTAAAAGTTTCTCAAATAGTTTGTTTTAGCAATTATAAATCATGTTATAAATTTCTCAGGTCATTAGGATGATCTAGTATAGTCATATTGGGAATGACCCAAAACACAATGTGGTGCTGGGTTCTACCACTATGATGTAAGGGCTCACAAAGATCAAAATCCCTTTTTAAAGAGTGAATAATTTTCTTGACTACCATAACCACATATGCAAGAGCCATAACCATATATGCATAGTCAAGAAAAGGGTCCCTTGAAGCCGGGTATCATTTTACAAGGTTTATGTAAGATTGTGGTTATTTGTGGCACTCAAATCATGAAGTGTGATTTGTGAATAGTGAAATATACAAGAAGGGTTTGAGAACCCTAAATGTTTTTCCCCACCTAAAGAACATATTCTTATAATGAGGATATGTGAAAAATCATTACTGTAAATTTTCATGAACTAGGGGTTCTCGTGAGCATACCTTGGATTTTTCTAGGGTTAGAGTGGAAAACCTATGATATTTATGCCTTATTTATTTGTACCCTAATTTTTTCCTAAACTATGGATATAAAGAGTTTATCAAGAAATTACTTGAATTTTTCTCAGGCCACCCTTTATGGGTTTTCAACCTGAAAAGTTTTGTGTCTCTTTCTCTTGTAGTTTATGGTCTTATTACTTTGACCAAAGTGTAGAAAGTTTAAGGTCATGACACAAATAGACCTAATATGGGGGATGGTACATATGAGACTAATTAGGATAGCCAAGGTCAAGATTACCCCATCAACCTTCTCAGTGGGAGATAAAAATATTGTAAATCATGGATCAAGGTTCTCAGATCATGATCAATGACATGAGACAATCAAACCATGGGTGTATTAGAACAAATTGAGGTGATGAACTTGGACATAGTGATTTCTGGACTTACAAGGATCAAAAGACCCATTTTGTAGAGTGACACATTTGGCTGATGACCATAGGTTCATATGAAGGATCCATAGACATGCATGCATAGTAAAACAAGGGGTCCCTTGGGGCCAGGTATCCTTTCCAAGGGACATGGAAGGTTTTTGGCCATTCAAGGTTCTCAAGACATGAAATGTGATTTATGGATTGAGGTACTTACAAGATGGTCAAAGCACCCCATACTCTGGATGATAGTGGTAAGGATCTCATGGTCCTTTAATTAGGGATTAAAAAATGGATGATGGTCTACATAGTTTAACATCATTTATTGGGGATGTACTTGTTTTCATGAAGTTTAACATCATTTGGTAATGAGCCTTTCCATGTAGTTTATCATCATGAAATAAGAACATATTTGTTACTTTTTAGTTTAACATCATGTGATGAGTATATTTTCTATGTAGTTTATCATAATGTGGTATAGAAATTATTGTTGTACAATTTTAGTGTCATAGAACTTGGATGTTTTCCTTGTAGTTTTAATGTCATGCGGTAAGGATGTGGGAATCGATATGAAAAATTGTACATGATATATTGCATTCATAAGAAATCCGAACACATATCTGACTCATACTTAGGAAAAATGGGCATGTATAACCCAATCTATATGAAGTTGGGGTGAATTTATTTTATCGGTTGTTGTGACTTGGCCTAGGATTGAAGATCTGGGCGTCACTATGTATCCTATAGTGATAAGAATCAAGCTATATGTATTTTTTGAATGGGAAACACTATACGCAGGTCTGACCCATATGTAGAGTTGGGAATTGTTTTTGTTGATTTTTATAGCTGGGACTAGGATTTGAGATCCATGTATCACTATGTATATTGTGATGATAGAAATAAATACACACATAGTTCTTGAGGAACTGTGCAGTTTAACATCGTGTGGAAAAGATGTTGGCTTCTCGACGTCAAAGAGGGTATGGTGGAGGGACCTGAGGAAAGAAATATGAGCATCACTACGTATCTTGCGATAATAGTAATCAAGTCATAAATAGTTCTTAAGGAAGGAACTTCATGGGAAAGTTTGGAATATACGGAAATAGGGGGTATTTTTATATTTATTGCAACTGGACCCATGATTGAATATTTAGGCACCACTATGTATCCTGTGATGTTTGGAATCGAGTCACATGTAGTTCTTGAATGAAGGTGTATTAGGAGACCAAAACTAACAATGTTGGTCCTCTCGTGTGAGGTACACATGATTGTTCAATTTTATGTCATGAAAAGGACATAAACTATAGATTTTAACATCATATAGTGAGGAATCATAGTATTACTTTTATAGTCTTCCATTCAGAACTATGATAACCCTGTCGTGGGATGATCTGTATTGCTCATATGGGGATACCCTTACTGAAAATTTTAAGCCCATGTGAGCTATTCTCATTGTGGTAAATAAGGAACAATAAGTATTACTCTCACTATGTATATGGAATTAAGTATATGATAGGGACATTTTTCAACATGTGGTGGTTGGACCATGATATAGGATCGAGGCGTCCCTATGTATCTCATTAAAAATGAGAATAAAACTATACATAATTATAGAAATCCATACATTTAAATGTTGTGCAGTGAGTACATCGACTGTTTAGTTTAACATAATGTGGTAAGGACTCATGGTCACCCGACATGAATGAATATGAACCATTGGGGGATCTATATAGTTTAACATCATACAGTAAGTACATTTCCATGTATTTTAACATCATACAGTAAGGATGAGGATCACCTAACATGAATGAAAAGGAATATTGTGGATGGGACCAAGACTAGAGGTCTAGGAATCACTATGTATCTTGTGATGGCATGAATCAATCCACACAAAGTTCATGGATGAAGAGATTCCTTATGTGAAGCTCACTCTCACACAACAATGAAGGCATTTCATCCTTCCTTTACATAGATCTATATCATGTGCAGTGGGTCATTAGTGAGATGGTTCTTTCTATATAGTTTAATATAATATGGTTAGGACATGCTCTGTATTGTTTTGTGTCACATGGTTAGGACATGAGATGCTGCAAAACTCAAATTATTGCTTCTAGGAATTGAGATGTTGTGTTGTTAAACATCTTACTTATGGGATGAGAGATGTTGTACAGTTTAACATCTTGATACCAGGATGATAGATACTATGTATTTTAACATCCTTCTAAAAGGAAGACTCCATATAGGTTATTTTCATCTTTCTATGATGTCTCTGTTCAGTTTAACATCATATTGTTAAGATGAGAGATTTTTTGAATTTTAACATCTTACTACCAAGATGAGTTCTATATTGTTTAATTTTCTATGATCAGGATGGGGAATTCCTTGTAGTTTAAAGTCTTATTTCTAGGAATTTACACTTGATGAAATTTATTCAAATTATTTCTTGAGAAACCTTTCACTAGTGGGTGGAGGGGGTGTGACAAGTTCCCCATCCATTATGGCTAGCAAGTAAGCTCCATTGTGATAGACCTTATGTATGACGTAAGTCCCTTCCCATTTGGGTTCTGGTTTTGGAGGCTTCTTTCCTAGTATCATTAGGTTATTGAGATCTAACACCAGTTCCCCATAGTGGAATGGAGGTTCACTTTCTTATTGAATGATCATGAAATCCTATTATGATGGAATTCAAGGTTGTGAAATGTACACAACCTATTCTCATCGAGCTGCTCCTACTCATCCAGCCACTTTTGTGATTTCTCATCATCCAAGAGTTGTCCAAAAATGGATATTCAGAGAGAAGGTATCTTGAATTTTATGGGTAACACTACCTTTGTCCCATAAACTAATGAATATGGCGTTTCTTGTGTCACAGTACATGTGGTGGTACAATAAGACCATAGAGCATGGAAGTTCTTATTTAGATAGGAATTCTTATTCTTTCTCACCATCTTATGAAGTTTATTCAATAGAGTCTTATTGAACTATCCATTTTCTACTGTATGACAGTGAGATGAGCAATTGGACTTGATTTTTTACTCATGGTACATTTTCATAAACTCTGTAGAATTGAAGTTGGTGCTATTTTCCATCAATATTATGTAAGGGACTCTAAAATAGGCGATGATATGATAATTTATGAATTTGACGATGTTCAACATCCCAAATTATTTGAGGGTTATTACCTCATACCATTTGGAAAAGAAGTCAATAGTAGTATGTATGTACTGGAACTACTTAGCTGTGGACGGGGGATATGGACCCACAACACCCATTACCCAAATGATAAATTGACAAGAATGTTTAGATATATTTATTAATTATGGGGGTTGATGGTGCTGTTTTTATATATCTAGAATGTGTGGAATTTCTTGGTGAATTCCATATAGTCTTGTATCATGGTCTACTAGTAATAAACCATCCTTGTAACTTGGTGGGAGATCCTGGTCCTAGATTGATGAGCACCACATGAGACTACATGAAATTCTTCCATAATGGTGATAATATATATTTCTTATATCCATCTGAGGATGATTCCATAAAATCATCACTTTTAGAGGGCCTTCTTCTCATTTGAACCACTCTTCAGGGTAATGTTTGTAACACATTGCCGAACCTATTCCCTTTCGGCTCGATCTATTAGAAGAGTCCCGTTTTGGATATAAACAATTATAGTCTCTATATATTTAATAGTGGATATCGGTTCATCATGATTTGGGGTGCATTTTACCTCATTGATTTCTTCCATATCAAATATTACGATAGATGATACCATTATTGAGTGCGTGATATGGAAGATTGCTTCCCCCTGATCAGGGTCATCCAAGACTGTGGATTCATTAATCACCACATCAGTTCGAGCATTCTGTGATCAGGGAAGATGGTGCAATGTGGGATTAAAAGGGAACTCTACCATGAGTCCCCTAACATATCCAGTTTGGGGGGGCTAGTTCTTCCTTTTTGATGGAATATTCACCATTTATTTTCTTTATCAATAGTTCTAAATCCCATTTTATATTAAGGTAGGATATTTTTAGCTGTAGGGATAGTTTCAACCCAACGATAAGGGCTTGGTATTCTAGCTTGTTGTTCACACAACCTTTGGATAGTGAGAAAAGGTGGGGTAGAACTGATTTTTCTGGAGAGGAAAATACAATCCCTATGATAACCCGATTGAGCTTTAGATTTTCCATCCTTTTACGGATAGGACTTTAAGAGGTTCCATAAAAATACATCTCCCATTTTTGGGAGTGTCATGGGAACATAAGACCTCCTCACATGGAAGGTTAGTGTCCACTAATGTATTCTCTAGGAAATGATGTGCTATGAGGAAATAATCTAGGGCTTTCACTTTCATCGATTTATGTGATACAAAATGAATGTCATATTGTTGAAGAATGACTGAAAATTGGGCTAGATTCCCAATCAATTTAGGACAACCAAGGATTTACTTGAGTGGATCGATACGAGAGACTAGATGGAATTCATGGTGATAAAAGTAATGCCTCATCTTTTTCACTATAAAGATGAGTGCAAAGAATTTATTCTCAATATTAGAGTATCATGTCTTAGTACCTAGCATTGTCTAAATGAGGTATTAGAAACTGATTTCTCTTACTGCATCATTTTTATGGGTGGGGAGGGAACCCAATGAGTGTTCCATGGTGGCCGCATATAAGATGAGTGGCCTCCCTTCCACTGGAGGCATTAAAACTAGTGGGTGCTGTAAATACTACTTGATACTTTTAAATAATTATTCACAGTCCTGGTCCTATAGATAGGTGATTCTCTTGTTCATTATCATGGTGAAGGGGAGATATTTTTCTGCCAAGTTGGATATGAAATGAAGAATGTAGGTTAGGTTCCCTTATATCCCCCTTAATGTTTTGAGATTTTTAGGGGTGACATTGCAAAAATAACACTAGTCTTATCTGGGTTGACCTCTATGCAGTGGTGGAATACCATACATCTAAATAACTTCCTTGATGTTTCCCCAAAGGTTTATTTCAATGGATTCATCTTCAGACTATGTTTTCATAGCTTTTCAAATACTATTTAGATATTCGTGATGTGATCACATCATTTCTGAGATTTAACCACTAGGTTGTCAACATAACATTACGTTATTCTTCCTAGGAACAACTTAAATATATGATGCATGACACATTGATAAGTGGCTCCATCATTATTTAACCCAAATGGAATGAAAAATATCATAATATTCCCTAAGGAACTCTAAAAGTAGTGGATTCGTTATCTTTAGGGTCCATCTTTATTTGATTTTACCCAGAATACCCATCCATGAAGGAAAGGTCTTGGAAGCCAGTAGTTTCATTGATCAAGAGTTATCGGATCAAAAATGGGAAATTATATTTTGGGAAGTAACGATTAAGGTCTCTAAAATCAAAGCAGACCCTAATATTCCCATTATTCATCTTGATAGGGATGATGTCAGAGAGTCATCTCAGAAATTTCACTTCTCAGAAAAAGTTGGATTTGATCAATTTGTGAACCTACTACTTTAAATTAGTGGCATGAGATGGTTGGATTCTCTTGGCTTACTTCTTGAAGCCTAGATGCTCATCGATTAAGCTAAGATGGTGAATTTCCACATCAGGATTCAACCCTGGAATTTTTGTATAGTTCCAAGAGAACAAATATCAATGTTTCTTAAAAAATGAAATGTAAATCTATTTATCTTAGAGGAACATGGAGACACTAATCAGTGTAGGATGCCAGCCTTCTTCTATTCCCATATTTACATACCCGATCTCATCGATGGTGGTCGAGACACCTTCCTTGAATATTGGAGGGGAATTCATGAGGTTATCCTCTTATTCTATCACCCCTGAGTATGTGGAGGCATTCTCATATAGAGATTAAAATCTAGGGGTGGAATCTATATCACTGTCGAAGTGAGATAGGAAAAGAGAAGATAAATTATCATCCCCTACTACCATATTCATTACAGAGAGATGCCAAAGCTGATTGTCTTTTGCACTGTCGCTGGGGACAGAATGGAATTGGACCTCTAGGACTAGGTTTACACCTCACCTAGATTTACGGGGAGCACATAATCATTGTTGAGAATACTCCAAGGATTTTTAGGGTTGATACCCAAGATTTTGGGGGTGGAAACTTATATATCACCATCCAAAATCAGTTTTTTCCTACCCTTTTATAAAAACCCGCTTCAGTATATGTTGCTTCACAAGTATCTAAGGGATCACTATCACCATGTATTTTGATGAACTTTCCATCGATGGGGTATTTAAGACATTGATGGAACATTGAAGCTACCTCCATGTGATTATGGATCTAGGGACTTCTGACCAAGAAATTATATGCACTGTCTTGTTGGATAACCATAAACTCAGCATCAAATGTGAGATCCAAAAAACAACCTTTGAGTTTGATCTAAATGAGAGGTATTTTCGCACACTTATCATACCATTTAATGGTAATATTTGTGGGAGACAGATCCCCTTCTCTATATCCCAAAAAATGTAGGGTTTGAATCTAGATGAGATTGATCGTAGAGACATTATCAATGAAATACCTATGTATTTAAACATTGTTGATTCAACCTAAAACATATAGGGGTTTGATGTGTCTTATAATGACCTTTTTTTATCTTGCTTTGTAAATGAGATGGGGACATGGAATTTTGTTGAAATGATATCCACTTGAAAAAACCCAGCTGAAATGACTTATATCTTGAAAACCTATGGGATATAGAGGGATTTAATGAGTGCCTACCTGAGTTATTTTGAAAGATTAGGTGCATTTATAATTGAGAGCTTGGCTGAGACAACTTCTATCTGTTTCATAATATTGAACATTTTTTCCATAGGTTGGCACTTTACTAAATGTGATTTCTGTTTAATATGTGTCTCAAGATCCAATTCATTCAAGGTGGATGATCCCGGTTCTATTATGAAGAGTTCAAGAGAGAATCCTTTTCCAGTGGCGTAGGTCGTTCCAACCTTCCTCATTGCCATGGATGATTATAAAATCACCCCCACTAGGTAGCCATACAAGACAATCGGGTGAATATGACCACTGGAGGGTTTTGAGATGCTTCCATATATCTTTAGCCCTACTGAAGCAATTGTACATGGGTCTTAGCTAAATATATGTCCTCTGGGGGAACGTGACCAAAATATTATGTTTAGACGCACATGTGTTGTGCCCTGTATCCTCTATTCCTATGCATGTGGCCTCCCATTCCCCCGTTATGTGGGGGAAAATCATATTATAGGGAATATTCATCATCATAGAAGGGGTATACCTAGTGTATCTCTTTTAATGAAAAAAATAAGATCTATTCATACGATGAGGGTTCTATTTGGTGGGTTAGTGCTAATGCTTCAGATGTTGAAGGGAAGAAATATATAGGAGTCATATCTTGCACTGGAGTAGAATATAACTCTTCCTCTTCTATTTATTCCCAATTTGGATGGTCGCACTAACTTCTTAGAGAAATATCTATTGTATCCTTCTTGGGTGGTGGATTTATTATGGGTCCGCACAACTGTTCTGTCAGGGTAGTATGAGTTTGGTCAACTATTTTTTGAGTCATCTAGTTGTCAAACATCTGCCCATGCCTGGCCAAACATTTCTTCCAATAAACCTCTTCTTCTGACTGGGAAATAGTTATAAAATCCACATTATTTGAGGAGTTTTCTAACACCAACTATTTAGAATCGAACATTCCTTGAATTATGGATTTGAAGATGAATTAGTCTTGGATATCATGACCCAACCTTCTATGGAAAGGGAAGTAGTAAGTATGGTCAGTTAGGGTAGCTTGAACATGTTATTATCTATGGATGAAACGAAATAACCATGTAATTATCAATTTTGGGAGGAGTATGATTTATTCATTTGTTTCTCTAATCCTGGGTGACCCAAATTTCTCTATGCTTTTGGATGAGAGCCATTTTTTGGTTGTCGCTGCATGACAGGTGGTACTGGATGGTTCAGGACCTGCTTAGGTGTTTGGATGGGTACTACTACTGACTTAAGAGTGATAGCTACAACTTTTTCTTTGCCGAGCCTTTCCCTTGTGCTGAAGGAATGAGTCAATATTTGGATTGGCTCCGCTGAATGGAATCATCAGGATGTTGTGCCATTTCATAGAACTCATGGAACTCACATAAATATTTTATTAGGGTTAGAGGTGTCTTCCACTCATCTTGGAGAATTTCAGTATAGAGTTCTAGAAGTTTCTTCTACAAGGGTGGGATACTAAGTGAATAGGTTAAACCTTTCCATCTGGCTATGAATTTAGAAACCCCATCATTTTTTCATTGTTTTAAGTTTTTTTGGTCAAGAATTTTCATTTTCCTCATTGTGGAGTTGAATTGATAAAGGAATTGATGATGAAGGTATTCCCATACTACAATGGAACCTGCTAGTAGACTTTTGTACCAAACAAAGGATGGACCTGTCATTGTTTATACAAAAAACCTCAACTTGGTCACCTCTTGTTGATATTAAGGGCCCATCATTGGACCACATTGAGATAAAAAGTGTTTGAGGTACTGTTTGGGTTTTCCTATGCCATCAAAGGCAGAGAAGGTATGACTACCAAAATTGGGTGGAGGGGGGGGGGGGGGTAAAGTGTCATCCACCCACTCGGGATATGGATTCCTCTCAGGCTAGATAGGTGTGTGTCGCCCTTACATGGATTCCATTCGAGTATCTAAGGACTTAAGGACATTAATAATATCTGGGGGAATTAATTTCTGAGCCACCTCCCATCTATAGGGAGTGGGTGTGGGTCGATGAGGTGGCCCCACCTTTGTCACTTATTGATTATCGATTAGTTCTAATACTGAATGATTACCCTAGAAGGGGAGAGGCTTTCACTGCAACAGATGGAATCCAAGATCATTTTCAACTTCTTAATTTTTTTGACTAGATTCTAAGATCCCAAGCTAGTTTGATGCTCTGATTCTTCTCTTGCTGAAAGATCGACTATGGGAGGGAGAATATCTGTCTCTTTCTGAAGATGATACCTGGTGGGAATATTTCCCCTGAGTAGCTCTTCATTGAGTTTTCTAAGAGTTTGTATCTCCTTCTCATATTGTTAAAACCATTCCTCCATGGAAGTAACCTTAACTATTATGGGTGGTGATTGAGATATTTACACATGTTACCATTTTTCTTTGGTAGTATTCCATTGGAGAGGTGGAAATTTGATATTTAGAGGTGCATGGTTTTGGAGCCTTTTTTTGGTTTCATGTGCATGTATCCTCAGTTGGTGCATCTAAATAACCCCCTATCAGAGTATATTTTCCATGTTGTGGCCCTATGTATTCGCATATTGATCCACCATATGTATTTAGTTTACTGTGATGACATTTATAGAGGCATATCGAGAAATGGTAGTTGTCCCATTACTTTCAATGAAATAGTATGTTTCTTTTCTACCTTCATCAAGGTTGTTATTCAAACCCATGGTCATATTGGTCCATTTTGGTTTATGACCCAAGTGGGGTCTGATCTCCTTTACTATATGCTCCTCCTGTCTTGGTCTATGAATAATGACTTTGAGGGATTCTTCAGATGTGATTTCTAAAGGAGCCCTGAATAACATAGGGTTGTCTTGTGGTAGGAGGAATGAATGAGATGACGACCATTGATTTTACCTACCAACCCAGAGAAGGCTAATTCTATCTATGATGATGATGATGATGATGAAAATTCCTCTAGCCCTGCAGGATGGGGGTAATTCAGGGATGCAATTGGTGTGGATTGATCCTTTTTTTGAGGATCCAATGATTCTAGTTAGAAATTTGGTGTCTACCAAGATAGAAATTGAGATATAAATTCCCCAGTTCAAAAGGTTGGGGTTGATCTTGAATCACCACTAATTTCCATAGGACCCCCTCAAGGTACAATGAACCTGATGATAGTGACTGAGATATAAATTCCCCCAGCCCAGTGGGATGGGGTTTGTTTGTAGGAGCATCTTATATGTCTTGAATCCTCTTAGGAATCGAGAATTCAAGAGGTGGAGGTGGTGGTAGATATTCACCCAGCACAACAGATTGGGTTTTCTCCTGAACAACTGATATGGTATCTACTAATATGATCTATTTGATGCATTTAATACATGATCACATTAGAGTTGGGTGCGATGGAAGCCCATGATGGGAATCATTCTTCATGGGAAGTCATCTGGTTGATCACAACTTAAAATTCCATGTCTGAAATGAATTACCATTTCTTTGAGGTTCCTAGTTCATATGTTTGATGACCATACTCTCCACTTATTCATGATTTATAGGAATTTTTGAAGTGGATAAATTCTATTGTAGTGACCAACTGGCTTACGTGTTACCCAGTACTCTAATTTCACTAAAGGATATAACATTTCAAGACATTGTATCTAAAGGGTTTTATTTTTTTGGGATATAGTGAAGTGAAATGATCCATATTTTTCCCATACAAGGATACACTGGTTTGGCGATGCTATGGAAATAAGTTGGCAGAGGGTTTTTGCAACATGGTGAAAAAAATTGCATAAGTGTTTGTCATGTTCCTCTTTTACTGGGTTCCTAGATAAAAAAAATGTGGCCACATACAATAGGTAATAGAGAATATTGATGATACAAACATGATACTCATATCCTGGATAGAGGGGATGTCTAGCCTTTTAGCCCCTAATGAGTAGTCCACACATTTTGGTGTAGGTAAGGAATGAAATCTTCTTCTAGCTCATCTAAGACCTCATAGTTAGAAGTATAAATGGAACAGAAAATTATTGGGGTTTTTTTTCCAGCTAACTCTCTCCATATGTTAATGTCGACCTCCTCTTCATAAGGCTAACATGCCTCTAATTGACCATATCAGAAAATATGTTTCTTGGGGTCACCTGGTGACCCAAGTGGAGTGCTACTGAAAATTGATAGGGGAACTATATATAGTCGACCCTGATGTTTCAAGTACCTCTCTAAAAAAAGGTGTCTAAGTTTTAAATTCCTCTATATATGAATGTTTCTAGGTAATGGGAGGATTTCATTGTTTGTAGGAGATATCACTGTGGGGAGGTCGACCATAGTGGATTTTAGGAATAGAGTCCCTGCGATCCATCTCCACACTACCATGGGGAGGAATATCATGGTAATGATTATATTAGGCCTTAGTTGAAGAGATAAAAAACCCTTGGGGTTTTGAAATTGTGTCTTTAATGACCTCAAGGACACTAGAATTGAGTAGGTTTGGAACATGGGTCTCATTCTACGTTATGGTTAGAATATGCTGACCTGCCTTTTAGAATTATACAGGGATATGAGATTGCTGTATGATGGTTGCTGGAACTTATTTATAACCATCTAGTGCTGACGGTGTATGATCCCACTACTATGAATCTTTTAGAATATTCTAATGAGATTCCTTATTATTTACAAGAATGTGGGTCTGTCCTGAGGCATGTTCCATTATAACTTGGTGAACCTTGGTCAAAATGGGAGTATGAGCCCAATATGGAGCCTTTAGAATATGACTATAGTCTTTTATGACAGAAATATGAGCCTACCCCTAAGCACGTGCCACCATCACTTGGTGATCCCTCATTGGTATAGGAATATGATCCTAGTCCAATTATACATTCCCTACCAAAATATGCTGACAAACCTCCGAAATGGGAGAAGGGATATGAGCCTCCTCTTATATTGCCTTGGAATGTTTTTGGTGAAGTTTTTTTGGTGGAAGTAGGAATATGCACCTAGATTCTATGATCAGCTGGAATATTCTAGGAAAATTTCCTAACAGGAATATGTTCCTGTCTGAAGGAATGTGGCATTCTCACTTGGTTATCCTCAGCCAGAACGAGGATATGTGCCTGATCCCGGGCCTTTGGAGTATGTCGATGAAATTCTTGAACTGAAATATGATCCTATATCATGGAATGTGCCCCTCTCACTTGATGATCCCTAGTTAGAATGAGGTTATGATCTTGATCCTGATCCTTTTTAATATTTCATCAGAATTTTTTGATAGGCATGTTCCCCTGTTTCGAGGCATGTTTCAGTCTCACTTGCTGAGCACTAATTGGAATGAGAATATAAGACGTTTATGTCGCCTCATCCTTTAACAGAATATAATGATAATCCTCTTTGATGGGAGAAAGAACACGTGATTTCTTCAAAGAAACCACTTGTTCATAATGATCAGAGTGTTGTGATTCCCTAGTTACTGGGAAAGAAATATACACCTTTCCCTATATTTGTACCAGTGTCGAAATATTCCATCAGAGTTCTTCAGCTATTGTTAATATGTATTGACATTTTAGAAAAGTTTTCAAAGGGATATATGTAACACCCTGATATTTTATGAGAACTATTTTTTTATGTCTTATGTTATACGCAACATCAAAGGAATCATTCACTACACACAACACTAGCTTGGCTTGTGTTATAGGCAAAAGCAACCTTCCTCGATAGCGTGTGTCGTACGCAATATAGAGTTTCACTAAACAACAATATATTATATAAAATAGCCGTTATAAATAGTATTAACTAAATTTTAAATTTTATAACATTATTATTAATCTTACACATTTTCTATAACATGGTATGAGAACAAAATAAATTTTTCGGGTAAAATAAGTATTTTTCCAAAAATGCAGTTTTACTGCCTTTTGATGGTGCACCCCCTTTAAATATAGTTTTTGACATGTTTATATGTTCAATTTGAAAAAATAAAATTCTTATTTGGAATCATAATATAAAAATTTACTTTGGATAAAATTTTCATATTATTCGGATAACTTTCATATTTTAATGAATAATAAAAACACATTATATTTTAATTAAAAACAAATTTTTTTCATCACAATAATATATATGGTTAAATTATAATATTAAATGGTTTTAAAGTATAAATAGAATAAATTTTTACCATTTAATATTATTTATGTCATTACCATTAATTTTACATTGAATTCATAGGTAAAAACATTTCAATCTTTGACAATGTTTTATCTTTTAAAACCCATTTTCTTAACAACGGGATTAATTTTAAATTAATTACTGCAACTTCTGTGTTTTGAATTTTGAAAAATGGATTCCATATTTTAATTCAGTGGGTACAAATTATGTTAATAGGTTACTTTTTTTCAATATTATGAATAGTAACTATGATAATTTTTATTTACTACAGATAAAGGTAAATCTGGTAATTAAGGGTAAAAATAAGATTATAAAATTATCCTAACACTTTCCAAATTCCTATTGGATGAATAAAAGTCGATCCATATAACCTAAGGGTCGGACTAGATTCATTTCATGGACTTTTGACCATGAATTAATATAATTTTTATTAAAACCAAAGAAAGTGACAACATGTCACTCTCTTAAATCTTATAAGTGTAATAATTTTAATTTAGTGATAAACATCATAAAACTTCGGATATAAATAGTCCCTAAAAATATAACAACATTATATACACCATATGAATTTATTTATAATTTTTAGGGATTAAATAATTATCATTAATTATGACACAATAGTGATGTTGATATTATTTTGTTGATTGAAATTTCAAATAAATGATTTTTAAAGTATTAAAATAAATATTATATGAACTATTTAATGTGATCCACTAATTTTATAGATAAATATGACATGTAATAAATCTATTAAATCTTTTAGTTCTAACATATATTCTGTATATATTTTATTTAAATTCAAATAAATGAATACTTTCAAAATTGACACTATTGTTATTTTATAAAAATTACATATTATAAAATTGTTTAAAAATCAAAAAAAATATTTAAAAATTATAAATTAAAATTTATATGGTATAAAATGTAATAAATCATACAATTATGGACAATTCACAACATATAAGTAATTATTTATAATGATTTAAAATTTATAATATTATTACCACAAATAAAATTAAATAGATTATATAAGGATAAATCAAGTTGATAATGTTTCAAATAAATTCCCATCTTGTCTAAATTTTATTGGTTGATGAAATTACAACCAAATATCATTTAATATTTGGATTTGAGTCATTTTTGAGGTTTTTTAAGTGGGGTTGGAATTTATTATAAATTAATATTTCTTATAATTCCAAAGGTGCCCCTCTCCTCCCTTATAAAAGGGCACCTCATCCCTCTCCTCCTAACACCATTTTGAGCCTTCAAGCTCGGCCAAACCCTGCCCATTTCCCTTCTCAAATTTATTAGAAACATACTAGAGGTCCTGGTCTTCTTCAAAGGCCAATGTTAGTGCCCTAAGAGGAGGTTTTAAAGAGGCGTGTCGAAGAAGAGGTAATATCCATTACCGATTCCTTCAAATTTATTTCTTCTTATACTTCCTCTTACTTAGTTGTTTAATTATGAAGTAATAACATCAGTATCACTCATATATTTATATGTTATTATAAATATTAAACAACCCTATTTCACCTTCTATCCATCCTACGGAAAATGAAATCACCGCGCGTGCGTACGTACGGAATACCGTCTCCACGCCATGGTGTATTCTTTTTTCCACCACCACCTTACTTGGATGGGTATAATTGTGTAAATAATAACTATATATGATTATTGTAAATTTATATTGATTCTAAAATAGTATACATACAATTCAATACAATTCCATGATCATGGGAACGATATCATCGCTCGTGCGTACGTACAGCCTACCGTCTCCATGATGTGATGCGACTCGTTCTAAATGATCTTCATTGAATAATGATTATATAAATGAATTAAATAAATAAATATGATATATATTACAATAATACCATTCTGTAAATGAGGTATCTATAACCTAAAAATAATAATAAGAATTTTTTCGACAAAACATGCATAAGAACATAAAGCAATGAACACCCGAATAATAAGTAACAATGAAATATTACTAATAAGAAGATAAGAATATGACCATATATGATATCATAAAAATGAATATAATTCTGTAATAAGTAAATTAAATTATTTAAATCATTATACAGGAGGTTCGGATATGTACAAAGCAAATCAGACCTAAGGTAAGGGAAAATCTCACAATCTCAATTTTTATCCGAGATTGTTTATACTTATGTATTTACTAGGGCATATTTATCATCCACATACATCTTTCTCAATATGTAATATTATTTATATCCTCCTAAAATGGTTTAAATCAAATTTTACCTATTGGTGAATTTTTAGTAAAAGATATGAACATAATCTTTTTTCGTTTGTAGTACAAGGTACTTTTTGACTTTTTCGGCCAAATAAGAGAAGACTATTTTTTTAACTTATACAACATGAATGGATTTTTAGGATTTTATAGAACATTATTTCCATGAATCTTCCTTTACAGGTTTTCAGGTTTATATTTGATCAACTTCTTTTAGTTTACAATTGTATGACATATTAAGAAAGGAAAAATGTTTTTGAAGTAGAAAGGATATTTTCCTCAAGAATGGAGTTCAAGTGTTTTATCAAAATTATTTTCCATCTAATATAATATAGGGTTCTGTTTATATCCCTATTTTTTCATTGATTTGATTATGTTATGATGGTATTATTTTTATGATGTCGTTTTATGGATTATGTTATGATGGCATGATGTTTAAGAATCCCATTTTTATTACATGGGTTATGCTATGATGTATGATTTATGATTTTGTGGAACACATAAGAATGGTTTCAATATGAGATGGGTGGGACCTATATATCCCTCCAATGCATTGGGTAAAGATTTATATCTCATGAGATAGACATGGCTGGAACGACAAGTTAATCCGGTTCAGTGATACAGGACTGGAATGAGGAGTAAACTCGGTTCAGTAATGGACTTTTTCCGCTATGATGGTCTTGGTAATGAGACTTGACTAATATGAAATGATTTTATATGATTATGTGTGTATTCCACAAAGTTTCATGTTTTATGTTATGATTATTTGGGATTAATTTTCACTTCTATGATTCATCCCATGTCATGATATTATGATCTCTTTTGTAGGTTAATATTTTCAAAATGTTATGTTCTTATGATTGATATTTCATTTGTTTACTCCTTACTGAGCATTTGATCTCACCCTTTTACATGTTTTATTTTCCCCAGGTCTGGAATAAGGGTATTAAGTAGAATATGCCAAAATAGACTCTAGATATGACGAAATAAACGGGATACAATGTAGATGATTTATGAACCGGTTGTTTATGTTTCCCAGTTTCTAAAGACACTATACCTATACGGTCCTTTCATGGTTTTGTTATATATTGTAATAAGTATTATTCAATTATGAATTAATAACAATGTATGTAAAGTATGGGTCATTATAGTTGGTATTAGAGGAGAGGTATAGTCAACCTTTGGAAACTAGGATGTGAAAGCCTTAGTAAGAACCCTAAGGATATGTCTAAGAATAGAAAACAATCTTAGTGTTTTAGAAATGGCCATGAACAACCTATGATAAGACCTAAAGTGTGAAATTTTATTCTTGATTTTGTGGTTTTCCTATTATGATTAGTGTTTCTCACACTATGCTTCTTGGTTTTAGTCAATGGATGGAACCCGAAGGAACCGTGTTAATGTTGAATGTGACGGGCACTGCAATGATTGTCCCCCTAAGAAACCAAACGTTATGGGAGCTAGAATGCAAAATTTTGTAGCCATGCTCACACAACTTTCTCAAGCTATGAATCATGCAGGACTTACAAACTAGAAAAGGAAGGTGTAACATTCTGGTGAATCCTTTATTAGGCAGCATTCACCTTCATTCTGCGGGTCTTCTGATCCATTAGTGGATGATCAATGGATCAATACCACTGAAAAGATATTTTCAGTTCTACAATTCTATGAGTGTGATAAAGTCATCTTAGCAGTATATTTTTTGTAAGGTGAAGTGATCAATGGTGGAATTTTATTAAGAATATGAGGCAATGGGATGAAATTGAGTCCATGGAATGGGACGAGTTCAAGAAATTATTTTTCAATAAGTACTTCCCTCGTATTCTTAGAAAAAAGATGGATAAGGAGTTTCTTGAACTGAAGCAAAAGGATGATGAATCTGTTGGTACCTACGAAGCAAATTTTACAAGACTTACAAGGTACGCTTCCAGAATTATTATCCAACCTGAGAGTAAAATCGATCGATTCTTTAGTGGCTTCAAACCAAGTCTTCGAAAGGTGTTAGCCATAAGGGACTTCAATAGATATAAGGAAATTGTTCGATGTGATCTCAAGGTTGAGATGGAGATTGGAGTAAGCCATCAGTCATATGGGTTTGATAAGAAGAGGAAAATGGAATTCAAAGGAAAATATAAAGAACAAAATGAAAAGAAGATGAGTTTTCCCTTATGATCAAAGTGTGGAAAGAAACATGGAGGGAATTCTCTTAAGGGGACAAGTAAATGTTTTAAGTGTGGAAAAGAAGGTCATAGGGCAGTTGAATGTCGGAATAATGGGTAGAATATGTCTAATGATGCGAAAAAGAAAGGGATACACAGAATGCACCTCCAACACTTCAATGTTTCAAGTGCAAGGAAATGGGGAATTATGCCAATCAATGCCCTAATCCAAGGGTTCTTGATGATGATTGACGTCAAAAAACTCTAAAGTCCAAATACAAATGAATGTCACATGAAATTACTATCGTTGATGTGGAGTACGATAACGAAGTGGTGAAAGGTACACTTACCATCCAATCTAATGTAGAAAATGTTTTATTTGATTCTGGATCCACCCACTCTTTTATTTCTGAAGAAGTTTCTAAGAGTATCGCCGTATTACCTCAACCATTAGATGTTGAGTTAGGTGTGACAACTCCTAATGGAACAACGGTTGCATCAAAAGTTTATAATTAATCTTCAATTGATGTTTGTGGGAAAGTACTTCCTACAAATCTTGTGATCCTTCCTATAGTGGAATTTGATGTGATTCTTGGTATGGATTGACTTTCTTTTTACGGAGCTCATATCAATTTCCAAAGAAGGGAGATCACATTTAATATTCCCAATCAATCTACTATCATCTATCAATGCAAGGATGAATATAACCTTCCAGTGGAAATTTATTCCATCTTATGGGTCTTGATTCCAATAAATGAAGGTTATTTATCTCAAATGGTTGGAGAGAAACTCATGATTAAAAATACACCCATTGTACGAGAGTTTGATGATGTCTTTCCGGAGGAATTTCCAGGTCTTCCACCAAATCTTTAAGTTGATTTTTCAATAGAACTTATACCGGGTGCTATGCCCATTTCAAAGACACCTTATAGAATGGCCCCAATTGAGTTGCAGGAATTAAAGAAACAACTCCAAGAGAATCTTGATAAGGGATTCATACACCCAAGTGCATCACCATGGGGAGAACCTGTTCTGTTTGTTAAGAAGAAAGATGGATCAATGAGACTCTGCATTGATTATCGAGAACTTAACAAGATCACTATCAAGAAAAAATATCCTCTCCCATGCATTGATGACTTATTTGACCAACTACGTGGAGCTCAATACTTTTCCAAGATTGATCTTCGTTCAGGGTATCATCAATTAAGGGTCAAAAGGGAGGATATACCAAAGATGGATTTCCTTACAAGGTGTGGAAACTATGAATTTATAGTGATTCCATTTGGTAATACTAATTTCCCTACTCTCTTCATGGATCTAATGAATAGAGTCTTTAGAGACTATCTTGATCAGTTTGTGGTAGTATTTATATATGATATTCTTGTCTATTCAAAGAGTAAGGAAGAACATGAATATCACTTGAGAATTGTATTAAAGAACCTAAGAAAGGAGAATCTTTATGCCAGATTTACCAAGTGTGAATTTTGGCTTCAAAAAGTTTAATTTCTGGGTCAAATAATCTTAAAAGAGGGGATATTTGTGGATCCAAAAAAAGAGATTATCGAAAGATGGTTGAGACCAACAAAAGTAACCGAGATCCAAAGTTTTCTTGGTTTGGCTGGATATTATCGACGTTTTGTGAAAGGTTTTTCACGATTATCTAATCCACTCACCAGGTTGACTAGAAAAGGAGTTAAGTTCATGTGGATGGAGGAGTGTGAAGAGAATTTCAAGGAGTTGAAAAGAAGGTTATCCAGTGCACCTATGCTCACACTGCCTTGTAGTGGAGAAAGGTTTGTGATCTACAGTGATGCATCCAAGAAGGGATTGGGGGGTGTTCTCATGCAAAATGATATGGTGATAGATTATGCCTCACAGCAGTTGAAAATCCATGAGCAAAATTAACCAACTCATGATTTGGAGTTAGCTGTGGTAATCTTTGCATTAAGGATTTGGAGGCACAATCTTTATGGTGAAAGGTGTGATATTTATACTGATCATAAAAGTTTAATTTATATTTTCACACCAAAGGAGATGAATATTCCCCAAAGAATATGGTTGGAGTTGATTAAGAACTATGACTACTCAATTCATTATCACCCTGGGAAAGCAAACAAGGTGGCAGGCACATTAAGTCGACAAGACCATGCCACCTTATCCCTGATGAGGATAAAAAAAGATCCAATATTTATGGATTTACAAAGGATGGATCTTGGAATTATAATGGAAGGAGAAAAATATTATCTTTCTCAAATAAATGTTCAACCATCTATACTTGTGAAGATTAAAGAGGCACAAAAAGAAGACGTAGAGTTAAAAAAGAAGGTGAGAAATGTTCCTGAATTCAACCTTGATTGTGATGGGATAATAAGGTTCAAGAATCTGGTTTATGTTCCTCCCATCCAAGAATTAAAGAAGGAGATACTGGATGAGGCTCATAGTTCTTCATTCTCTATTCATCCTGGAAGCAAGAAGATGTATAGGGACCTAAAATAGTACTTCTGGTGGGATGGAATGAAAAGAGATATTGCTGAATATGTCTCTCGATGCTTGGTTTGTCAGCAAGTTAAAGTTGAGAGACAGAAGTCTAAGAGGATGTTACAACCATTACCCATACCTGAATGGAAATGGGAAAACATCACTATGGACTTTGTCACTGGACTTCCTAGAACATCCAATGGAAATAATTCTATTTGGGTTATAGTTGATCGTCTTACAAAGTCGGCACACTTCATTGCTATTAGAGAAGATTTCTCTCTGGATCAGATTTCCAGGATATATGTGAAGGAAGTGGTAAGATTGCATGGAGTACCACTTTCCACTATATCTGATCGGGATCTGAGTTTTACCTCAAAGTTCTGACGAAGTCTTCAGTATGCTCCAGATACAGAGTTGAGTTTCAGCACTACTAATCATCCTAAGACAAACAGTCAGTCTGAGAGAAAAATTAAAACTCTAGAAGTCATGTTGAGATCTTGCTATATGGATTTCAAATGTGGTTGGGATCAACACCTACCTTTGGTTGAATTTTCTTATAATAATAGCTTTCACTCCAGTATTCAGATGGTTCCTTATGAAGCTCTCTATGGAAAGAAATTCCATACTACACCTCGCTGGGATGAAGTTGGGGAAAGAAATCTATTAGGACCTGATCTTGTTGATGAGGTGGCAGAAAAGGTCCGATCTATTCAAAGAAACATACGAGCAGCTCAGATTCAACAAAAACGTTTTGCCGATAACCGAAGAAAAGACCAAGAGTTTGAAGTGGGTGATAAAGTGTTTTTATGAATATCTCCTTATAAGAGAGTACTGAGATTTGGAAAGAAGGGAGAGTTGAGCCCTAGGTATATCGGTCCTTTTGAAATACTAGATCGTGTTGGGAAGGTAGCTTACCGATTGGAACTTCCACCGAATCTCTCTCAAGTTCACGATGTGTTCCATGTATCTCTCCTGAGAAAGTACATACCTGATCCTTCACATGTACTAAGCTCAAAAGTTGTACCACTGGAGCAAGATATTTCTTATGAAGAATAGCCGATAGAGATTTTGGATCGTAGTGAAAAAGTTCTATGAAAAAAGACCACTCGCTTGGTTAAAGTTTTATGGAGGAACCACCAATTAGAAGAAGCTACATGGGAGCTTGAGGATATGATGAGGGAGAGGTATCCTCATATGTTTGTTACGAACTGACGAATTTCGAGGGAGAAATTAATTTTAAGGGGGGTAGAATGTAACACCCTAATATTTTTTGAGAAGTATATTTTTTATGTCTTATGTTGTACACAACATCAAAGGAATCTTTCACTACACACAACACTAGCTTGGCTTGCGTTATACGCAAATGCAACATTCTTCGATAGCCTGTGTTGTACACAATATCGAGTTTCACTAAACAACAATATATTATATAAACTAGCCGTAATGAAAAGTATTAACTAAATTTTAAATTTTATAACATTATTATTCATCTTACACATTTTCTAGAACATGGTATGAGAACAAAACAAATTTTTCAGGTAAAATAAGTATTTTTTAAAAAATGCATTTTTGCCACCTTTTGATGGCGCACCCACATTAAATCTAGTTTTTTACATGTTTATAAGTTTAATTTGACAAAATAAAATTATTCTTTGGAATCATTATATAAAAATTTACTTTGGATAAATTTTTCATATTATTCTGATAACTTTCATATTTTAATAAATAGTAAAAACACGCTATATTTTAATTTTAAAAAACTTTTTTTCATGGAAATAATTTATATGGTTAAATTATAATATTAAATTATTTTAAATTATAAATAGAATATATTTTTACCATTTAATATAATGTATGCCATTACCATTAATTTTAAATTGAATTCATAGGTAAAAACATTTCAATCTTTGACAATGTTTTAACTTTTAAAACCCGTTTTCTTAACATTGGGATTAAATTAAAATTAATTACTGCAAATTCTGTGTTTTGAATTTTGAAAAATGGATTACATATTTGAATTAAGTGGGTCCTAATTATGTTAATAGGTTACTTTATTTTGATATTATGAATAGTAACTACGGTAATTTTTATTTACTTTAGTTAAAGGTAAATCTGGTAGTTAAGGGTAAAAATAAGATTATAAAATTACCCTAACACTTGACAAAATATTATTGGATAAATAAAAGTAGACCCATATCACCTAAGGGTCGGACTAGATTAATTTCATGGACTCTTTACCATGAAATAATATAATTATTATTAAAACCAAAGAAAGTGACAACATGTCACTTTCTTAAATCTTATAAGTGTAATAATTTTAATTTAGTGATAAACATCATAAAGATTCGGATATAAATATTACCTAGAAATATAATAACATTATCTACATCATATGAATTTATTTATAATTTTTAGGGATTAAATAATTATCATTAATTATGACACAATTGTGATGTTGAAATTATTTTATTGATTGAAATATCAAATAAATGATTTTAAAAGTATTAAAATATATTTTATATGAACTATTTAATGCGCTAACATAATTTTATAGATAAAAATGACATGTTATGAATCTATTAAATCTTTTATTTCGAATATATCTTCTGTATATATTTTATTTAAATTAAAATAAATGAATAGTTTCAAAATTGACACTATTGTTATTTTATAAAAATTACATATTATAAAATTGTTTAAAAATCAAACAAAACATTTAAAAATTATAAATTAAAATTTATATGATCTAAAATGTAATAAATCATACAATTATGGACAATTCACAACATATAAGTAATTATTTATAATTATTTAAAATTTAGAATATTATTACCACAAATTAAATTAAATAGATTATATAAGGATAAATCAAGTTGATAATGTTTAAAATAAATTCCCAACTTGACTAAATTTTATTGGTTGATGAGATTACAACCCTATATCATTTAATCTTTGTATTTGAGTCATTTTGGAGGTTTTTAAGTGGTGTTGGAATTTATTATAAATTAATATTTCTTATAATTCCAAAGGTGCCCCTCTCCTCCCTTATAAAAGGGCACCTCCTCCCTCTCCTCATCACACCATTTTGAGCCTTCAAGCTCGGCCAAACCCTGACCATTTCCCTTCTCAACTTCCTTAGAAACATACTAGAGGTCTTGGTATTCTTCAAAGACCAATTTTATTACCCTATGAGGAGGTTTCAAAGAGGCGTGTTGATGAAGAGGTAATATCTGTTACCAATTCTTTCAAATTTATTTCCTATTCTACTTCCTATTATTTAGTTATTTCATTATGAAGTAATAAAATAAGTATCACTCATATAATTATATGTTATTATAAATATGAAACAACCCTATTTCACCTTCTATCCATCCTACGGAAAATAAAATCACCACGCGTGCGTACGTACGGAATACCATCTCCACGCCGTGGTGTAATCTTTTTTCCACCAGCACCTTACTTGGATGGGTATAATGGTGTTAATAATAAATATATATTATTATTTTAAAGTGATATTGATTCTTAAATAGTATACATACACTTAAATACAATTCCACAATCATGGGAAAGATATCATCGCTCGTGCGTACGTACTACCTACCATCTCCACAATGTGATGCGACTCGTTCTACATGATATTCATTGAATAATGATTATATAAATGAATTGAATAAATAAATATGATATATATTACATTAATACCATTCTGTAAATGAGGTATCTATAGCCTAAAAAGAAGAATAAGAATTTATTCGACAAAACATGCATAAGAACATAAAGCAATGAACACCGGAATAACAAGTAAAAATGAAATATTACTAATAAGAAGATAAGAATATGACTATATATGATATCATAACAATGAATATGATTCTTAAATAAGTAAATAAAATTATTTAAATCATTATACAAGAGTTTCAGATACGTACAAAGCAAATCAGACCTAAGTTAAGGGAAAATCTCACAATCTCAATTTTTATCCAAGATTGTTTATACTTCGGTATTTACTGGGGAATATTTATCATCCACATCCATGTTTCCTCAATATGTAATTTTATTTCTATCATAATAAAATGTTTTAAATAAAATTTTACCTATTGGTGAATTTTTAGTAAAAGATATGGATAGAATGTTTTCTCGTTTGCAGTACGAGGCAATTTTTTACTTTTTCGGCCAAATAAGAGAAGAATGTTTTTTTTAACTTATATGACATGAATGAATTTTTATGATTTTATAGAACATTATTTCCATGAATCTTCCTTTATAGGTTTTCAAGTTTATTTTTGATCAACTTGTTTTAGTTTACAATTGTATGACATGTTAAGAAAGGAAAAATGTTTTTGAAGTAGAAAGGATATTTTCCTCAAGAATAGAGTTCAAGTGTTTTATCAAAATTATTTTCCATATAATATAATATAGGGTTATGTTTATATCCCTATTATTAAATTTATTTTATTATGTTATGATGGGATTAATTTTATGATGTCCTTTTAAGGATTATGTTATGATGGCATGATGTTTAAGAATACCATTTTTATTACATGGGTTATGCTATGATGTATGATTTATGATTTTGTGGCACACATAAGAATGGTGTAATTATGAGATGGGTGGGACCTATATCTCCCTTTAATTCATTGGGTAAATATTTATATCTCATGAGATAGATATGGCTGTAATGACAAGTTAATTCGGTTCAGTGATACAGGACTGGAACGAGGAGTGAACTCGGTTCAGTAATGGACTTTGTCCACTATGATGGTCTTAGAAATGATCCTTGACTAATATGAAATGATTTTCTATGATTATGTGTGTATTCCACAAAGTTTCATGTTTTAAGTTATGATTATTTCAGATTACTTTTCACTACTATGATTCATCCCATGTCATGATATTATGTTCTCTTTTGCAGGTTATGATTTTCAAAATGTTATGTTCTTATGATTGATATTTCCTTTGTTTACCCCTTACTAAGTATTTGAGCTCACCCTTTTGTATGTTTTCTTTTCCCTAGGTCTGGTAGAAGGGTATTAAGTAGAATATTCCAAAAGGGTATCTAGATATGATTAAATAAATAGGATACAATGTAGATGATTTATGAACCAATTGTTTATGTTTCTCAGTTTCTAAAGACACTATACCTATAAACTTCTTTCATGGTTTTGTTATATGTTGTAATAAGTATTCTTAAATTCTGAAGTAATAAAAATTTATGTAAAGTATGGGTTTTTATAATATAATCCTACAAATTTTCTATCTTCACTATGTACTATAAGATATATTTGATTGAAGTGGGGATATGAGCCCACTTCCATCCTCCTTGTGCCACTAGAATATTCCAATAGAATTCACACATGGGGATTGGGATATGTGCCCCAAAATTCTTATTATAGGAAAGTTTTGCAAACTTGTTTCAAGTGAGAATGGATATGAGCTCACTTTATATTTAATTTTAGAATATGGATACAAATATCAACAAAAAGAGTGGGGATATGAGGCCACTTATAGATATCTAGCGTCTTCATCACCCGATGTTTCATCCTTATTGCCTGTACTTGGGTGTCATATGCGGTAATATGTCTGGTGGCACCCTTAGTAGGCAACTGCTGTGTACCAGTGGGATGGTGTTGGAAACAATAGTTGATAGGAGCTCTCCTCTACAACCCCTGAACCTAAAGGGAGCTATATTTGACTCCCTAGTCCATCTTTATCATACATTTAATGTGGTGATTTTCATACTCTAGGGATAAGCTCCTAAAGTGGTTGGTCATGGTAATGAGGGCCACTGGCTTAACTATATCTTTCCATGGATGATGCAGACTCATCGACTTCAATAATCAGAGAACCTTGTTAGAAAATTTGAGGTTTTTGATCGTAAGACATTGATGGTACTCCCAAACCATTATGTTTTCCACCTAAAGTTTACGTTTTTGGGAAGGTGAGATCATTTTATGACCCATGGGGTTTGCAACCACAACTGATTTGCTAGAACAATCACTGGATAATGGCATTATCTCTGATCATGATGCTATTACTGAGTGAAGTATCTGTAGTCATGAAGGAAACAAGGAACATGGTCACCTATTAGTGCAATATCGTAGGAATGATGTGATAAATCATATATTCATGGTTAACACAATTTTCCTTCTATTCTTTATCCATCCATTTTTCTTGCGTGGAATTATAAATGTGAGGATGTAATTATTTCATGGGAAACCTAGTTATAGAGGATAAACTATAATATTTATGCTAGGATTATCATCTTTGTTTGATATAACAGAAAATTATCCTTAACCATGATTAACTAACCATTCCATTATTTTTGAAATTCATGTTGGGTTTACCATTTTGTTTTCTTATAGTGTGAAAAGAAAATGACCTATTGGACAATAACCCAATCATTTTTTTACTTAAGAGGTTCATGTCAGGTTCACCATTTTTTTGAGTATTGTGTGATAAAAATGGACCATTAGAAAATAACCCAATATTTTGTTATTTAAGAGATTCATATCAGGTTCACCATTTTTTATGAGAAAGAGACAACCAGGAACCCTCTTTGAGGTGGATATAGTTTGGTCTAGTGATTGATTGTGAGGGTTTCATTTCTTGCATAATTATTAACATCATGTCACCATTGTCATTATTAATGGAAACTTCCAATGGTCCCTTTATCCATAACTAGGTACATACCTACTTTCCAAAGGTAGGTGGTCAATTGAGATTTTAGACCTAGTGACACTTAAGGACTCACATTGGTCGAGAGAATGGGAGGTTGGGATCATCACACCCTTTTAGAGGGGAATTTTCACCTACTCTGGGACTCTCTTATACATTTAAGATATGTTTATGAATCTCTTCCAAATAATGATATAGAATCGGTTACCCTAAAAAAATGATCATAGGTTTTATACATTTTTGTATAAAAGAATAAGGTCTTATTAGTGAATCCATATGTATGTATCTGAGGTTCTTCATCCTTTTTCTAGTAATTAATAGCTACTTATATACTAAGTCCACATAACTAGGAACTTTAGAATTTAACACCATGAAAGGGGGAGGATAATATTATGAGGTCAGGATTGATAAATTATGAGGTGTCCTACATATCTTATTTATATCAGGAATAAAAACCCATGTAGTTTGTTAAACCCTTGTTTTTTAATATCATACTGAAAGGAAAAATGTGCAGGAACTTAGGCACTGAATATTTGATATTGAGTGTTGAGGAGATATCCTATGTATCTTGGTTATAAAAGGGATCAGAGTTACCATAGGTCTTTCATTCCCTTGGGACTAGCCCCATGGTATATTCCCATATACGGGGGATGTTTATACTATTCCAATCATCATGGATGACATACTGAGATCTCCCTAGATTGTGGAGATTCATAGTGCACATTAGGTGACTATTGCAACTATATAAGCACACATGATCTATGATTGGTATGATAAACAATGGATATAAATTAATCTACCTCACTATATGTGGATATGGTACTTATGTACTGGGAAAGACCTAGGGATGTTTTAATATGGATCTCGAGCCTTAGGGAGGTGTCCTATGTATCCTGGTTATGGCAGGAATCAGATTCATTGTAGTTTAATTGGCTTATCATGCCACTGATGGTTAAGGTATAATGATCAACCCATGGGAATGATTGGGTCTCAATGGTTTAAATATAAAAGACATGGAAGGACTTAAACTGAGGTGGATTCCCATTTTAGTTTGTTCTTGGGATCTAATAGGGTGTTAAATGTATCCTAGTTGTGGTAGGAATCAGATTCCTCATAGCTCAATGATTCAGGGCTTACACACTGACATTTATCCCACAATTAGGGCTCACACACTGATATTTCCCTTCTACATAGGGCATATAATATTGTGCCACTATTAGGGGCTTACACACCGAGGTTTACCTAATAATTTATAGAGTCCTATCATATGAATTATATGATCATTATGAATCCCTAATCCCATGTGAGATATACCCAGTGTGAGAAATAAGGGATTGAAAGTAACCAGTCTTATTACTTGTGAATCATGGAATTCTGTACTAGAGATTCCCTTTAAATACTTAATATAGAGTTTAGGCCTTAAGAAAGATTCCTACATATCCTGGTTATAATTGGAATCAGAATCTTCATAGTTCAGTTGATTGGGGATTACACACTTATATTTACCTTATAATCAAGGCTTAAACACTTAGGATAAACAAGGTTATCAAGTCCTAGGATGCTATTTGATTGATTAATATAGTGCTCAGGCCTTATGAAGGCTCCCCACATTTCCTCACTATAGAAGGATTAGATTCATCATAGTTCAGTTGATTGAGCCTTACACACTGATGTTAACCTTATAATTGGGGCTTACACACTAAGGATGAGTACTAGAATTCCCTTTGAATTGTTAATATATAGTTCAGGCCTTAGGAAGGTTTCATACATATCTAGACTATACCATGAATCATAGTCATCATAGTTTGGTTGATTAGGGATTACACACTAACATTTCCCTTATAATTAGGGATTACACACTGAGGATGAATAGGGTTATCAAGTCCTAGTATTCCCTTGTGACCTGACCTTCTTTTCTATTTGACATTTATTGATTTTCTACTCAACATGCCTTGGTTTCCTATTTGAAAAGTTAGAGGATGTTTTCCTAACATGTCCTAAGACAATTGCAATATCCAATTGACTTTTCTAGGGGTTGTTTCATATTTTAGATGTATTGTTTGCGGGTAATCACATGATCAAGGCTAACTTGTCTAGAGGACATCAAGAAACCTGGATAGATAATCCTTGGAGCCATTTCATGATCTCGACTGGAGTTTTTAGAGGGCATCACATAATCTAGTTTACATGACCTGGGGTCAATGCATAATCTGTATAAAATTCTTGGAGGGTGCTGCAAGAGTCAGTGTGACATGTCTCAAAGGGTAATGTATGTCTGGGATAACATATCTAGATAAAATATAAAGATTTGGTTATCATCTCAAGATCAAGTTGACATGTCTTAGTGTTACCGTGAGACTTCGATGACATGTACTGGTTCAACCCTATGAGTCAGGTGGAATGTCTAAAGGACACCACAAAGTTTGGATGTCAAGCCCAGAGGGCTTCATGAGATTAGGGTTTCATGCCTGAGGAGAAACATATGACTTTATTCGACATTTCTAGAGGACTTATAATGATCTAAATAGTATAAAAAATAATTTTACAAGATCAAAGTGACACGTATTGGTGATGTTGTGTGTCTTGGGTGGTTCATGGAAAGTGTATGAGGATCATCGTATTTATATTGTGTTTAAGTATCCCATTTTTTAGTCTTTATTCCAGAATTTTATTGTGAGTGCCTTAGGTTTGTTCAGTTTCATATTTTCTTAAGTATCATGTGATATATAAAATATTCATGATGTTCTTCTTGTGTCATTCCATAATTCCTTCATGTGATCTATGATTGAACATGTGAAGTTATTTATGAATTACACATGATTGATCAAGTTTTTATTTGGATCTTACCTAATGGAAAACTTCTTGGTCACAAGATCATCCAGTTCAAGAAATCAGATCTAATTCCAACATGAGGTATTAAGACAATGTATGTTCACATCCAAAAGTCCAGAGTCCTTTTTTTCATGATGTATTGGGGAATTTATAGGCCTCACCACCCTTGTTTCTCACCACTTTGTGCAGTGAGTATCATGAGATTATAGGATGGAGACGGTGCATGGCCTTAACATCAGGTATCTTCATGAGGTCCTATCATGGATCACTCTGGGGATGTCACATGTTTTTCAGAAAGCACGTTACCATCCTAACAATGCCCTAATTATTGGATTATAACCAATTAGTAGGTTCTTATTCAATCACACAGACATTCCAATTTATTTTCATATTTTCAGGTTAACATGTCTAAGTTCCTTTTCAAGATTAGGGAACCTATACAAATGCATTCGTGTGATATTAGGTGACTTGTATGGGACTTTCTAAGAGAGAAGGATGACCTTTCATAGGGCCTTTGCAAAATACTACCAGCTTTTTTAGGGGTCTTGCAAGACCATGCTATGGATATCCCAGGCATGTCGAATGAGTTTTATTACTATGAGAGGTTCCCACCTCCTCCAATTTTTATTTTTATTGTGTAATTTATAAGTACTTGGGGTCTTAAGAGTTTTCTTGAGTATTTTCGAGGAAAATCATTTTACCTCTTAGTGATTCATTACATGACCAATAAAAGGTCCTATTGAGTTATGAAATTATTTCATAGAAAATTTCATATAATTTTTATTATAGATCCAAAGGGGGAGCATGAGGTGTCCTGGAAATACCTGAGGCCCTTCACACGATAAGGATGACATGCCAATGAGCTTTAATGAGATACGAAAAACATGTTTATTGGTTCTTATAGTGTCTTGTGAATATCCAGGTCTACATCATGTAATTTTTATTACTACAATATGCTACAACTTCTCCACTTTTTATTTCATTTTTTTATTTTACAAAGGTTTCGGATCTGGTGATTTTGATTGAATATTTTCAAGGACAATTATTCTTCCCATTAGTGATGTGTCACATGAATTTTATGACCACAAGAGGCTCACACATTTTGAATATTTCACTTATATTTTCCAAGTATTTTTTGATTGTTTGTAGGGAATCTTCCATTTGAAAATTCTCATGTCCCATAGGTGCTCACTTGGTAGTTGTCACGTGACCACTAATTGTCCTGGGTGCCTTCGTAAGAGAGAAATGCATTGTCAAAGAGAATTCATGGGATACTCTATAGACTATGCACTGTGTATGGACCCTTCATGTGACATTATGATTGTCATGTAATCATGTATAACTTTGGGGATTATGCAATATGTGAGTCTTTATCCATATTCTTATTCATTTTTTTGCAGAGAAAATAATTCCCATATTCATGTATTTCTTCCTTTGTGGATAGAAAATGCTCATTTGGTGGGAATCAACAATAACAAAATCATACATAAAATTGATTACAATAACCATAATTGGATTATTAATAATATAAATCAACTAATTTTACTTTTAAACCATTTTAAAACAAAAATTTCACTTTTTAAATTCTTGAGAAGAAAAGATGATTTTTAATAAAAATTAGTATTTTCCATATTCATTGAATAATCAAACTTTTTTGAAAATAATTAAAAATTATTCCTATGATAATTTTGACATGATAATTAAAAAAATTAAGTTTATTTTTAAAAAATCAAAATTATCTAATTTAGAAATCTAGATTTTAATTAAATCCATATAATGTATGAAAACTTGATTTGGTTAGTAACAAATATTTTCTTCTTTTTGTTTGAAAAATTATCTAATATTATTATAATGAATATAACTATATAAAATATAATTAATTAATATTAATAATAAATTAAAATGATTTATCTTAACATTAATTTTGTTTTTATAATCATTTTTCCTTTTCAAATTTCTTAAACATTTCATTTTCTAATCACTTAATCAAATCGATCTTTATATTATTCTTCCAGTTTTATTATTACATTTAATTATATTTTCTCACTTTAAAAATTTGAGTCTTTTGTTTTTATATTCAAAATGATTTAATTTATTCATATTTTTGAAATAATTTTTTTTAACTTGGACTGTATTCCTTAAATTTTTAAAAAGGAAATTCACCCCTCCTCTTGTTATTTTACCTATATTTGACCTACAAAATTATTAGGGAATTTCCTCAAGGGAATGAGAAAATGATTTAAGTGTAGAATAGAATGTCCTCAAGAACATGTATATTTAATGGTTTTTATGAATGAAATTAATGATCAACATAAAACACAACACACACTATTATAATTTAATTGTAAGGAGTATAGATGTTATGCCAAAAAATGTACCAAACTAAGGGTTAATGATGAAAATCGATGTCTGTACCCTCCTAATTAAAATGATAAATGGAAAGATTATACAATCACAACATCAAAAGTTGGACATGAAAATTAAGTGGTGTAAGATAAAATCATAATCAACTTAAGAACTAAAAATATCATATTTTATTATGGTTCTACCCAGTCATTTATATCTAGAATTTGTTTTGAGAGCATCAATGATTACATGTTAAATTATTGATGAAAACATATAGTGATGTAACAATTGAATCCCAAGTCTATAAACCGTATTTAATATAAGTTTATGGGATTATGTTTCTTTAAAATATTATTATTATCCATTTCACCAAAGTTTATGTGATCTTGAGTATATATTGGATACCTCTATATAGATCTATATTAATTTATAGGTTAAAGAAATAATATTTGATATTCCAGATAAACCAATGATTATCTATAAGTAAAATATTGACTATAAACACCATAGGGAAATTAATTCCATTATATGGGTCTCAATTTCCAATCATGAGGGGTCTTTAACTCAAATGGGTAGGGATAAACTTGATATTAGGGATATTCCTAATATGAGGGAAAATACTAGTTCTATATTCCAATATATAATTGTGAGGATTCAATTTATTTAAGAGGGTATAATGTAACACCTTGAGATTTTAGTATGAATTCCCCTTAAAGAAAATACTATTTTGAATATTTTGTTTCACACACAACATGTGGAGTAAATAGAGGTACATATCCGGTCACCAACTGAGGCTTACACACCATGTTTCTCTGAGCACATTCCATGTACAATGTGACTTCCCACATATCCCATTTTTCTCACCCAGATATTGAAAACATATAAGTAAATAGTCTATTTTGAGGTATTTTTCATGTAGAGTGTGATGTTATGATCCTATCAGACATTTGGGGATTTTTTAAATGAATATTTTGTGTTTAATGAACCTATATCATTAGAGTCAATAACAAATTGGAGTAGGTATGAGGCTCAGGTACTCTCCCAACAAGATTTTTCTGACCGTACATGAGTCCCCATTTTTTATTGTAGATCTGGTACTCCCCAATTTTTTTGGGGTTTGGGTCCTTTATATTAAGTAATTCAGGCTTGAGGTTTGTAGTATCTTGATACCTATGAGGGGAAATTCCCCAGTACTATTGTTGGAATCAGTACTCCCCCATGTGATGGGACATTAGTCCTCTATATATAGAAGTCATTACTCCCACATGAGGTGGGGTGTGACTTTTTTATCTTTTGGAGTTAGTAGTCCCTTGATCAATATTCCTCTTAATGAAGTATAGGTTGTCTATAGGGGTTGGTACTCCTTTAATTGATAACTATTACTTAGATTGGTGTGAGTCCCCTCGACTATAGTTATGGAGAGGTATAATTTAAGTTATGAGGTCCAAGTAGGTAAGGTGATATGAATATTATAGGTATTTAAAGATAAAATTAATTATTTTATAACTTAGTGATATGATTTAAATATTTTATTATAATTTGATTTTATGAATATTTTGATAATTTGGTTATCCATGATTACTTATGAGATATTCCCTTTCATGGAGATGAGCCGTGAAGACTGGGATTATTCTATAAAACATGTTTATATTCACCTTAGAGCATATATTGAATTTCTAGGATTATTATTATTTTTCCCAATCTTGGGTTTAGGAAATTTGTTTTGTTTTATCATTAATTTATGTTATCGATGTGTTATACTGAGTATGTTTATACTCACCCCTAAACATACTTTATTCCCACATTTTTTGTATCTATTATGGTTCTACATTGTATTTTCATGGCCTTGGTGAGTGTGGATCTAGTGGTTATAACACATTATAGCATATGGTGGTTTTTGGTGGTGATGAAAACATTTGGATATCATTCCAGAAGTTATTATATTGAGTAGGTGTCTTACCCTACCAAATTTTTTCCATTCATGGATTATTTTAATGGTATATTTATTTCCCACGGGGTTAAACCTTGTTTCATGGTTCCAATTAGTGGAAATATCATACACAAAATATTATTTAGTTTATTTGTTTATATATATTTATGTTGTTTTGGTTATGTTTCATTTTGGAGATAAATATCTACTACAAGTTTTAATAGGATAGTACCTACCAGGTATGTTATGATTAATTTGTATTATTATCTAGACCTTATTCTATTAAAAGATGAATTGGGGTGGTACACATTTCTTACCATTGACCCAATAGGGGTCTTAGTGGGTAAGGTCATATTAGGGTGGTATTAAAACACTTTGATTCCTAGTAATAATGTTTAGAGTTAATGGTCTTGTGAGGATTTGGTTTGGGAATTTATGACGTTAAGGGTATTTTCATTTGGTTTTCATACTATATAACTAAGAGGTTGTGTAAAAAAACATATCCATTCACCACATATTTTACAATTTTTCGATTGAATTGAAACTCCGAGGCATTGGTTGTGGGGTATATAAAGAATAATACATGCATCATATAGTTTTTAGTCATGATATTTCATGTATTTCTAATTTTAACTAACCTATATATTCTCTTGAAACTATGGTTTCATCCAATTTAGTAGAGGAATCCACACACATGAAATCAACTTAGATTTAGAGGTAGGGTCATGTCAAGATTATGCTAGTAGATAGTCTCTCACTACCCACCAATTAAGAAATGAGGAATTGATATGAAGAATTTATTGGGAGGTATATTTTAATCATGATCATAGTGTGAATCCTTCATCATTTTGGTTAGTGAAAACCTTCATGTGGATCAGAAGGTAGTTCCTGCCGATCCATATAGGACTACCTAAAAGTTGAATACACTGCATGCATTTGAATAATAATGGCTACATGGGTTTTTGAGGTGAGCCTAATCCTCAGGATATGGATGATTAGTTGAAGTATGCAATTCTTGTTTTGTATATTATTTGGGTACCCAAAAACTATATATTATTTCATACATCAAGTTACCTTTCATAGTATAACGATCTATGGGATGAATTTTACTCGAAATCATGATGGGATTTCTATACCATGGTTGGAGTTGATCCATTATTTTATTGTAGTATTATTAAGTTATGTTGAGGATGGTTTGAGTTTAAAATATAATAGACCATATTCAATGTGGTATGCTCATAAATGATTATATAATGATATTTTCAGATGAAGTACTCCTTAGAACTAATTTATAATGTATTCCTTTAATCTTGAGAGATTGAGTGAGACTTCTAGTGTGAGATTAAATTAGGGCTTATTCCTTGTTGAATACATAGCCTATGAAACAATATTATATAAAAAATTAGTTGTTGAAAATTTAGAAGATAAACTCACCCTTGTTTTGGAATACAATTCCATTTTCTGAGGGTTATCCATAGTGGTTCTATGATAAAACTTCTTGTTGAAGGTAGAGTTAAGATAAAAAACCCTTCAACTCTAGGACTGATATCTTTTAAAGTTGTTATTTTTATAGAGTATTTGTGGTAAAGGTTTAATTATAGATAAGATAATCTTTCATATATCTCCACAACTACTATCTGCATTCTATCTTTGTTAAATGTAATGTACTAATATCCAGTCTATGAATAATCATTTTTGATGGATATATCTAATAAATTGGTATATAATACGGATTTTGGTATGATTTTTTTCTTCTTCACTGACACTAATACTCTCAAATACTTTCATTTTCTATTCATTTATTTCCATTTTATTTTTAGAGGATTTTAATTCCAATATATCTCCTAACCATACCTATTTTTCTAAAGACCCCACCTGTAATCCATCATCCCTTCACTCACATTGGTTGTTAGTGTATGTTTTATCTCAAGAGAGAGATATATATAATTAATTGAATTCTATCATGTTAGAATGAGACTCTATGAAATAATACTTGGTCTGAACTATATGGTTTAAATTTATTGTGAGGTGATGTTTAGTCATGTAGATGGTTTGAGGTTCACCTTTAATGATGAGTAGGATTCTCGAATAATGCAGTCAGGAAAACCCTTATAATATTATGTATTATTACCCTAATGTTGAGAATTTTATCTTTTTGAATTATGGGTAGTATGTAGGATTAGTTTAATTAAGTGGTGGAGGAATACATGAATGTTTTTCTAGAGAACATAACAATATTTCCCACTTAGAGAGATCATATTTTATTTCTACTTTCTTTTAGAGAAGTAGAAAAATCACATACAATTTGTTTACTAGCATAGTTGAGATTAAAAATATAATGTTTATTTTATATGATATTTTTGAAGAAAGTTTTTTTAGGCTCAAAATGAACTCTATTAAAAATGGAATTAAGAAATAAATACTTGGTTATATTAAAGTTTGTATAACCTATTATTTGATGAAATTATAAGGTTGTTTTTTATGAAGAGTTTGTGAATTTCTATGGTTATTCTAAAACTATAGTGGTGTCAAAGGGATTAATTAATTCCCCTTCAATGTAAGTGTGATATGTGGATTATTTATGGTGACCATTACATGGGTAATTTTTGTCCCTCTTTTATGTTTAGAGAGGTGTAGTGGAAATTCAATAGTTATATCATTTCTAGGAATTTCATGCTCAATGGATGGTGGGTTATTCTAAATAGATAACCTTAGTGCGGTTGGTTTTAATGGAATAGGTAAATATTGAATTCCTTTCATTAGTTGTGGTGGACCCCACATATCATCTATTGTGGGAGGCCTAACATGATAATTTCAATTGTGCAATATTATACGAACAGATAATCTTTGGTAGTTCACCTAATAATTTATCCTAAAGTAGGGGTGTACGTCATCCTATTCTAGGGTTAGAGAGTGGTCTTCCTATAGGTTTCATTTTGGGTATTATGATGGATGTTTTTAATCTAAGGTTTCCCAAAATAGTATGATTTCTGGGTGTTTTGAGAATAAATGGTTATTGGTGTTCATTTAGAGGTGACTCTATCTACATGATGAAAGATGTTTCTCAATGGGTTCATATTTTTGGTGTTCCTCAAGTTCTGGTAGATTTATCTTATGGTATAGGGCTAACAGAACTAATTCATCTGAAGGATTCAGAACTACTTAATTTGGATTCTAGTGGAATGGTTCACCGACAAGCTAAGGGTTGGTTTCATAGAAGTTAAAATATATTGGCATTGTTTATTTTTGTGAACTTTAGTCACATTCATAAAGAGAGATCACCTCCCAATCAGATCATGTTTTAAGGTTATTAAAACTCATTTGAAGATGGAGGTGTTGATTTATTAATTTCAACAATGGTAGAGAAAGGATTAAGAATTTGGACTAGTGATGTTCTCACTATTAGTGTCATTGATATTGTAATGTGAAACTTTTTAGGTGGTGATGAGTAGTTATAGAAAACCTCAAGGATACTCTTCCTACAAATTCTCCTAGGGGTTGATGTGAGACCTTTAGATAATTCATAGTAGAAAAGTTTGATATGGATTAACGGTTCTTGTGTGATAGGTTTGTTGAACACCCTTTAATGTTGGGTATTATAGAAATATTATGGGAAGTAATATTATTATCAAACCAAGTCTATGATGAAGTTAATGGTTCATGGATTTATTTGTACCTTGAGGATAAGAACGTTTATATAGAGAGGTTTTTAGTAAGGAATTGTGTGAGGATTCACTAAGTGAGATATCAGTAATTTATAAAGGAATTATTCTAGATCTAGTTAAAATATATTTTTCTAGAAAATAAGTTATTGAGGAGAGTACATATTTAATTGTGGTTCTATTCTAGGTTTGTGTGAGAACCAAAAACTCCATAGAAAAATAAATAAAAAACGGGGATGGGAATTTTCCACATGAGTTTTATGAAATTATTGGTTTTTTAGCTCAAGTTATTTTCTGTTTTGAGGATTAAAATGTTTAAAATTATAAATTATTTAGTGATTTGGTTTTACCCTAGTCAGGACTTATCTCATTTATAAGTTTCAAAGTTTGGAGTCCTCTAAAGTTAAAAAATGGTAATTTCACCATAGTGACATATCCTAGAAAATATTTCTGATGGTATGAATTATTTTAAGACATGGTTTTTACCATAAGGATAAATTTTGATAGTAGTAAAAGATATTTAACTTTTAATAAACATTTAATAGAAATTTTTTGGGGAAAATCCCCTTTATTAAAAAAGAAAAGTGAAACCCCTTTTGAACTAGGTTTAGGAGAAACCCATTACATGTCAAGGAAAAAAATATAGAATGTCCAAAGTCCTATTGGAATATATAATAATGTTTTTATTATCCTAAAATACCATTGGTACAAATACTATTACAAAAAAATCTTTCGACCCATAAAAAACATTTTTTTGACTGAAAACCCAAGTAGGTGTTTGCCATCCTACTCACTGCCACATCCAACATACCTCCCACATTTGACAATTCTCTTGAAAATTATGAACTGGGAGGAACCCTAGATCAATAATGGAAGATGAAAAACTAGACATAAGTTACAAAAAACTAGACAAACATGAAAAGATCATAACTAAACATTAAGATCTTTAACCCATCCATAAACACTGTTCTCATCACAAAATGACCCACTCATAAACATATAATTAGAAAATTATAGCGATACATATTTTGTTGAATACACATCACAAATATATTTCATATAATATACTTGAAATAGATCTGTACACCTCTAAAGATGGACTATGCCTCACCTTGATCTAACAAAGAAGAAACAGATCCAGATGATGCCAAAGCCGCACTATGGATCACATTTATCTAAACCAACATAAATAGATCTAGACATCTCTGGAGCCACATTATGACTTAAATTGATCCAATCTAGCTTCAACCATATATGTAGAATCTCACCTCACCTTGACTGTTAAACTCACCACAGAAGCTGTTGAAACCATATAAGAAAGTAATTATCATTATTACATGCAAAAAACCCTTCATTTATTCTTTCATTATAATGTGTGAACATTTATCAATTTTTATTAAACCAAACCACGAACTAAAGGATTATACTTCCCTATTAATCATTCATAATGATATTAAATTTCCATTTAACTAAGGAACCCTCCAATAATTTTTAGGAATTTTGATGTTTCATTATTGTTTGGTAACCATATGTCCCATTCTCCAATAATCTTAAATGTTTTATTATTTACCAATAACACATCATCCTCCCCACTTGTCCAATATTTTTTAATAATATTAAATAAGAAACTAGAGTTAATAACTCATTCATTTCCCATGATATAAATAAAAACATTCAAAAAATTCAACACTATTATGAACCTTTTCCATAATTAAAGTCATGTTATTATTCATTTATTGTTTTTCGGTTTGAATGTTCATCTTATCATGGAGATTTTTTTTCAAATAACCCTCTTTAAAATAGAGGTATCACTTGAAGCATTGTTCTTTGTATTTACATGAAATACATCTATTTTATTATCATCTTTATTTTTATTTTTCCACTTTTATAGATTACCTATATTCCTTAACCCTTTACCCTATATTCTAATATCTCGCTTCAATTTAATCACTCTAGAATATAAAGATGAACACACCTACTAAATCACAAATCCATATTTTCTATAAATCATGGTTTCTTTGATACTCATATATTTATGATCTAAATATGAAACTAAAATAAAAGTCAAATCATTATTTTCAGATTTTATATTAATAACTTCAAAATCATGTATTTTCTTATTAAATTCATCTAGATACGTTTATATTGATATTGTAAACTTCATATTAAAATAATACATCATGGTTTTCTTTTAAAACCTTCTCAAAGGGGAACTTTTCACATATAAAGACTCTTGTTTTAACTAGATTATAGTAATAAAGAGTTTAATAACTACTCTTTATAATTTATCCCCTAGAGAAAGGATGACTATGTTGTGGTTTTTTTAGCACATATGAAGTTTCATCTATAAATTTTATAGAAATAATTAGAACTTATACCCTTCTATTAAGTCCATAAAGATCATATTCATGGCCTCTATAGAAAATAAGGTCCCTAATTTTAATTATTAAGAGGTTAAACTCATTATTCCAAAATATTTTCTCAATATCATACTTGGTTGAACATATCTTGTGAAAATATAACTCTAATAACAATTTCTATGTCTCAAATAATACAAACATATAAAAGAATGATTAACTTTAATTGTTTTGGATCATTACAATTGAATAATATAAATGCAGTCTTATGAAAAGATTATTTATCCAAGAGAAAAATAAATATTGAATATATCCTCCTTAGTTACAGAATCATATAAATAAAAACTTATTAGAAAAAAATGCCAATGAAATTATGATATATTATTTATGATCAAAAATAATTATATGAGTAAAATGGTTAATAAATGTATTTTTTAATTTGATAATTTTTTTATGTGTTAGGATATAATACATGTTTAGTGATATGAAGAGCATAAAACATTTGTTGTGGAAGAATGTTCATGAAATGAAATGATGAATTAAATGTTTTAAAACATTAAAATAAAATTATAATAAATATTTATTATGTTATAATTGCTTGAGAGTTGTTTTTGAGAAGTCTAGATGATTAATAGAAGAATAGAAAGTGAGTGAAATATCTTGAAATTTATATAATAAATGTTCTATATTGACAAAATGTTGATGGAATATATAGAATACACATTCTATGTCAAAATAAATTTACTAAAATTAATAAACCAATTGTTAGTAAATAAAATTGATGTTGAGTTATATGTCATTCCCAAGGAAAGAACAAAAAATTTAAACCTATAATAATCATGTGATGATGGAGGCATAAAATTTTTATATTATAAAAAATCTATTCATTTTGGTATATAAAGAAAGTATCCAAAAACTATTATATTTACACAAAGCATGTGTTGTGAGATATATTTTTTTAGAAGAAGGAACATATAACATTTTTTTGAGATTAGATTTTTTTTTCAAATCAGAACGCATTATCCTGATATCATAAAACATTTATTAAGTAACATAAAAAATTTACTCTGTGGAATAATTTCTATAGAAAAAACATATATGTAAAAAAATACAGGACAATTTTTTTTTTGGATATAATATTTTTTTACACAATATATATATTAATGACACAAAATATTTATACCTATATAAAGATTGAGTAGGATAACTAAAAAGTATTTTACATGTAAAAAAATATATGTTTAATGGTATTTTATTAAAAAATTAGTTTCATATTACATTTTTAAATTAATATAAGTTATTTAAAAGGGTAGAATAGTTACAAGAGAGGTGCATATAAAATTTATCATATTGTATAAAAGATACTATATTGAAAAGTGTATTGAACAAATTTCATATGTTAATGACCATTTATTATATTTCTTATGAAATTAATTTTAGAAATAAGTATTTAATTAAAATATTATTTTTTAAGAAGAATGATTATTTTAATAAATATATAATGTTATAATGGATTTTAGTGGTGAAAGTAGACTAAAATTTGACATGTTGAATATGCATAGAATACACTTGATTTTTCCATTGAAAAAAACTCATTACTAGAAATATAAATGATTTTTTACTAAAAAAACTCCTGATGCTAAATAGATTATGAAATATTACTAGCTGTTGTGATTTAAATATATTAGATTTGATAATATACTATCATTTTATAATTTTGTTAATAAATTTTGAATTTATAATGGTTTAAACTCATACTATTTATATATGACATAATATTTTTGAATTTGTGATACCAATAGAACTAGGAATACTACAAGATATAAATGAGATGTTTTCAAAAAAATTGTAAAAATAATAATAAATAGTAAGACACTATCAATAATAAATTATTTCTAATAAATATAAGTAAGTTTATATTAGAAGCGTTGATGTTTATATGACATAAAACCTTAGATAATAATTTATTAAACATTATGATTTTCAAAAATCTAGATTGATCATGTGTATTCAATGGAGTATAAATGTAATGTTTTTATACATAGAGCCTTGGGAAAAATAAATTATGGTATAATTAATAAACATTATGTAAAAAGTATCATCATGCCTTAATTATTTAATCAAATTTTACTGAAAGTTATATCCATATATTGGAGCGTGGAATGTAAAAAATTGAAAAAGGGAAAATATGAAGGTTGAGAAAGTTTTATGTGGTGAAAAAACTACATTTATTAATTTACACTTGTAAGAATACTATTTATAAAAAAACTAATGAAAGAAATATGGGATGAGGAAGATTTATGAGGAGTGAAACTTATTGTATACACTAAATCCATATCAGAGTATATGATATGACAATATGACTATATGTGATATATATATATGAAATATGATATGAGAATATTTCTTAGAGTGATATATTGTTGCGGTGTATATAAATGAGAATGATATAGGAACATCACTTGGGAAAATATTCATGTGTTATGAGATATCACATAATGTTATTTAATATCTTTTACCTATTGCTATTAAATTTTTGGATAAAAATTATTGGGTAATGTCTATGGATTTAAACTGTATAAAAATTAATTTTTAATCAATAAACATTCAGGTATTGTTTACATTAATTTAATACAATATATGTTAAAAAGGATTCAATATATAAAGAGTTTATGAAAATCTAGGGTATTCACTAAACCCTTTGGATCTTCCAAGGTATGCCTATATAATAAATTCAAAACCAATGGTGAAGATGTCCGATTATAGATATTAAATCCCATAAAATATGAATTTGTATTATTTTATTTCTCCCTTTACCAATAGGATATAATAAAAGGTATTGGGAAGAATAAAATCATTCTAAAGAAGTTTGGAGATTAAAATTTTCCATTAAACTATATAGATATAGGAACCCATTGTTTGTTTTTTATAGATATTCAATGAATATATGAAATAAGATGGTTTAATAAGATATAAGGAATGTTCTTCATTTATATTTCTATTTCCATTATAATTATCATAATAAATCTAGTGAAAATGGGTTTTGTAATTTTATTCCATTTCTTATGGGAATACAAATTTCAACAAAAAAATTTAAAATTACCGAGGACACTTCTATGAAGTTTAAAAAAAGTTTTAATTTTTTTAGGAACTCTAAAATTTAGAAATAATAAGGATATATAGGTAAATATATGTTGATATTACCATTAATGATATAAATTGGGAAGACATGGTACAATCAGATCTGTTGACTGTGTTATCACATAAATCAATACGGGATAATTTTTTCTATGGTAGTTATATCGATTATATTTTGAAGAAAGTGTTATAAATTGGGTGTAATATATGATTCCCATATCCACATCACAGTTTAAAATAAAAATATTCAATGAAATATAGAGAGTGATATAGGTACATCATTATAGAGTCATATATTTCTTATAGTCCTCTTCATTGTTTTTTAAGGATTTAAATGTTTTGAGAGAAATTTTAGAGGCAAGTAATAGAGGGAGAGTGGAGTTTTATCTAAAACTTCACTAAGAAGAATAAATAAATCCTTGGTTAAAAGAATTAAATTGTTATTTTTTGAATATAATAGAATGATTTTTATGGTTTAGGTGTTGCACCATGATATGTGAGATTACAATTTGAGGTGTTATGTTGTGCCATGAATCTTGAGTTGTGATATTTTTGTGTTCCCTTGGATGGATGAGGTTTTTTCATTACACTATGGTTTTTATTATTTTGGTGTAAAGGATTATATTGTCTCATGGGGGTCTTGGATTTAGTTATTTATTATCTCTTTATCTGGGAACATTGATCTTTTGAGTTGTTTGATCCATCATTATTTTGTTTTGGGGTTATTCAGGTTTACGTGAATGTTGATGGGATTTTCATTATGATTCCGGAATGTTCAATCATTATGAAATGGAAATCTCCACTGTATTATATTATTTATTGTTTTTATAAAATTTATTTTAGGTCTACTAGGCTAGATACCCTAAGATAGGGGTGAATCGGGGTACGAAAAATTAAAACAATTTCCCCTTTTGTTCTTATTTGGTTGTTAGACAAAACTATCTTCTCTCTCTTCTTTCCATTGTAGAGTATGAATGATCCTTAAATCATGCACAAGACACATCAATTTTACTTTGTTCACCCTCACTGGGCTATGTCCAAGGAGTATACACTGGTGATGTTCCGTTGTACCAAATCCACTATAAGCGCACTTCTATTTACAAGTTCAAAGAAGACTCACTGTCCCTCTTGGTTTACAACCACTCACAATTTGAGAACTCACTACTCTGTCAATTGAAGTGAGCTCACTGATTCTTCACAATATCCACTCACTGTTTATAGACATGTAGGTCTCTTTATTATCACTAATGAATGCATCCTCCAGTGTATGTAGATTCTCTATTGAAGTCTAAAATTCATCCACTGATGAATACCCATTTTCCTCTAACCACTGGTCTACAACCTTTTGGAAATACCTTCACAAAGCACCCTACTTCGTGAAGATCCCCATTTTGTGAAGCTCAAACATTACTTCACGAAGTCCCAGCCTCTTTTTGAAGAAAAGACCTTCAAAGATATCACTGCTTCGTAGAGCACACACTTTTTTGAAGATCACTACTTCACAAAGCTTAGGCCATCGTAGAGCTCAAGCCATCACAAAGAAAAATCCTTCTCTAAGTTCACTAAGCTAACACAGAACACACCTCTTTTGTGGAGCTAGATAAGCCACCATGAAGCTCTTGTCTTTCGTGAAGTACACTGCCTCCACGAACCTACTTCATGATTTGTGAGTAACAAATTTTTCTTGGAAAACTATCTTCTTCTTTCAAGGGGGTCAAGGTCTATTTATAGGTGATTCCACCGACTCTAAAACCTTCCACACAAAGTTAGCACCACATCAGCTCAAATCGTGATGCTTTAAAATTTCTACCAAATTTCTCTCTATATCGTAAAGCACCAGGGAAATTTTTGAATTGTGGATCTCATCATAATAGCGGAGTGTTCCGTCAATTTCTTTGTTCCTTCACCGTGAAGATCCACTCACAATTCCCTTCACCGCCACAATGCTCTTCAACAATGCTGTTCGTGAAGCTTGTTATAATCACAAAGAACACCATGAAATTTCTTAATGTCTTTGTGAAATCCACATCAAGAATCCCATCTTAATAAAACACATTATTTTTCAATATTTTTATTATATCTTCAAGGAAATCCAGATTTTTTGATGCTCAAGAAAACCCAAATTTTGGACCCCAAAAATTTGGAAAACACTGGAAAACAACGACACCTTTTATCTATTATTTCATACCCCCTGCAAAACTTATATTCCTTTTTTCATGGTTCTTTGTCAACATAAATTGTCCACAACATCTCTAGAACTCAACAATTCACCAGGGAAACCTTCATTGTCGACAAACACAAGAAACTCAAAAATACTGTAATATTACCTTCATGGATTTTTTATCAACAATCTCCCCCTTTGGGTTTGTTGAAAAATATTATCAGAATGATTTTATACACTTTGATACCTCATTGAGTATGCTTCCATCATCTACCATTATTCTCCTCCTTCGATTTAGATAGAAACCAAAGATTAACTCACCACACACTCAACCCACAAGAGTAATGCTCGGTGTGAGAAACAAGTGTTTTATGAAGAGTTCATCACTGAATCACTTCATTTCTGACACCAATCATTCATACCATACTTACTCCAATTGCTAATTTCTAAAAACCATCAAAAACTATTCCATCATCACTCTTCTAATTTTATCACGATCCTCAGCTGTCATGATATCTATTCTTTTATCAATCACTTCTAGCATCGTCAGATTTGAAACTCTCCCCCTGTTTCATTAATCTCCCACTATCTCACTGCTCCACCTATCAGCTTCTCCTTGTGTCTTTGATTAAGACATTTTCTCCTTTCCTTAGCCACATTTTCTCCCCTTTAGGAGTCTCTTTCACTATTTTCCCCCTTGTTCAATGAACCCAAAGGTCACTCCATGGTGGTCTCGGAGAGAGGGGGAGTGGGGATTCACATCAAAAGTTTTTCAAGTGTGTAGAGTCAACTAAACTACTAGAACTAGTTGATGACTCTCAAAATATTCCTTGGGCAAGGCCTTTGTCATAATGTCTGCAAACTGTAGCTCTATATTCACATACTCCAACTTCTGGATTTCATGATCAAGCTTTTCCTTGATAAAATGATACTTTATCTCAATCTTCTTTGTCCTTGAGTGATGGATGAGATTTTTTCTGAGATTTATAGCACTTGAGTTATCACACTGAATTCCGATTAGAGAATTTACTTCAACTCCCATATCATCCAGCAACTGATTAATCTATAATAACTATGTGAAACCTTGAGTGGGGGAAATATACTCAGCTTTTACGGTGATAAATAAAATGAAATCTTTCTTCTTGTTTAGCCAAGAAATACACAAACCACTAAGATAGAAATCACATCCTGAACCGGCCCAATATGAATCTGTATATCCTAACAGATCTTGAATAGATTTTTCATTATACATCAACCCAAAATCCAAAGTTCCATTGATATACTGAGTATTCTTTTCATTGTAAGCATGTGGATTTCCTTGGGATTAGTTTTATATCGCGCTTCTTGGAATGTAGAAAAAATAATATTAGGCCTCATCACTGTAATGTACAATAAAATCACAATAATATTCTAATATTATGTGATATTAACCACCTTTCCATTATCATATTTTGATAATTTCATCTAGGTAGCAACCAGAGTCTTCATCTCCTTGGAATTTTCCATTCCAAATCTTCTGAGAACCTCCTTGGCATATTTAGATAGAGAAATGAAAATGCCATTCCTTCCTTGTGTCACCTATAAACTAAGGGAAAATATCAGCTCCCCAATTATAGATATTTCAAAATAATGTTTCCAGAATTTGTAAAACTATCTGCACTGTGCTTCATCGGATCCACCAAATATTTTTTCATCAACATAAACAAGTTCTATATAATGGCTTCTTCAAATAAAAAACCTTGTTCTCATCCTCATGAATGAGAAAAACATATGGTTTCTCGATATACACTTCTTCCTCCAAAATCCCATTCAAGAATTCATATTTGACATCCATCTAGAACACTTTAAATTTCCATTGAATAACAATGGCTAGGAATAATCTAATTGTATCCAGCCTGAAAACAAGTGAAAATGTCTCATCGACATCTATTACCTCTATCTAGGAGTATCCTTTGCACACTAGTCATGTTTTTTTTAGAATCACTGTTCTATATTCATTGATCTTATTACGATAAACCCATTTAGTCCAGATGACATTCTTATCAGATGGCCTCAAAACCATCTCCCATGTCTAATTCTTCTCAATATTATATAGCCCTTCATTCATAGCCTGAACCTAGTTTTCATCTTCAGCTGCATCAGTAAAGCATTTTGTCTCTACCTGATATAGGAAATATGTTTGCTGTAGTGATTTCATTATTCTTGTCTGAACTGGAGCTGACTGATCACCAATGATATTCTACCTATCAATTTCAGTTAGACTCTTTAGATTCTATGCAAATACATATTTCTCTTCTTCATTATCATCATCAATATCTTCTACTGAATCAACATCATGCACTTTTCTCCTCCTGCATTGCTTTCCTCCTCATCACTGTCATCAGGATTTTTTTCACTATGATGTTGAATTCTCTCTTCAGTCTCCACTATAGAGACATTATTTCTCTCAATTACTTTTCCTGGCCTTTTGTTAAAGCATTTTTATGCTTTTATTTTTCTTGAGTATCCATGGAATATCCCTTCATCTCCACGTGAGTCAAATTTCCTATGTTTTTTCTTATTGAGAGTGAAACACTTACTTCGAAATATTAGAAAGTATTTCACTATTGGCTTCTTTCTGTAGCTCATCTCATATTGTTCCATTCCTTTATTCGAAAAAAATAGAGACCTCTTAAAAATTTATACCGATGTCAACACTACTTCCTTCCAAAACCTATCTAGCAGGTATTTTTATATAAGAATCGTTCTATCAATGTTGTTGATGATCCTATTTCTCTTCTCAAACACTCCATTCTGTTGGGGAGTTCTTACTGAGGAAACCTGATGCCTTATCTTGTGTTTCTCGAGATATTATTCCACCTGAATTTTTGTGAATTCCGTACCATTTTCAGTATGAGACTTCAGAATTTTTTGTCCATACATCCTTTCAAACCCCCTATGGTATTGTTTTAAGTAGATGAACACATCAGACTTATGGGTAATAACAAATACTCATGTCATTATTATATAGTCATCAATGAAAATAGCATAGTACCTCTTTTTGTCAATTTATCTTGGTCTGATAGACCCACAAACATCAGCATGAACCAATTCAATCACTATTATTGACTTCTTTTCCTTTTCCTTATATGTCTTTTCATTGATCTTCCCTTGTTGGCATGCATCAAATGTGTGAGTAAGATCATGTGATTTCTTAGGGAGGTCTCTTGCTTCATCACACTTTACCAGATCATCCAGGCACAATTGGAATTGAAGACCAAGATGTTTATTCTACAGCTTGTTTTCTTCCTCTATGTACAGAAAGCACACGTATTCTTCTCCACTTACAAGGTATTGATTTACCTTTGTTATTTTTCCCAATATAACTACTCCCCCGTATCTTACTTTGATGATATAAATCTTCTTAGTAAACCTTATAGAATGTCCTAAGTCACATAGTTGACTGAAGTTGATAAAATTGTGACTGAGGCCTTCTACTACTAAGATATCAGCACGTCTCATATCTTTACCCTCAAACCTGGAATTTTCTAAGCTAATAATCTTTATTCCTTCATCATTTATAAACTTTAAAACTCATTCTTTGTCATATTTTATGCCTGTAAAAAGATACTTATTACCTATCATGTGGATGTGCAACCGCTATCAAGGATCCACACACCAGAATGATCTGATACTTTAAGGGAAATTTCTGCCACCACTGCCTTCTTATCCTTTTTCTTCTTGGTCCATATTTTTTCATTCACACATGGCATAGATTGAGACTTCTAATCTTTTTTAGAGTATGATGGACCGACTTCATCTTTCAAATCTTAAAATATATTTCTCATTTACAACTCACCTGTTGGTTTATTGATCTACTACTTGCGATCATTTTGATTCTTCTTTAGAACATTCCTCTGTATGGTTAATGTATAATATCTAACCATGTGCCCAAATCCTCCGCACAAAAAACAGTGTCCTTCGAAATATATTCTAGAGAATCATTATCTGTTTGGATGCCACCTCTATTCTTATGCCCTTCGATATCTCTTGGCTATGGAACACACATACTGTGAATGTACCATATTTCACCAACTATAACACCTGATATAAGGTGCATTCCTTCATGTCACTTCAGCACTACTAGTTTTACCTTGGGATCTCTGAATATTCAGATTCTTTTTTGTGCCTAAATCAACCTTCAATCTCGGAATGGGTGCTTGCGGTCTGACTTCAATTTTCACAGCTTTTGATTTTGATCAAGCCCCCCATTAGCCTTAGCATATGAACATAATTGATGCTTCCTTTCTACTGACCCACTATGCTCCAATTTTAGCTTCTTGGTTTTTTTGAATGATATTCTTTCTTGATGTCCTAACAGGAGTCAAGAGTTTTTCTTGATCCTTAACATATTAAAAAAAAACAATTTCCCCTTCAACTATTTCAATACCCTTGATTTGATATTTCCTTATGTTTTTCAATCCATCAATCTCCCTTTTCTGTTCTTCAACCTTGAGTTTAAATTCAGAAACCTTTTCAGAACTCTCTACCCTAGATGAATTAAGGTTTTCAATTTCTTTTATCAGATCAGACTTCTCTTCTTTCGGTTGTTTCATGTAGAGTTTGGCGTCATGTAACACCTTGTTGGATTTCTTTATATTTTCTCTCTAAACATATATCTCTTCAAGAGCTTATTCTAATTCATCTTCCATGTCGACTCTTCATTGAATTTCTTATTCTTCTTCATCAGCATCGATTTATTCCTTTTTTTGAGATCTACCGACAACTTCCACCATAAAATTCTCTCCTCGATCTATGTAGTTATCTATCTCTTCAAACTCTTCAACCTCAGACTCATCTGAACTACCACATTCTTGTGTGAGAAGATTCTTTATCATAAAAAAATTTCTCTTGAATTTTTCTTACCTTTCACATAGGCCGAATTCTTCTTCTTTGAAATTTCGATTTCTTTATCCTCATCTTCTTGAAACTTTTTGGGACACCTTGCGGCATGGTGACTAACTTTTCCACATTTAAGCAAGCAGGTGGAATTTTCCCTTTGAACTTTCCTTTTCCTCTTTAAAGATTAGACGAAAGGAATGGCATCACCTCACCTGTCTCTTCTTATTCCTAAGAATATTCAATGGTGAGATTCCTCATGGCCTTGATTTCCACCTCTTTGGATTTCCCCTTTTCCATAGGATCATTATCATAATTTATCATTTCATATGTAACATGAGTGATATGTAGGTTTTCCAATGTCATCACTTTAGGGTCTTTATCTTCCAAAACTAAAATGTTCAGATTGAACCAAGGTGGAAGTTTCCTCAAGATTTTCTTCATAATACTTATGTCTTCAATAACTTATCCAAGACCTCACATGTCTTGCACTACAACATTTACCCTGTCAAATAATGCATCAACAAACTCATTTGGGTTCATTCTTAGATCTTCATACTTGTTCCACAACAATTGTAGATTTGCATCTCTAACATTTGAATCTCCTTCATATATGTTCAATAGTTTTTCCCATATAGTAAGCGATGTTTTGCATGAAATAACCTTCATATAGAGAGCATTGGGTAGGGATCCCCCAGAAGAATTGATCCCCTTAGCATCAAAATCTAATTCTCTTCACTCAACTTATGATAATGCACCACTATTAATATCAGTAGTTATGCCATGCATTACTGCTGTGAACACATATATTCCCAAAAACCAGAAGTAGTGTTTCATCTGATTCTTCCATAGCTAAAAATTGTTCCCATCGAAGATCAGAATCCCTTTTTGATTGGTGAAATCCAATTGGGAGAGAAACACTGATATCAACCTTTCACTCTAATACCAATTGTTAGTTCCACTAGGCTAGATTCCTTGAGAGGGGGGTAAATTAGGGTATGAAAAATTAAAACAATTTCCCCTTTTGATCTTATTTTTTTTCTTAGACAAATATCACTTCTCTCTCTTCTTTTCATTTAAGAGTATGAATGAACCTTAAAGCATGCTCAATATACAATAATTTTACTTGGTTCACCATCATTGGGATACATCTAAGGAGCATACACCAGCGATGTGTTGATGTACCAAATCCACTATAAGCGCACTAATGTTTAAGAGTTATAAGAGGACTCACTGTCCCTCCTGGTTTAAAACCATTCAAAATTTGAGAACTCACAACTCTATCGACTGAAGTGAACTCACTGCTTCTTTAGAAGATCCAATCATAGTTTATAGACTTGTAGGTATCTTCATTATCACTAATGAATGCATCCTACACTGTCTGTATATGCTCTTTTGAAGTCCAAAATTCATTAACTAATGAATACCCCTTCTCCCATGACCACTGGGAAACAACCAATGGGAAATAACTTTTCAAAGAACCCCACTTTGAGAAGCTCCCAATTTCTTGAATCTCAAACAAGACTTTGTGAAGTCCCTACCTCTTTGCGAAGAACACACCTTCGTAGAGATCACTGCTTCGCAGAGCACATTCCTTCAAAGAGCTCACTACTTTGTAGAGCACACGCCTTCATGAAGCTGGAGAATTCACAAAGATTAGGCCGTCATTAAGCTCAAGCAGTTGCAAAGAAAATTCCTTCATGAAGCTCCTGAAGCCAATGCAGAACACACCTCTTTTACGGAGCTATATTATCCGCCGTGAATCTCCTATATTTCACAAAGAACACTAAATCCGCAAGCCCCCTTCACGATTTGAGAGGAAAAATTATTTCTTGGAAAAAAATCTTTTTCTCTTGAGGGGGTTGAGGTCTATTTATAGGCAATTACACCGACCCTCAAACCTTCTGCATGAAGTCAACGCCTCATCAACTCAAATCGCGATACTCTGAAATTTCCACTGAAGTTCTCTCTATACTGCGAAGTACCATGATAATTTTAGGATCATAGAGCTCATCGTAATCATGAATATTTCCATCAATTACTTTTCACATTTTCCACAAAGCTCCACTCATAATGCCTTTCACCACCGCAATTCTCTTCAACACTACTATTCATGTAGCTCATTGTAATCACGTAGAACACCATGAACTATCTTCATGTATTCATGAAATCCATATAAAAAAGCCCATATTTGAGAAACTCAAGACTTTTCTATATTTTGATGATATCTTAAAGGAAATAAATATTTCAAAATTCTCACCAAACCCAAAATTTGGACCCCAAAAAATCTGCCAGACATTGGAAAAAAACACCACCTTGTATCTATTATTTTTTACCGCCTATAGAACTTCTCTTCCTTTGTCATTGTTCTTTGTCAACCTGAATTGTCAACAACATCTACGAAACATGACAATTCCATAGGAAAACTTACATTGTTAGCAAACACAAGCAACCCAAAAATGATGCAATGTTACCATTATGGATTTTTTTCGAACAATTTAAAGAGTCTTAACCACTTATATTTTGGGAGACCACACTATGATTCCTTCGGTCAATCCTCATTATAACTTTCTGATCCTCATCATACTATGATTTTGAGTTATTGAATATTTAATATAAATTAAATTTACTTACTGAATTATCTTCAATTTCTCTAGACTTCTTCTAAACCTAGATATTATGTGGTTTGTCTTTGACAGGCCTTGGTTATCCTTTGGTGAAACTAAGTGTTGGACTATGACTAATCTCTCACGATCAAAGGCATTGTTCCCTCTCTATTCCTTTCATTATTATATTTTTTCTTATTCTTGAGGAGTCCATGGAAGAATTTTTTAAGGTTTTACCAGTGTTTCATTAAGGTATTAAAGGGGTATTTTCTTATAAAGGTCTTAAAAAGATTTACTTTGGGTTTTATGGCAGTTGATCATCAATTCATTTTTATTTTTGTGATGTGATTCAAGAATCATATTTGATGTAGGGGATTCAAACTTTCTCCTTTTTATTTACTATATAATCGTGTAATTCTCAAGATTTAGTTCACCATGGATATATGGATGAGATTTGTCTAATTAAGATAATAATTTATACATAAATTAATAGTGGGAATATTTTTATCGAACATGCTTTATCTATTTTACATTATTATTTCTTATTGTTGATATTTTATTTGTGAATTTCATGGTATTTTGACTTATATAGACGTTGAAATGTTAAATCATGAAAAAATAGATATATGGATTAAATTACTTACTATAATGGAAAAATAAGAATATGATAATCTATTATTAATTACTGTTACTTGATTGGTTGTATTGTTTATGATTTTATGGATTAGATTGGGAATAATGAGGTTGTTTGGGAGATGGTGTGATTATAGTGTGTTATTTATTTTTAATTTCTGGATCCCTTGATATTTATATTGTATTTTAATTAATATGGTAGTAATGTAGGTGGCCTTATGTAGTTGTCTTGATATAGTTGACTTAAGGTGGTTGTGTAACTATATTATTACGATTTTGTGGAGAGGTTGATATGGATATGTGGTTTAATTTATTAAAATATAAAATATTTTTTCATATATCAAAATAAAGTTTGGAATGTGATGTGTTGATATAAATGATTTTAAAAAATTAATAAATTAAATCATGTCTGATCCATGAGTAGAAAATAAAAAAAATAATTACTGAAGTAGAAAAGGTTATTTTAAATTATAGTGTCTAGAATTAAATGTGTCATAATGAATGTAATTTTTCCGATAAATTATTAATGTGGGATTAATAATGAATTATTTAATGGGTTTTTGTGTAGTCAATGTGTGGTGATGGATGTGGTTGGTATATATCATTTTATAAGTGAAAAAAATTATTGATATGAGGAGGAAATGATGAGGTGAAAACTATATTTATAGTGTTGTTATTCTATAATGTTGATACTTAGGATGGATTTATAGGATATTATATATTTATCATAATTTTTTATTTATTATGAACCACCAAATTAATTGGGTAAACTTTTCAATGGATAAATATGGTTTTGGGTTTCAAGTGTACCGCCTAAAATATAGGATATGAGTGATAAAGATGAATAAATACTCCTCCTTACTCAATATATTTTCCAATTGTAGTATTAGTTATGATGGATTGAGGTTATGATATATTGGGATGTGATAGTGATGATGAATAGGTAGTGATGTAGTTACATGTATAAGTCATACATGAAGAGGAGGGCATGGGGTTGATGTCCTTACTGAATAATATTAGTCTCAATATGGTATATGGTTATGGTTATGTGGTAATGGTGTTATATATGACTATGATATGTGGTTGGAATGGAACATTATGTTGCTGTGGTATATAGTTTATGGATATGGTTATGTAATTGTGGCTATAATTTAGTTATATGGTATGCAGTTTATGAGGATATAACACTACAAAAAAAGTGATGATTAGAGTTGGGTTTTTATTGGTCTAGAGGAAGTTTAAACTTCCACCTAATTGTTTAATGGTAGTTTTTAAAAACTCTACTTATTTCATGGTCACTAGTCAACTGGAGATAATTTTTTTTGATTTATGGCGGTTTTTTAAACATCGTTTTTTGAAAATTTAGCAGTAGTTTGATATTTAATTAGTGGTAGTTTCATAATTAAAAAAAATCCTCTGAGAATATAAATAAAAATAAATTAACCACCTCAAAGAATTTTTTGATAGTTATGTTTAGCGGCGGTTAATATGAACCGAAGTTAAACACATAAAATAATATATGTTTAGTGACGATTATAATAAACCACTTATAAATTTGTTTTAATTTTTTTTAAAAATATTTAATAAAAAACTATAAATATAAAAAATGACATGCTATAAAATGAATCATAAATATATGATAAAACCATCCATCATACATCACATATCCACAATAATACAAATAACCAAAATCATCATAACCTAAGTCTCAGTCACCCCATATATAAACCGATACATCGTTCCTCAATATATAAATATAAAATATGTCCAATAGCAACCCAAAAACAATATACATTCATATCATGACCTCCACTACATCTTTCTATTTCCACATCATCTCATCAACTGAAAATTAACACATAATCTCATCAATTGTAACAAAAAATGAAACTTAAAATTAATACTAAACATAATAACTCATAATTAAAATTGAATAATTGATAAAATTTTAACATACCACAAAAACAAATAACCTTCATTTCTTCCTTCTAAATAATTCCGTGGATTGGAACAACCAACCTCTTTCCTACTGCCGATATATGAAACCTATAATGAAAACTAGAACATTTTGGAAAATAAATGCGAAAGATAAAAGAAATAGAATATATTCAGAATGTTACACAAAAAATTTGTTATTTTTTAATAAAATAGAAGAAATTTTAAAATAAAAGAAATAATATATAATGAAAAACACTTTGAAAACATAAACATAACTATTTAAGATAATATTTAACACTTGAAGCTCAAATGGGAAAAGTAAATATTTTAATTTATTTTTAAACCGACATATGGTGTGAATGAAATTTTTTTGATAAACAAATTTTAAATATTTTGATATTAGAGAAATTCCTATAATTAAAAAACTTCTAATCAGTGGTTGTACCATGATTTCACATTAATCTGAGGTCTTTTTCTGTGGTTTTGAACATTCCACACATGTTTTAGTGTTTTAGAAAACAAAAATATGTGTATAGAAATAATGGGAAAACCAACATTAATAATGAATTTCTTTCAATTCCTACATTTCATAATTAAATATATTTTCATTTCCACCAAATTTTAGGATAATCCAATGATTTTTTCCTTGTTTTGACTATTCCACACATGTTTTAGTGTTTTAAAACACTAAAAAAAATTTACATCCCTAACAGAAAAACTATCACCTGAAATGTTGTGTCATCGATTCCTATATTTAATAATTAAATCTACATCAGGTTTCCTTTAATTTTAGGACAATCCATTATTTTTTTCCTAGTTTTGACCATTCTATATATGTTTTACTATTTTAAAATACCAAAAATGTATTTACAACTATACCAAGAAAATATTCACTCAGAATGATATGCCATAAGTTCCTACATTTAAAAATTTAATATACATTCATTGTCCCATGATTTTCGGATAATCTAATGCCGTTTCCCTAGTTTTGACCTCACAACACTTGTTTTTAAAGGCTTTTATGCCTTTCATAAGTATTTACTGATTAATTCTGATCACACCACACATCAGATTGACATTTTTTCTATGCATAAACATGAAAAACAAATAATTAGTGGGGTTTCTTTTATTTTAGGACAATAATACATCATTTTATTGGTTTTTATTGTTTCACACACTTTTAGTATTTTAGAACAATAAAAATGCATTTATAGCCATAACATGAAAAACTTTATTCAAAATGGAATTCCATAATTTCTTATATTTTAAAATTAAATATAAGATCTTTTTACTCTAATTTCAATAAAATATGATGTCATTTTTATGGTTTTGACTTTTCTATGCACGTTTTAGTGTTTCAAAACACTAAAAACACATTTACATCCATTACGAGAAAACCGTTATTTAGAATGACGTGTTTTCGGTTCCCACATTTCTAAATTAAATATACGCTCATTTAACCCTAATTTTAGGACAATTGGACATTGTGTTCCTAGTTTTTGAACCCCCTAAAATTATTTTTGAAGGCTTATGTACCTTTCATAGTGATTACTAAGTAAAAACAGAGAAAAAAATCTCAGATTGTTTTCAAACTCATGGATAATGATCTATAATTTATTTTTGATAAGTAGAAATCGTCCACATGTCAATACAAACCAAGATGTGGTTAATATAACTTGAAAAGAATATTTTCTATATAAAAGTATCATATTAGTTTTTTTATGGATGTTATATGTGTTCTTTTCAAAGTCCATGAGTGTGAAATAGAGTCAGGGAAATCAAAATCAAAAAAACATCTAGAAATAAAAAATATAACACATTATAAGTATATTATAAAGTTTACTCATGTCTTTTAAATTAGTTATCAATGAATATCAAATTAATATTACCTTTAATTGAGCATCAAATACCTCATTTTTCAAGATATAAGAATATTCCTCTAAGATACTGATAAGCTGGAATCTTGTTTTTTTTGTTCTCATCATTTCTGCATTTCAAATGTTTTTGGTATATTAAAAATATAAATAAAGAAAAATATTAATCTTTTTACAAAAAAAAGAAAAACTAAAAAAATATATGTATATATGTGAAGAACATATCAATGAGAAGTCATAATATAATTTAATTACCAATTTATGAATTTAATTATCATCATCTACACTATCTTCATTTTTTTCAAACTCCATTGTGATTATTCCTTCATTTTAAACCTCTCTTGCAAGTTCTACCATTTTGATATTGTTAGGAAAAAACTGTTCAATATTTTATAGTTTACGAGGTTCACTATCACAAATCACCAATTTATCTTCATTTCCCATATCATATAAGTATTTTTTCTTTAAGTGTACAAAAACATTTCAACCTTCTTGTATATCATCATCCACATAATAAACCATATTATTTTTTGAATCCATGAAAAATGGACAATTCTCTGCACACTCACCGATATCCATCAAGCGAGGGAATTAGACAAAAGTAAAATATAATGAATCTTTCATTATACCCCAATCAATACTGACCCATTTTCATTTTAAAGATACAACTAAAAAATGACCATGATAGTTTACTGAAATTATATCAATCAACTTCTCATAGTACCCCTTGTCTATAAATATAAATACACCACTATTTTGAGTTTTGATGTATTTTTTCATGATACATTATATGAAACCTTAAGCCATGAATATTGCAGGCATCAAATCTCTTAGCTTACTTTATAGGACATCGATCCAAAAAAATCAAATCATTCAATATTTCATCTCAATTTTCAATATTCATTATCTTGACAAAAAGATATAAGTTGTTACTTTTAACATAGAAAAAATAACTACATGTCAACAACATTAAAATGAGTATACGTTTAAAAAATGGGATAACCATTCAAAAATATCTTTATTAATAGATTTTGTTAATTACATATCATTTCAAGCTCAACCACTTAGTTGACTCTTTGTTTATTGTCACAATTTTTCAATGAATGGATCTATAAAAACACTATCGGGTAGCACATATCTCTATGCTTGTACCAACTCCAATTTTATTAGTGTAAACTTTAACCCCTTTTCAATTGGTCATATAATAATTAGAAATATTGATGACTGATTTTCATAACTAGAATTAGTGGAGATGTTATCAGCACGTCCAAAATGATTGAATCTAGTCTCAATCCCATCCAAATACCTATAATAAAAGGTTAAACACTGTTCAAATACGAAACCTTCAGCAATAAAGCCTTTTGGTTGATATTTATTCATCACATATGATTTCGAATGAATTAAATATCTGATGAAAAAAATAAGAAATATATTAAAAAAAAATTATGCAATCATTTGATAAAATCAAATACACCAATGAAAATGAAAAAATATCAATGTACCTCTCAATTGTATACATCCATCGATAGTGTATCAGTCTACAAAGTTTAGCTTCTTCAACCAGATTATCTTATAAATGAATCATGACTGTGAATAATAAAGGGTGAAATAACATTTGTAATTGACATAGTGTCAAAACAATTCTTTTGTTAATTTTATAAAGCTCAGTTGAATTTAATTTTTTTTGCACAAATATCTTAGAAAAAGGTATCAAACTCAACTAGAACTGCTGTTAAATTTTAAGGTAAAGTATTATGAAAATACAATAGTAATAACTGATCCATAAAAATATGTGAGTCATGAATTTTAAATCCATGTAACTTTCAATGTTTCAAGTCAAATAATCTTGATATGTTACTTAAATATCCATCTGGCACTTTTACATTCTATAAAGATTGATGAAATTCGTCTTTCCCATGATTTTTCATTGTATGAATATCCTAATGATAATTTATATTATCATTTTACAAAAACCCACACTTTATATTAATTGAATCTAAATCCTTATGGGCATTAAAAAGATCCTTCGATTTACCATACTCATTAAGTACTATAAAAATTACATTATAAAAGATATTCTTCTTAATATGAATTACATCAAGATTATGAATTATCAAATTAAACACTCAATAATAAAGTTTAAAAAATATACAATTTTTATCCTATTATTGTGTTCGAGATACTTTAGATACTGTATATCACACCCATTTCCCCTTCTTTAAACAGATGACATTTTCAAAATTCTTCAGTGAAATTCATTAATTATACTAAGATCTCTGAATCAGATAACATATTTGGTAAATTTATCATTTCAATATCAACATTGAATCTTATCTTGTTAAACATGATTTTATGAGAAGTATCAATAAATTGATGATGAAATATAAAACACCATTTTCTACTATGAGGTAATCATTGTGGTTTAAAATAAAAATTAAAAACTGGAAAATGAAAAATAGTTTGAGTGTTCCAACCAGATAAATTTCTTAGTCTAGGAAAGTCACTAATATCCACATTAAATAAGCACACATTTGGAATAGTTGTCTCATTGAAGCATCATATGTTTCCATGATATCCTACCATAATTCTTTTAATTATTTGACTAAATGTTGAAGGTATACAAAAATGTAATTTCTAGCCATTTTATTTCCAGGAATAATCATTTAAATAATGAAATAAGTCTTCTTAATACACATCAAAGTAGGTATATTATCAGGGATTAAAACAACTATCCGAATGCAATAATTAGTACTTAATGTACCAAAAGGGTTAAAACCATCCAAAGATAATCCCAAACATACATTCCTATGATTTGAATAAAAATTTAGATATAGTGAATCAAACCTCTTCTATCTTGTGGAATCTTTTGGATATCTCGTCAAGCCATCATTACTATCCTAAAAATGACACTTTATGTTGTCTGGGGTCTTAAACAACATGAATAATCTTTTCAAGCATGGTTTTAGCGGAATGTAATGTAATACCTTTGCAAGGTGTTTTCTTATTTTGTTTTTCCTAGTGTTTCATTGATTTATACACTCAATATTTTTCATTTACTTCCATATTATTTTATAAAATATTTCAAATTCTTCTTTATTGAACTCTTATCCCCAATAAATCATGTAATCATTAGGGCATGCATGCATATTTCTATAATCAAGTCCAAGTTTGTTGATGCCTTTATGCATCTCAGAGAATTATGTAGGGATCTTAGCTTTACTAAATGCATCTTGAAGAAACACTAAAATCATAGAAGTTAATTTTTCGATAATTCCAAAAAGACACTTGATATGATACAACTTAAGTAGAAAGTAAAACTTTGAATACTTTGCACACAATACATACTGTTCTTGATTTTCATCTTCAACTAATTCATAAAAATCAATTTTATAGTCCTTGAAGTTATGATAAAGATTAACCTACTCAGGATCAACAAAATGTTCTATTGATCTATTGAAATCTTAGACATTGTATTATGCAAAATTAAATGCTTCATTTAACAAATTTAGAACATAATTATTTTATGCTGGGTCACTTTGTAGTTCGTTGATAGTATTTCCATTATTTTGAGTTTCTATAACATTTGATTTACCATTCAAAATCCAACATACATATCAAGTAGGAATACATTTCAATTTAAAATTATCATATACTTTGTTTCTATTCAAACATCACATTAATTTACAATCAGGACATTGAAATTTTATTCTACCATGCACTGATTGGTTTTTAATTTCAAAACCTAAAAACTCTTCCGATCCCTAGACATACTGTGGTGTGTTTCAAGGTAAATTAATCCTACTTTTATCAATATGTATTGAATTATATTCTCTATATATATTCAACTATAAATATATAAATTTTTAATAAAACCTATACAATAAAAATTAAAGAAGAATCTATATGAGTTAGAACAAGACTAAAGAACATGATATTTGAAGTTATATACATACATGAAACAATTAATTATTTAACGATGGAAGTTTGGAAAACAACCTCTAAATTAAATAGGATAAATAAGTATCAATTTATGATTTTTTATATGTAGATGATATTATTTTCATGGGAGAAAAGGATAATGGTTCATTCTACCTTAGTGTTGTAACAAAGGGGGGTTCATTGCATTGAAAAATTAACTACATAGAAAAATGTACGAACCAATTCCCATGGTCTAACTAAGACCAAGAGAATCCCTTTAAAAAAATGAATTCTTAGTACACTTTATTGGGATATCACACACTATTGGATGGATAAAACTGATAAACATAGAAGTTTTAGGTTGTTATATGTGCTTATACTTCATCCTACCATTTATGATCATTTTATATGTGCACCTAAATTTTATGAACAACTATCCAAGGATGGGAACCTTTTAATAGACACACACCACACCTTAAAAGTTAGTTATTTTAAAGAAAAATATTTAAAATTATAAAATTTCTCCAAAGTGATAAGTAATTATTCTTGAAAGTTAGTCATGTTTTTGGAATTATTACCAGGTATCTAGTGAATGTAGTGGAAGGTTATGTTTGATAGATTAATACATGTATTTTCTCTCCCTATTTATTTTCATTTTTACTATGTAGGATTAGTATTTTTATAATGTAAATTTTTTATTATACAATTTTGATCCATGAATATTCTACTCCAGCTAAATTTATTAAATTAGGGAATAAAATTTTAACTACAATCCCTATATTCAAAATTTATTATTGAATAAAAATGAAGGAAGGATAAATGAATTAAGTTAATCAATCTCTTGGAGTTTAATAAGTATCTCAAAGAGGATAACTAAGGAAAAAAACTTAGGGTGTACAATTCACATTAAATTATAGCGGTATAACAAGTGTCATTATGCCAGAAATTATTGTTAACAAATTCAAGATAAATCAATAAATTTAAATTATTTATATTATAACTAATAAAATAATTATTATGGACGAATGGTACAAGATAATACACTTTGATAAACCTATTTATAAATTTTACTTTGAAAAATCAAATACTCAATCATCATAAAGTCACTATATTCAAGGTAACCCAACATTAGTTCTATAAAATACATACACATCGTTGGAAGTCATGAGTTTTCGTTAAAAATTATTTTAAGAACCAAAATAAATTTTAAAGTCATGAAATCACATAATAAAATACATTAAAATATTTTATCAAATGTTATATGTGCATGATAGTTGAAAAATAAATTTAAAATACACGTTTTCATATAAAAAAACTTCATATTAAATTGAAAATAAGTAAAACATGGTTTCCCTTTAAAATAGATATATATAAAAATATAATAATTTAATTATGAATCTAAAACCTATCATAATGAGGAAATAAACCAGTGTTTATTAATTTAATGATATATGAAATAGAGAAAAACAATATCTTATCTACCACCTCCACAATGTGGGACAATAAATCACCCAAACATGGCCAAAGAAGCCTTAAGTAGCTAGGAGTAAGAGAAATAATCCTGGGATAGGGAGGTTAGAGGGGGGTGGTAGCATCACCTATGGGGAGAAGAACCATTGGGGGGCGGTTGGAGGGGGTTTTGCATCACTTCCAGGAATAGGGAGGTTGGGGGGGTTACAATGTTCAGGGTCACTACTGAGGAAGGAGGTCAGAGGGGAGGGGGGTTACATCACCACCAGGAAGAGGGAGGTTATAGGGGGGTTCTGCATTGTCTCTAGTAAGAGGGGGTTGGATGGGGTGTTTTTAGGGGTCAAGGTCGCCATTGAGGAAGGAGGAGGGAGGTCGGGGGGGGGGGGGTCGCGCCGCCACCAGGGAGAGGGATGTTGGATGGTGGGGGGTTTTTGGTTCGGGGTCATGTGGGGAGTGGGGGAGTATAGGGTTTGGGGTCAGGTCGTGCATAAGGAGTGTGGGAAGGGGATAAAATATGGGTTTTAAAACATTTTGCAGCATTTTAATGGAAACAAATACGAATTATTAAAATAAAAAATATATAACAGTGGTTTAACAAAACCAAAAATATATTATTTTTTTAAACTACATTTATTTTGTTGTGGTTAATATAATGATCTCTAATAAACCACCACTAACTAGTGATTATTTTGTAGTGTAGTCAGTATGATGGTTCCAGGATGTATTTTGTTGAGGATAGAGGGTGATTAGTTTAATGATTAAGCAGGCATGGGGTACCTTTCTGTATATATTATTTTATTATCATGTTTCTATATTATGTGTGGAATTAGTGAGTGTGACTTGGTGAGATTGGGTGGTAGTTTACCTCATATAGGCAATAATTTAGTTTCAATATAAATTCATGGAGGATTTAGTATGATTCTTCCATATTTTCATAAGATAGTTTTGGACGATTTATACTGAGTATACCTGCATGTTCACCCCTATATATATATGTATATGTATATATATATATATATATTTATATATATCTGTGTGTGTGTGTGTATTGTTTATATATATTTATAATAAAGTGTTTTTGATTGACTTATACATTACTATCTTGTGACATGTATTTGGTTGGTGTTTGTGGAGTTTCTATGTAACAACCACAATTTGAGGCATTTTCTTATATTATATTGTGTGTTTATCTCTTTGAGATATATTTTAGGAGGTGGTGGAAGGGACTGGAGGTGTTCAAGGAGGATAAATTCAAATGTGAGATGGATTTTTTTATAAAATTAGTTCGTAGTTTGGAATTAAATTGATGACATGAATGATTTTTGTTAAAAGTTTAGAAGAATATGGTTTATGGTCATTCCTAACTTGAATCTTGATTCATTAAATAAATAAATTTTTAGGATTTTAAGATTGAGGTGATTTTAGTTTTGATGGATGGTGAATCCCAAAGATTAATGGTGTGGATTCCTCAGTCAAGTCATGAATTTTATCAATTCCAACCTATTTATATTTTCTAATTACCATTCTAGTCCAAATTTATCTTCCTTCTCCCCCTATAACCATAGTTTCTCTATATCCAGTTTTGGTGGTTCCCTTTGATATGGAGGCTAATTTTATCATATTTTAGTGTTTTAGACTTAGGAATCAAATATATGAATGTTTTTCTTCGTTTCTTCCTTCTTGAATCTCTCATTTTCCCTTGGGAATAACTCTAAATTGGGATTTCCATGATCAAATTTATGGTTAAGGTCATTTATTGATGGAATTTATTTAGGATTAATTGATGTAAAGTGAGAATAAAACTGGATTTAACTAGGCCTTCATGTGATTCTTTGAGAATAGAAACTATTTTGAGGTAGGTTCATTCTCTATCCCCACCTTCTCCTAAAAATTGAAGGCTTAGATTTCATAATTAGGTGTTTATGTTTTTTGATGGGTTTTTTAATTTATCAATGAAAAGACCCCTTTTTTATTCATGTATTTAAATTGTGAGTTTTGGGTGATTCCCACAAAATTTTTGGTAAAAATATTAAAAGTATAAAACATTTTCAAGTAAATTTTAGGTGTGAGACCTTGGAATACACTTGGGTTTCATGTGTTCATATTTCATTATATGAAGCTTTTTGGTTCATAATTGGCCACCGATGTTGATGGGGAACATTTTATTTCACATCTAAGTGACTACTTGAGTTGAAGTAAGATTTTATGCTTATGATTTATAAAAAATTAATGTAGGTTTTCATTTATGGGTGTGTGCGTTCTAGATTTGGTTTTCCAAATGAAATAATTGTTTATATTTTTTAAAGGAAATTTTGGAAAAAACTATTTTGATATTCACTCTTCAAATTTTATATAAAACATTGAGGAAAATAGTTATTGTCCTTGTAGAATGCATGGGAATTATTGGGGATTTTTTATTGATATGGTATAATCACCCCATCCATATGAAGTTTGGTGCATATGTTGACATTGTTTATCATGATATTGGTAAATAGATAATTTCTTACTTCACTAGTGGAGAATTGTGATGCTATGATCATTTTCCATTGGAGATTGAGCTTGGGAGTTAGTTTATTATTTTAATTCCATGTGAGGACACCTTTGTTCCTAATGTTTAACATGTTCTAAAGTTGTGGTTTTCTATTTTATACTATATTATGTTGCTACTCTAATATTGTTCCGTATTTTTATTATTGAGTTATATTGGGTTACTTTAATGCATTAAAAATGTTTTGTTATTATTGTATCATGGTTTTCTATAGGTTATGTTAGTATATACCAGAAAATTACTCCCTAACATTTTATTTATTCCTATAGTGTTATATTCTAGACTTTGGTGTCCAGGGGAATGTCACTAAATGTTAGTGATATTTTCATTATTCCCAAGCCAATGGGTTGGTGTTCAGATATTAAAAATTTTATCAGTTGGGTTTATCCATAAACCGAGATGGTATAATTGGATATAGGATATGTTATAAATATAAATGTATAGCGTAAAAAGGAATATCTGACCTCTTTATTATGAACTTCATGTTTCCTACATTGTATGGGTCTAAAAAGGTGTCCTTAAACACCTATATGAGTGTCATCACCTCATCCTTGTGATTATAGATGTTGAGTATATAGTATTACACATTCATAAGGAGATATTATAATAGGACTTCATTATCCAGATTGTATTTGTAAATTTTTGGAAAATGTTTATGATAATTTCACTTGTTATGATTTGGAATATCATAAAACTTTAGATACTTTTTTTATTTTGAATAAGTGAACCTTTTATGATAACTTTAAAGAGATAGAACCTATCTTAAGGCCTATAAATCCACAAGAAGAGTCCATGGAGAATGTGGTTAAACATGATCCATAAGTGAATTCATAGCTTGTTCAAATAATTCTACACATATTCCTAGTTATAAGAAGAAGAAATCTAACTGAAGAAGCAATACATGTGGACAGTTCAATGGAATTTAAAATGAAAAACCCATTCATCTTTCATGGGGATTTATGAATAGAATATATTATGGTATGTATTGGTTACATGAATATAATTTTTTATTTTCTTTGAACTCTAATAAACTTTAAGGTGAAACTAGCAGTACACATGCTGAGGGATATCACTTGAACATGGTGGGATTTATTTTTTTAAAACTAAACATGACTAATTAATTTCTTGTAAGAGGAATTATTTAACAAAAAATTATATCTACATACCTTCAAAGTGACTAGAATGATATAATTTTTTAGTCTAAAGAAATAAAATCTATTAATGGTGGAATGTGAAGCTATGTTTATGAACTCTATTCATTTATATTTAGATGAGGATGATAGAAAGTACCCGATATCATGTACATTCATGTCTATAATATGACAAAAAAATCACTCTATGATAGTTGTGTTATGTATTAATAATTATAAAAAATAGTGAATATAGTGGCAGTGGTAGAATTGGAAATCCTTAGGAATGATGGTGGAAGAAAAACTTATGTCCCTGTATGCATGAGTGGGAACTACAATGTTGGAAGATAAAAAAAGTGTTAGACCAAATCATAGGTAAGTAAGTTACTACATAATCAATCCATGATATCAATTTATTTTCCTCTATGAAACAATAACAAACTATGATGTCTCCAATGTGGTTTACTGGAAGACACAAAGAGAGGTTGTATGACATTGCCTTGGAATTTTTATATATGTTTTAAAATGGGAAATATCCAATATTATTATAATAATACTCCGATTTCAGCTTGTGGGAAAAGTTCTAATGTGTCTCAGGCCTCCCATTTATAGAAAAGATGATTACATCAGAACAATTCACAACCCTATAAGTAACACCCCAAAATAGTAAAAAAATTATATTTGATTATACAAAACACACAAATCACCAAGAATGTGAGAGAATATAATATAAAAATAATTTATTTTTTATTTTTTATTTTAAATGTATCCAATTTAAGGAACACCGAGTTATCTTGCGTTACACATAAGAGCAACTTTCTTCAAAATCTTACATTATAAGCAAGACCAAGTTTTAACGAACAAAAATGCATTATTAAAATATTATTGTTTCAAATAATAAGACTTAAACTAGCCGTTAAATTAGTGGTTATAAATAGCATTAACTGACCTATGGAAATCTATGGTTTACAAAAATATAAAATGAATTCATCAGTTACAAATTAATTTGAAATGAATATGAAAATCGATTGATTATAAAGGAAAATATTATTGTTTTCATACTCACAAATATATTTTATCCTAATAAATTAAATTAATTACATTTATTGAGTGATATTAATGTGATATATATTATATATTCAATCAAATATTTTTTATATTCATCCAATATATTGGATAGTCTTAGGATAAAAACAAACACAGATTTATGCATAAAATACTATATTTTTATTAATCCATTTTTCCGACTTTTAGTGGAGAACCCAATTTAAATAAAATTTCTACCATTTTAAATATTATATATGCCAAAATAAACTTTATATTTTCCATAAAAACATAAAAATCATCTTACAGTGAATTTTTTGTAATTTTCTATGAAGTTTCATTTTTTAGTGAATGGTTAAAAATACTGAATTTTAATTCAAAAGTACATTTTTATCTAATTTATTTATAGGGTTAAATTACATTTGGAATTTTTTTAAAGTAAAATTATATCAAATATATATAAATTAATCCAATTTAGGTCATTGGGATCAATTTCACTTTTGAAACTGAATGTAAAAACTTATCATTCTTTTGAACATTTTAACTTTAAAAACCTGCATTGTCGTCCCGCCTGTAGGATGAATTTTAAATTAATTTCTACCAATTATATGATTAGAATTTAGAAAAATAGATTCTATATTTTTAATAAGCATAATTTATAATTTATAATAACACCAAATTATTTTTTGACCAAAATATTAGTGAATGTAATTAAAATTAATTACAACAATTAGTGTTAAATTAAGATTAATAAGGAACTGAACCTTAACCTTATGAAAAAACACAACATATAAACATGTAGAAAAGATATTTTATGGCCATATATTTACCCTATATATATTTAATCTAATTTTTTCCATCATTGGATCCACTTTAAACATGAAAAACATGGTAGGATTTTCTTTCTCAAAATATTACAAGAGTGCCACTCCTGTTCCACTATAAAAGGCCAAAACTTCTACCCATTCATCACACCTCTCAAACCACTTAGGTTTGGATAATTTTTTTGAAATTAAATTTCCAAAATCCATCCCATTGACCTTTAATTACCCCTTTGTGAAGGAATACTTCCAAGGAATCCCTTTGGTATACACCAATAGGAGTGACCCAGTTTTTAAGGAAATACTTTGCAACAATCAATTTTCTTTCAATAACTTTTACACCACCTAAAATAATCTTATTACAAGTTAATATAATATCACAAATATCCTAAATATATTTATATTCTTTATATTAAGGTTTCTACTTAAAATAGCACACACTTCAATCAAAAGGGTAATAGACATACTGTTTATGTGAAAGGCGAACTACAGCCTCACGAAACGATGATTGTTAGTTCTTTCTTTACTACCTATCATGGTGGTTATTATGATGAAAAATATACTTATATTTTATATAATGATATTTATAATATAAATTTTCATCTCTAGTTATTTTATATCACATACCTCTAAACATTCCATTTTGCGTAAATATGATAACATTGCTTGTGGAAGTGTGGACTACTGCCCCCTCAATGCGATGTGATTCATTCACGTTATACACAGAACATATTAATTATTATATTAATAAACATATATGAAATACATTACAAAGATATAATAATTTAATTATAATATACTTGAGTATACATATCTTTTAATTTTCATTCTTTTAAAATACGACAGTGAAATGAAAGTAGCATTCATGCGTATGTACAACCTACCATCTCTATGAACAGTGCATTCCATTTCCTATATATAATTATTTTATATTATTATAAATATATATATATATAGTGATTATATATGATAATTAAGTCATGATTTACATTCTGTACATGATTAAACCATGATCTAATTAATGATAACAACAAGTAACACGTTAAAAGTTACTCAATAAAACTGCGCAATTAACACCTGCAATAGTGAAATTAATGAAATTTTGTCAAAAAAATTGGTAATGAGATATTATAAGAAGTTAATATATGTAATTATAAACATTATTATTGTTATTATATTTTTTGGTAATATATTTTAATCCACTATATAGGAGTCTAAAGACCACGCAACAAAAACGAAGGATAAGGTAAGGGATTCTTGTCTTACTTTTCATTCCATGAGGGATACATAATTTAAAATGTTTACATATTTTTTGTGGTGTATATACCAAAAAGTTTGATACATTTTGTCATGAATTATTTTATATTCATGTTATTATAATTTTCACTTTGTATCGTCTCTCCTAAGGAGTTTATCATGAAAATTACCAAGTGGGAAAAATTATTTTTTTTAATATGACTTTCTTTTGTGATTATCAAACTTCTCTTTAGAAAATTAATTTATTGTAATAATTTATCATTGGATATTTCCTTAATTCTTGGGTGATGGATATTATTACTTCCTAAACTATATACAATCTTATATAATTTGTTTACTTTGATAGTTATTTGATTAACTGGGAAATTATTGATAAATCTGTATTTCTCATTTAATACAGTTTTTTGATAAGGAATATTATATAATTTGATTATTAAATATGAGGAATGATTTGGATTGGAAATTATGGGTGGTTATATGACTTTATATATCCACTATATTCATTAATAGGTTCAAATGATATAAAAATATTGGCCAAATTAAATGGGTTTTTATCCGTTGTTTCAAATTGTCTTGTGAATGGTCTTGATGATATAGGTTTTCATGTGGCTCAAACATGACATACCTTAAGAAATTATTTACCTCATTTAGTTTAAAATTATATTCATTGATGAGATTTTATGTTGACATATCTATAGATACATTTAATTTTCACTTCATTGATTAAATGGCTTGTGTTTTAGTTTCTTACCTTGCCATATTGATTTTTCCTTATACAGTTACTTGAATGTCATCTGTTATTATGTATTTAAATTTACATGTTAATTTATTCCAATTGATTCACTATTAATTCTATTTTACATACCCTTAATGAGAATTTGAGATCACTTTTATTATGTTTCCTTTCCCTAGTTTTTGAATAAGAAAATTTGTATAAGATTTCAAGGAGGAAATTTATTTTCTTTTTAAGTATCATATTTGTATTTACTATTTACCAATATATTATTAGTATCCTATATGTTATATGTATTTCCAATACTACTAAAATGATCGGCCCTTCAATATTTTTTTCTTTGTAAACATTCCTATGTAATAAAATAATTCAGCGAAACCAGACTTATGGGGTCAGAGTGTTACACTAGAACTGATCAAGTTAGGGTGAATCCATAAACACATTGAAACCTCAAATGGTTCAACATCACAAGGGAAGTAAGGATTACTAATATTGAGATTTAATGTTGATGTATTATGTTGAGTATATTTTTATAGAATAAAAACCAGGCCCCCTAATGGTATGAGGTACCATATTCTAAACACCACTGTTATACAGTTATTGTTTGATATAATCGCATCCCATTCATTCATGTATTATCACATGGTAATTAAAATGGGGATGAATGTAAAAATTATTTGATATATAATAATCATTCACACACCTTTTAAGAAATAGGACTGTAATGGATATTATTTTGAAACTCAATCTATAACCATAAACCAATTTTAGTTTGTTTGAGACTGTAATTTTTTATAAATGGATATATTTTATTTAATCCTAGGCGTAGGCTTATTATATGATTTCAAATATTATATTGATTTCGATGTTTAGAGAGTTAGTTTTACAAATCTTTTTGGACCAACACATTTTTTTAAAGGGGATTGGCATGTGAATGGTAGAATAGAAAAACATTTAGAACTAATGGTAATAATTTTATATTATCTGTTTAATGTAGTAAATTTTGGGACTAAATATGAAATTAAAACCAGATATTTTCCTATAATTATGATCAATATCTTCATATGTTTCCCAAAAATTTATTTGGTTTACCACCAAAAAGAGAAGTGTAAATTTTCATTGATCTCCTTTTGGGGAAAAATACTCTTTCACTACCATCATATAGAATAATATTAATTGAATTACATGGTTTTAAAATCTACCAAGATGAATTAAAATGAAAAGAATCATCAGACCAAGTACGTCACCTTGGGATGCCCGAATGATATTTATAAATACGATAGATGGATCATTTATTATCCATGGAATATAGTATACTAAATCATGTTATGATTAAAAATTCATACACTCTTCCTTGAATTGATGATATATTTGATAAATTAAAGGGATCCAAGTGGTTCTTTAAAATTAATCTATGCTTAGGTTACCACTAACTCTGAGAACTAGAAGAGTATATCATAAAGATGTATTTTCAAATCCAATATAGTCACTATGAATACTTAGTCATTCCCTTGGGTCTCCAAAATGAACCTGTAGTTTTTATAGACTTGGTGAACCATATATTTCAAAATTACCTTTACTCATCTATGTGGGTATTTATTGATGATATATTATTATAATCTTAAAACATAATTAACCATGAAAAACATATAGATATTATTTTGAAAACATTGCGTAATCACTGATTTTTTGATTAATTCTCTATGTGTGACTTCTAGATATGGGAAGTTTGTTTCAATAGTTATGTTATTTCTAAAAAAAGAATATCAATTAACCCCTAAAATATTAAATCAATAATTTCTTGGAAACTTCATAATAATATATTTGAGATATGAAGCTTTATGGGATTAATAGGCTATTATCATTGCTTTGTCATAGATTTCTGAAGACTCAATTATCCTATGAAAACAATGATAAGGAAATATACTCCATTTTAATAAAATGATAATTTTCACAAATCATTTTAGTATTTTAAGGATCAACTTACTTATATACCTATCCTCATTTTTAAAAATCCAATACAAGGATACATGGTATATTTTGATTCATCTAGATATGGATTGGTTTGTTTTCTTATGTAGGGAGACAATTTCATAGCATATAGATCAATAAAATTGCAAATACATGGAAATAATTATCTAATGTAGGACCTAAAATTGGATTTGTAGGTCCATATGATAAAAACATGGTGTCAATATCTTATTCATGAAATTTTCACTATATTCCTAGATCAAAAAATCTTGAAACACATTTCTCAAAAAGGGATTTAAAACTAAGGAAATGAATATGGATGTAATTTCTCTAAATTATTGACTTAAATTTGGTGTCTTTACTAAGGAATGAAAATTTTGTGGTTGGTTATTTGAGTTTGAAGTCATATAACTAAGTGGTTAGAAAGGATCAGGACTATTGACACCTTATGAGAGTAATTACTAACATGAATTTGGATTTTATGAAACAAAATTAGGATTTTGTTTTCTTTCTAGTTACTCTTTTTCCTATGTTAGTTGAATTGGTTCAAGAGGCTTACCAATTAGATCCTAATTTCCTTAATAATAGGTCAAACATCAATGGTGGGGAGACTATTAAATGTTGGAAAGTGGGTTCAAAGTCTATGTTTTTCTTTTGATAATGGATTTTTATTCATCCTTTATTCCAAGATAAAATCCTTTTTTCATATCACATTCTATAAAGGCATTCCATCAGGGAATTCAAAAAACGTAAAATGTAATGAAATATCATTTTTGAGGGTCTAGAATGAGGAAAAATAAATTTTTGTATGTCATGTGATGTCTCACCTACCAATTGGTGAAGGATTAACACCAAAACCCATCTAATATATTACAATCTAATCCTATACCTATATAGAAATGGTATTAGACTTCCATAGACTTTAGTACCAGTATATCATTGGCTATTATAAAGCTTAATACTATTAGAGTGATTGTGGACCTAATAACTAATTTGGAACACTTAATTATAATTTTATGTTCTAATATAATATAATATTTGGAAAACCCTATATCCTCTAAGTGGTAAAATTATATAGAGTGATATTTTCTATTATATTTGATCTAGATCCAAGATTCCCCTCAATGTTTAAGCAGTCCTTACAATGAGACCTTCGAACCTAGTTAACCATGAGAATACTATATCATCCCCAAATGGATGGAATACCAGAGTATACTGTCTAGATAATGGAAGAAATGATCCAAGATTATGTCATGGATTTTGGGGGTTCATGGGAAGATCATTTATCATAAGTGGAGTTTTCATATAATAATTGTTATTAGGACAAAACACATATGTCTCTGTTTGAGGCATTGTATGACCTCCCATATCTATCTCCACTTTATTAGGTAAAAATAAGATAAAATTCAATAATAAGACCGATCCTTTCACATTATATGAATTATAAGACACAAATGATCATGAAATAGATGGAAATAGACCAAATCCATCAGAAATATTATGGAGATCATATTTGTTTCCAATTAACCTTTTTCTATTGGTGATAATGTTTTCTTGAGAGTTTCTACTAGGCTTAAAAATTATCATTTGGAAAATCAGGTAAAGTTGAATCCTCAATACATAAGACCATTTGAGATACTTGAATTTATTGGACATGTGTCTTATCTGTTGTATTTACCAATAATATTCAACTCAGTTCATAATTTATTTCATGTATCTCAATTGAATATGAAACATCCCAATTCTATCTATATATTTCAATGGGAACCTATCAATATTGATCTTATTTCTATATTATACATGCACCCACCCATATGTTGGGCCGAAAAGATAACGCCTTATATAGAGAATTCATTTATTTGGTCTGGGTATTATGGAAACATAGTGAAATTAATGGGGATATTTGGGAATGAGACACGTTTATGTTGTAGAAAAGGGTAGAAAATTTATAAGTTTCTCAAAAACTCTATTTTCATGGGGATGAAAAGGCCAATTGTGGGGATAATTTCATATCCATAGTTTTAGGTATTTTATAATGTAATTTTTTATTTTTAATAGTTTAATCTATATTGTTGGAGTTAACGGAAGGGTTTGTAGGTTTTCAAGGATGTGGAAGTCAAACTAGACCAAGAATTTGGTTGTATGAGGAGTTTATAATGTGAAATTTAGTTAAAATGTGAATTTATTTTGGAAATAATTCATCTAAATATGTTTTATGGTCATTCATAATGTGAAACACGATTCACAATGGGAATTAATATCTGTGATTTTAAGGATGATGTGCCTTGATTTTTAAAGGATCGTTAATCCTAAAGATTCACAACATGAATTCCTCAGTCACACAATAAATTATGTGAGTTCTAGAAAATTTATTATTTCTAGTTACCCTTTTGGTTCTCATTTGACTTCCTTCTTTCCACTTGAACTATAGGATCCATCTAATAAATTTTGGTGGTTCTATTTGATTCAAAGGACAATTCGCTAGGACCTTAGTGCATTGTATCTAATAATTGAAGGAAATAATTGTGTTCCTCCTTCTTCCTCCTTGAATCTTTTATTTTATCTTGGGAAGACTATGGATCTGTATTACCATTCCTAGATTTAAAGATAATGTAATGTTTTTAAGGAATTTATTTTAGATTTTTTGAAGGAAATGGAGAAGATAAGTTGATTTATATAGATCAACATGAGATTCTTTGAGAATGGAAACCGCTTTGAGGTAAGTGGCTTATCTATCTCCTCATTTTTTCATAGATTTTTATGGTTTTGATGTCTAAACTAAATCATCATTCCTTTTTAATGGAACGAATTTACTAATTCCTTGTTAATTTTTTTTAGGTATTTAAATTGTGACTTATGGGTGAGACCCACTAAAAGTTAATAAAATTATTGAAAGAATGAAAGGTTTTTAAAGAAATTTTGTGTGTGAGACCTTTGCACACACTTGGGTTTTTTGTTTCAATATTTTATATTTCAAAGGTTTATTGGTTGATACTTGGACACTAGTGTTGATGGGGCATAATGGATTATAAAACCAAGTGATGACTTGATTAAGATGGATTTATTTCCCTCTAAAGCTAGGAATATTCAAATAAATGTTACATGAATGGGTGTATGGGTTCTATATTTGATATTACATATATAAATAAATTTTTACACTATTTTTTTGAAGTTAAATTTTAGTAAAAACTATTTTAATATCCACTATCCTTGTTTTATATTTAACAGTGAGCTAACTTGTTATTGTCCTAGGGGTCTATAGGTGATTTTTTAAAGAATACCTACTAATTCAATATACTTACCCCGGAATATAAGCCTTTTTGTGTGTGAATATTTGTTTATCATGATATAGTTAATGAGAATATTTCTTACTACACAAGCAGTTCTTTGTGATTCTATGATCATTGTTTATGAGATATGTATACTGAGACTCATTCAAGTCTTAGTGTTTTTGTGGTTCCACCTTGGTTCCTCATTTCTTGCATGTTTTGGATTCATAGTTTTCAATTTTATAATATCATATACTGCTACTTTGATATTGTTTATTATTTTGGATATTGAGTTGTATTAGGTTGCTTTCATGAATCATATAGTATTTTATCATTATTATTCCATGGTTCTTTATAGGTTGTGTGTGTGTAATGGAAAATAATTCCCCAAAATTTTATTTATTTACTTATAATTAATTTCTAAACTTTTTTTTGTCTGGGGTAATTTAACATAATGTTAGTGGAATTCTGGTCATACCAAAGCTAATGGGTTGGGGTTGAGAGGTTATATGCTACAAAAGAAGTTACTTATTTTTAGTATTTATTTAGATATGTTTTTATATATTTATTTTCATGAATTATGAGATTAATTTTTTTTATTATATGGATATTATTTTTAGTTATTTATCATATTCATGAGATTAATGAGGGTAATGATCCTATTTGGTGTGTTTTATATCCTGAGTTCTAGTATTTAATTAATGGTTTATTAGAGGCGGGATATGGGGGTTATACTTAGTTTCTTTACTAGCTAGTAGGGGTTAAAATTGGGATGGGTCTTGATACTGTAGTATTATGGATATGGATGAGAGTTAGTATAATGTCTAGAGTTAGGTACATGTAAGGATTTCATTTTAGACATCATATATATAACTAGGACAAGTCAAATTTTGAGATGGAATCTATATTTGTTCCTATAAAACAAATATATGATTGAAAATATATGTTTCTAGGGAGTTGGTATAGTGGTTATCACATTTTTTACAATTTAGTGGTTTTGATAAATTATTATGTTTTTGAGTTATGATTTATGTTTTCGATCTTAGATTAGGGTGGATGTAGGGCTGGGTACAAGCATCATTCATGAAAAATGGTGTGTAATTTTTTTAGGATTATTTGTGATTAATTAAATAGTTTTTCGAAATTAAATGGGTTTTGATTACTTAAACCATTATTAATAACTTATTCATAATTTTTCAAAATAAATTAATCATGGATCCTTACCTAATATAATTTACTATGGTTACCTCCATAGTACACATCACTATAGATAAATTTCTGTGTGATTCACATAGATGTCTCAATGATCCCAGAGGTGTTAGTATGAGTATGGGGACAATTGATTATGATTAGTTCCCTAGGATATATGTGTTGGAATTTGATTTTTCTCAAGATACATGGCTTGAAATCATAGATTATTTATCACGAGTATTAACCTATAGGGAATGATGGTCTATATAATATTTGGGGGACCGAAATGATGTTTTTATGTGAAAAAAATTAGGGCGAGTTGATTGTGTTAATGGATTAGTAATGAATATATTGTTTTTGGTTGAGATGGGATATAATCTAGGATATTAACCTAGGGGATAGGTTTTATCCTAGACACCTAGATATCTTGAGATAATTATGGAATGGGTTGTTTCTAAGTTATAGGGTTGATACGTAGTTGATGTATTACTAGGGTATTTGGTACAAGCTTATATATTTCCATGGGTATGTATGGATACAAGATCATAAATTATGCTTTATGGGATATGGGGTTGACATGTTGGGATATAGAGTTATCTGATTTGGTGTTTGAGAATAGGATTGATAGGGTATAACTCATAATGTCATGATATGTGTTTGATAGTAGGGTAATACAGGGGTATCCTATTGTTGGGGAATAAGATTTGATTGATAATGGTAGAAAAAAATAAACTATTTAGAGGGTGGGATTTAAAACTCTCTCTTTCCATGGTAATAATAGAGAGAGTGTTTACCTAACAATTATTGTATATTAGTTTTTATAACTTATCCTCTTCCATGGAGGAATAATTTTAGTGATCAGTTAGATATGATTGACTATGGGTATCATATGAGAGATTATTTTTGGATGGTAATTTAGAATATCATGAGAAGTTGAATAATGAAAAATTTAATGAATCTAAATCTTCCTCAACTACTTGGATATAATTCATGGGATTATAATGAAATTAAGTGAGTTATCATACTTTATGTACAACTTGGTATGATAAAAACCATATAATGGTGAAATACAGCTATTTATGAACAACATATTGATAAGGGGAGTAGCCCTTTAGTTCTATGTCATGCATTTATAAGAAAATATGATACTATGGGGATTGGTAAAATTTTTATTTACTTTTAGTAACCCAAGGATTGATGTATTATCGATAGCTAAGTTGAAATATCGATGATATTAGAAAAAATGACTATCGGATTATGAGATCTATAAGTATACTAATATGAATATATTTTATTTATTATTAGGTCTATAGGGTATGCAATGGGAACACACTTTGAATTTTTTATAAAAGTAAAGGGAAAATAAAAGAGAAAATAGTTCTACAAAACATCATGGGGTTGATTGACTCATCTTGATTATTGGAGAGTGTTAAACTATAATGAATTCAGAATTGGGTAAATTATGGAATCAATATAGGGCTAATTTTGAGTATATAAAAATTTAGTACATGAGGCTCATATGGAAGTGAATAAGGTCAGTGATCATGAGTTGTATCCTTCGAGGTTTAGGTATTTTTATAGTGAATGTCCATATAATTAGGATTTTGTAACTCCCCGACCCCAGTTACCCAGAGTCGGTGCATAATTTTAATACATTGGCATGATTACAAGGAATCAAGTCCCGAAGGAATGATTAGTTTAACAGTCTTGGAAAAATAGATTACATACATGAATGTTACATTTTCACTTTAAGACGTAAAAACAACATAAATAATCTTTATGAATTCCATTATTTCCTTGGCTTAACCCTGCATATCAATCACAATACACTTCTTGGAATACTAGGAAAAATAAAACATAGAAAGGGGTGAGCTCAAATGCTCAGTAAGGGTAATAAATACATTAGAAACTTTCAAAAATAAGCATAAAAATTTAAAGCAATGTATAAAACTAAAAAAAATCCTTTTAAACTTGAACTTCAGCAAAATATGGCAGAAATAAAATGAAATAATTTCATTTACTTATTCACACAGATATTCTACTAATCGAATAATCACATGCAATATCAGTAACCACTTTCATAATGATGGAATGCATAATGCCAAACTTTAATTTATGTGTCAAGGCCTCGTGCCAATACCTAAGCGATAACTATAACCAAAATCCAACCCAGAGTGCCTCTAATAACCGGACACCAACCTAGAGTGCCTCTAATAACCGGACACCAACCTGGAGTGCCTCTAATAACCGGACACCAACCCGGAGTGCCTCTAATAACCAGAAACCAACCTGGAGTGCCCCTAATAACCGGACACCAACCCAGAGGTCTTACTTTTACCAATCCCCAACCTGGAATATACTAGTCCAACACCTTCATCTTAAGAAGAGGATGAAATATAACATAAACTTTCGTATTAAAACAAGCATAGAAAATTCCAAAACATTAATCATAAGCCATAAATGGCATAAAAATGACTCATCCATAGTCAAACATATCAAAAAAACTTAAATACAATATGGAAGATTTGTATCATAATAAATCAACTTCAAACAGGTGTAAAATTTATCAAAGGATATTAACATAGATGAAATCAAAACTATTTGAGAGAAATATCTCTTTTTTTGAAATCATTTAAAATCCACACAATTTGGAAGAGAAGTCATTTAAAGGAATTTTTGAAACAAAGTGTCCCATACCACTTTCAAACTTTTGAAAGGAATTAACATTTTAAAAACATTCATGTCCATATAAATAAATCCTTAAAAACCATTTTGAAGACATTGACATTAATGAGAAAGATTTAGAAGAATAGATATTTAAAACATTTGAAATGATGTTTTAGTAAAAAATCCATTAAAATAATCCATTTTAAAACTATTTCATAAAACATGGACATGTATAATAAATATGTTCCAGTAGATACTTACGTAAAAACAACCTCGGATAATAAAGAGATTTTGAAATTAATCCTTACCAATTTTGTAACTTACGAAACATACACCCCATGAAAGAGGTATCATAAAATTAATATGTAAATAAACATAAATTAAAGTGTAGTACATAAAGAATACAATTATGGTTAGTATATACACCACAAAAAGGTAATAGTGGCAATATGGCATGAATCTCATGGGAATAAGAAGTGAGATGAAAACCCCTTACCAATTTGGTAAAATACGAAACATACACCCCGTGAAAGAGGTATCATACAATGAATAAGAAAATACACATAAATTAAAGTATATTACATAAAGAATACAATTATGGGCAGTACATACACCACATAAAAGGTAATAGTGGCAATATGGCATGAATCTCACGGGAATAAGGAGTGAGATGAAAACCCCTTACCATGCACTTTCCTGTAGTCGACGGTACGTTTAAACTCATGTATGAAGATCATAGTATGTTTTTAAATTATACCAAAAACATATTAATATTTATTATATCATAAATTATTCATTTATGAATTTATATTACCCATTTAATAATAATTTCCATGTTAAATTAACATTTTGGGTAATAATCACCTTCTTTATCGTACGTGTTTTAACTTGTTAATCTTGGTTGTATCACTTAGATCATGATTTAGATAATTCCAGAATATAAAACATGATAAATATATCATATATATTTAGAATATAAATATGTATAATAGACATATATATGAAATGGAAAACACCGTTTATGGAGATGGTTGTCCGTACGTACGCATAAACGCTGTTTCTTTTTTCATATAGTATTGAACAGAAGTAAGTGAATAAGATATATGTAAGTACATAAATCCTTATATATATAAATATATATATCTACAATATCATTATTATGTCATATATTACCTACTTATTAGTAATATATATTTTTATAATCGTTGATGAATGGTGAACTTGGAAATGAATCTCATCGCGTCATGGAGACGATAATCCGTACGTACGCATGAGCGAAAATATCATTATTTTATATTAAAATAATATATAATTGGATGGTATATCACACATACAGAATAATTATAATTTTATATTTATTATTTATATCAAATACATGTCATTATTATACCCATCCAAATAATAATGTATTGAATAACAATTACACCACGACGCGGAGACGGTAAGCCGTACGTACACACATATAGTGACATGTCATTCAAAGGATGGATATAATACTGAATATGGTTGTACCATAATTATAATAACATAAAATTATATATTAGATACTGGAGTTATTATTTTAGAATAGAAATAAACAAGAAAGAAGAAGTTGAAGAAGAAAGGAACTTGAAAGAGGGTGGTGAAAACATTATCTCTTCTTCGGGTTCTTCCTTTTTATTTGATCAAAAGGGCTCCTTAGGTTGGATTTATAATCAAAATAAGGCGTCTATATTGAATTGAGGGACGTTTAGAGAGTAGTTTGGTAGGGTTTTGCCTAACCAAAAGGCTTTTAAGGTCTGAAGAATTGGTTAGAAGTTGGGTCCTTTTATAAGGGGGAGGAGGGGCTCTTTAGAAAAAACATAAAGTATTAATTTATAATAAATTCATATTTGGTTTATAATGGCTCCAAAGTGTATTATTCAAAGTCTAATGTAGGGATGGTTCTAAATCATTTCAACCAATAGATTTTAGACAGGTTTGGGTCATTATATTAACCTCATCTTTTAATTTTATCTCTTGGTTAATTAGATTGACATTTACTATGTCACTTTGTATTTTTATATTATATAGTTAATAAACTTAATTTATATATCCAAGAGACCCCCAAGTGGTCCAATAATGATACACCTATCATGATACAAGTCCTTTGGCCGAACCTTAGATTTTTAGGAATATAATATAAATTAATAATATTATATTTGTTTTAAAAACTCTTTTATGTCAATTTTGACACTATTGGGTATTTTGTTTTTGATAATTTCATTACATCATTATTACTTCGAAAAAAAATTATATAACCAATAATAATATGTCATATTAACCTATAAAATTAGTATAATTCATAAAAAGTCTCAAATTACATTTATTTTTATATTTATAATATCAATTATTTTAATATTTCATTAATTAGGTAATTACTGCATCACCATTGTGTCATAAATAAATTAAATTATTTAATGTCTAAAAAATATAAATAAAATACCATTATGTAGGAAATAGTTTTATATTTCTAATGAATATTTAAAATCGAATTTATCTTATGTATAACCCTATATTAAATTTATTTAAGTAAATAAACTTTGATTTTAACTCTTTTAACTCTTCTTTGAATTAAATAATAATAAATGTCCTAATCTAATTCAAGTAAACCTAAATGATAATATTTTATTCCTAAGGTTGTTTTTAGTCGAGATACACTTGTACAATAGAATTAGGACATGTGTTAGGGTAATATTAATATCATTTTTACCCTTAATTACCCTATTTACTTTTAACCGTGGTAAATAAAAGTAAAAAGTTACTATTCACTAAAAAATATTTTCATCTCATTGAACCATATTTTACTCCTTTATATTAACTGTTTCTCTAGGATTTTCCAAATTACACTCACAGAAGCAGTAAAATTATGTTTTATGTGAATTTCTAAATTCTCCTAGGAGGTGGGTAAAAGACGGTGAAAAGTTCAATAAAATTATTCTAAAATAACTCCAATGAATTAAATTGAACTTATATATGAATTATGTATCTATTTTGACATTATTTAAATTTAAATAAAATAAATAATTATTTAAATAAAAATTCGGTTTTAAACTATAACTCAGTGTTTTTTCACTATTCATCAAAAATTGAAAGTTTTCAGAAAAATACCAAAATTTCACCATAGGCTAATTTTGATATTAAAAATTCAATAATTAAGTATATTTTACCAAATTCAAAACATATAAGTTTCATTTATTTATTTAAAATTAATTCCCGCTTTCAAAACAAAAAGCGTGTTTTTAAGAAACAATAACTATCAAAAGATTAACACTTGTTTATGTCTCGTTTAAATGTGAAATTATGTCCAATGAACAACATTGGATTAAACTGTAAAAATATATTCTAAATATAATTTTAAACCACTCAAATTCATAATTTATCACTATTAATTATTTCGATTAAAAAATTTGTTTTTAATTAAAATTTAGTAATCTTCACTATTCATCAAAATATGAAAGTTATCAGAAAAGTACAAAAAATTCGCCCAAAGCTAATTTCAATATTCCGAATCCAAAAAATAAGTCCATTTTGAAAGATAATATGTATAAAATCTCAAAAAGTAGGTATTACTATTCATAACGGCTAGTTTGATTGGTTGTGGTGTGTGTTAGAACTCGAAGTTGCATACAACGCACACTACTATATTATTCAAAGAGAAAGGTAGCATGGAAGCTTGTGGTGATAATGATTTGGTAGTGTAAATCCCCATGATGGTTATAAACCATATAGTAGTGTTTATTAGAAGGGTTTATGGGTTTATGATAGGGGTTGATTTAGATTAATTAAATTCTATAAAGGATTAATTTTAGATTTGCCGATGGTCAATGGATGAGGATTAGGGAAACCCAATGATAGGAATCACACCATAAAATGATTTTAAGTATGGACCCTATTTAGGGTGAGTGTAATGAACATTAATAATGACATAAAAAACCCTACATACTAGTGTTTTTAGTTTTTATTGGTTTTTTTGATATGAGTATCCTTGATGTGTTTCATTGATGAGGAATACCCATGGGTGAGTATTGGTTTGTGATGCCTATATAGAGTTAGTATAATAGAAAACTAGTTGGTTTGATATTCTGAAAAAATTATGGTTTAGTTCCTTTGAAGGGTTAATTGTGTCACTCATGATTTATTATGTTGTATTATGATATAAATTACAAATTTTTGGTTATATTAGGTCTCAAGGTAGTTAATATGAATTTTAGACCAGAGAAATTGATAGATTCACAAATGTCACACTAGGATAACAATTATTAGAGGACACCAGTGAATTTATAGTAGTAGTAAGGTATTAATGAATGTGTAATAAAGAAATTTAAATATATTGAAAAATAATTATTGATTTTTAAATTTTATTTAGAAATACAGTACATGTCCCATTGAGTTTTTTAAGGCACTTACTATAGTGGGATACTCTATGGTGCATTACATGTGTGATTGGGGATGATATTAGGGAATATATCTCATGTATTTTTGTTAAAGGGATGAACACAATTTATGATGGACCAAAACATGGGGCACATTGATTTTCGACATTTTAATGGTTTGGGTGTATTACTAACATAAATATAACTAGTAAAAAAACCAGAGGTGAGGAGTGGGCATAAGATTTTGATGACCAATGTGGTATGATAAATATATACAAGGGAACTTTTTAAGGATGAGAAGTGGAATGTTGTGTAATTTTTAATGACCATAATTTTTTGGTGTTAGTGGAATCATAGGAATATCCAAAATATAATAGAACTAGAGTCGAGGTGAATTGAAATTTTTGAATTTGGGTTGAGACTAATATTTTACGAATGTTTTTGATAAGTTTAAAAATGATGTTTTAGAGATAAAATTTTTATTAAAAAGGGATCAAATTAAAATTTGTAGGTGGTGTGTAATAAGGGTAACTTGGGTGGTTGCTACTGTAGTCCACTAGATATCTTGACAAGGTTACTAGATATATTGTGGAGGACACTAGATTTTTAATGCCTTGGGAGGGTAAGTCCCTACACCACAAAGAGTCTAGTGGAATGAACTAGAACACTGGTCATCTCACTATATATCTAGTGAGTTCTAATAGAATCTTGATATCTTAGACTTAACCCCACATTAATTGGTTCTTGGATGATCTTTTTAGATTGTATATTTTGATTCCCCTATGCGGTTTCATTATTTCACTTATTAAATCCTAGGGGGAAGCCTCCCCTTTTGTCCCCCATCCTTAAATATTCTTTTTAGGTGATCTATATTTATTAGAGATTTGTGAGTGAGTTAAATTCCCTGAGTTCTTTAAATTATTCCTTTAACAATAAATTTCCCATTATTTTTTTGAATTTATAAATATTCTAAATTAGGATAAGATATTGTATTTCACCAGCATATAGTGATATCCACCCCATTTTTTGGGGATTTTTTTTACAATGGTTAGAGGAAGAATTAGAAATAAGAAATTATGTGTTGTACCACTATCTATCAAGATGGTTTCATGATAAAAAACACTCACCCAGGTTTATAACATTCTCAATTAGAGAAAGTTCAATATTTAATTTGAATAACAATTAGTGAAATTTCATGAAATATTAATGATATTTTGAATCCTTGATAAAGTATTGGTCACATATCAATTCGTCGTTCAAGTCCTTACAAGAAAATTATATGATACTATAAAAAAATTATGTGAAGTAGAGGTGAATATGGTTGAATCTAGTGATGCGAAGTCAAAACTGACTAGATGGTGCAGGGAATAAACTACCCAATTCCATGATGAAATAGGAAAAAGTTATGAATTAATTCTATTGGATATTTAGTGGAGTATCATTGACTACTTGATGGATCATAATGTGAAGTAACTATCTATTCAAAGGTCATCAACCAATTTATAGCTCGCAGCGGCTCACTTATGGTGTTTTTTAGAGGGAAACATGTTCCAGGATGTACAATGCTAATACGTGGTAGATACTGGGTATCCGATGGTGTCATAGTTGCTAATTTGAGTCCAATATTTATTAAATTCAACTTTTTTTTTTGATTTTAGTCTTCTATAGATTTATGACCTCTGATGAACTCCAGATCCTTCCTACACCTATTGAAGTCTATAAAAGGGCTCCCTTGTCATATTGGAAGCTACCAATCACAACATTTTTACCCAAAAACATTGAAGTACTATAATTATCAACACTCTAAATAGACAACTATAATATCTCAATTCCTTCGTAGGATATAAAACTTTATTTTAATTTATCTCATCCTCTATTGTAATAGTACATTTGAAGAGATTTGTGAGTGTATTATAATGTGTTTTCTTAAAGAAAACATATATCTTCTCGACCAACTTTATCTGATGGTTCTCACTTTAAAAAATTTAAGGATGAGTTCCTTGGATGCTGATGAAGCTCAATAGAAATATCAGAAACCAAAATTATAGGGACAAATTTCTTTATTACTGCTAAGGTCAAGGGATTTATACTATTGACCTCTTGAGTAGAGGGGTAGAGATACATGTGCAAAATCATGAAATTTCATAAAACTTCATTTATTATATTTGTTTTCTCTTTACTATTTCTATATTTCATCATTTAACATCAATTATAATACTTTCATTAATTCAGTTTGACTATTTTAGAGCCTAAATTACTTTGATATTATCTTTATTAACTCAAGTTGAATTTATAAACTATATTATAATATGTTTGTCACTTTAATATTTTATTTTCCTTTAATTTTTAAAAGTATAAATCACCCCATCTTTTCATAATGGAAAAAATTGGAATCAAAGGGATGATTTGTATTTTTTATAAAAAATATATAGTTTTAAATTATCTTTATTTTTTTTCAAATCCTTAATGCTTTAAAATATATGATTTATTATGGAATCTAATTCCAATTAGCATGATCATATTTTTTAATGCACTGGCTCTTCCTGTTGGAGGAATCAGATGTCAAATTTTCTTGTAAGTATTAGTTATCCTATATGAAAATATTAATGCATAGGTATGTTCCCACCAAGGAATCCAAAGAAAAAATAAATTCTTAAGATGTTAATAATTTTGAACTGAATAATAATGAAATGAATTCCATAAATTTTAGTCTTTACATAAATGTGTTTAATCAAGTTTCTTCTTATAAACCCAATAATGAAAAATTAAAATTTTTATAAGTGAAACACGAAGGAAAAAATAAAGTAAATAAAACTAGATAGGTTATGTATTATCAAGATTTTGAAATTTTTTCTATGTATTTAATGAATATTTTACAATCATTTTTATAATATTTACAAGAAAAAATGGTAAAAAGTCACTTAGGGATGTAATATCTAACAAAACACATGTAAATGATTTATTGTGGGGTTTACCTAGCTCTTGAGATCCCAAATTCAAAAAAATTCAATAAGTAAAATATCTGGAAATGACGGTGGCTGAGGAACTCATTGACTCTCTAATGACATATGAAATAAAGATTAAAAGATAAGAGGAAAAGAATCCAAAAAGCAAAGATATTATGAAAACCGTCACCTTCAAAGATATAAATGATGAAACATCATGAAAAGAGGTTTTATACCACGATATTACTATCTAGAGCATGATAAATTACTTCAAGAAGAAAAAATTCCTCAATAGATCCAAAAGGTCAAATATAAAGTAGAAAATGGAAGTGAAATTATACTTATGTAAAAATAAGGGTTAAAGTAATCCAGAGTATCCCTCATATTAGAAGAATCTAAAAGAAAATAAACTTGGTAAAAAGGCTTTCAAATACAAAACAGAGAGTAAAAGTGATTACTCTATGTATTCAATATCTCCATCCACTTAATGTGAATAAATCCCAAAGTTACTTATGGGTTGTGTTTATGAATATATTGTGGTTATTACGACTCTTTCTATACCCTCCTCCTCTCATTCGCCTCCTAATACTTATCTTCTCTCTTATTATTTTTTGGTTATCCATTCAACTAAATTATGAAGACTTAAAATATGATTGAAGTCAACTAAAAAAAGGTTTTCATCAATTAAAATCTTTATACTTAATGTTGAAAAGAAACATTAGAAAGTAGTTTAAATAAAAAAAATAAAATCTCCAAAAATAAAAGGATATTATCATCATGGAAAAGGAATATCTCTTATTGAAAATCAAGAATTAAGAAGATATTGATAAAATTTAATTCACCATCAAAGAGCTCGGAAATTACCTTAAAAAATTCCCTTAAGGTGGATAAAATTTAAATACAATTTTCACTCTAAAAAATTTGGAAAAGAGCTGGATGACTTTGGTTTCTCTAGTTATGCAATCACCAATATGAATAAATCAAAAACTACTTTTTTTAAAAGTTTCTTGGAATATTTTTTTAATTATATCAAAAGTATTTTTTATTTAATCTATATATGTGATTCGGAAAATGAAATATTTGGGAGACCAAAGTCAACACATTTTTTTTGTTTTTATTAAAAAAATATCATGCTAAGATAATTTGGATACCAAAATAATTATTGTATAACATAAGAAGAACCAAGTTTTTAGGTTACAAAACCTTCAATAATTTATTTTTTAAGAGAAGTATCTTCTGAGAAAAACCAAATAAGTAATGTGATACATAAATAGTGGTTTCTAAAGCCCTATGTGTGGAGACTTATACAAATTTAATTAAATAAAGAAACTAGATGGAGGTCATGTAAAATTAAATAATAATTATAGAAGTTGGATAATTAGTGAAGGTGCCATCATTTTTTCGAACTGAAATTTAGCTAAAAATGTTTTATTGTTAAAAGTTTTGGAATAAAATTTACTTATTTTTAGTAAATTTTGTGATAATAGTTTTTAAATATCTTTCAAAAATGTTTTTTAAAATTTTTTACTCAAAAGGAAAAAATTTCTTTACCACCTAAATATTTAAAAAATGTTTCTATAGTTAATTTAAAGTATCTTTCTAGCCAAAACATTTAATTTTTTATTACACAAGTGAGTGGGCCATCACTTTAGAATAGAATACTTGGTCATTAAAACACCCAATATCTTCTCAAACTCAAGAAAAATCAACTACTATAGTATCTTCTAAAATTTCATTTCAAAGATGAAATGGTTTGTGAAGTATACTAATATGGAAAGATAAAAAAATATTATTTAAAATATAAAAAATGAATTTAATCATCGAAAGATATTAAATTAATGCATCTTTATTATTTTGGTCCTCAAATTTAAATTATAGGGGGAAAAATATACTCTCATAGTTTTTTAGGTCTTTATAAGATTCACACGGGTTTATTTCTTATAACATAAAAGAGAAACTTTTAAATCCCACATTAGGTTTTCTAAAAAGGTTTAAAATATAAAACTTTTTTTAAATTCAATTCATAGTGATTATGGTGGAGAATTTAATAAATGAATTTAATGATTTATGTTCTTTCAAAGGATATAATAATTATTTTTATGCGCCTCAAACCCCTCAATAAAATAGGGTAGTTGAGATTGAAATTGTAGAAGTCCATAAAATTGATCAAACTCATTTAAATGAATTTTATTTGAAAAAATACTTTTAGATTGGGTCCTTGAAAAATTCGTGATACATCATTAATCATGTTTTATTGTAACCCTTTATTTAAAAAAATTTATGATCTATAGATTAATAAAAATCCCAAAGTCATATTTCTCATGGTTTTTAGTTGTAAATATTTTATTTTAGAAACCATATAAAATATTAAAAAATTTGATTCTAAATCCGATGTTGGTATCTTTCTTGGGTAATCCAAATGAATAAAATCTTACTATGAATTTTAAAAAATGACTAAAACCATGGAAGAATCAATCTGTGTGGTATTTGATGAAATTTTTTCAAAATATATTTCTCAAAATGTTTTTGAAAATTATTTTTTAATTGGATATTTTCATAATAAATAAGTTAAATAAGAAAAGATAACATAAATTTTTTTCATAGTTTTTTTATAAAATAATATAACTATCTCATTAAAAATATTGTTTAAGATTTATAAGAATATACTTATAATCATATATCGGTCTTAAATTATGTCGATCACCATCCTTTATATATCACCATTAACCCCCAAACCTTAATGACACCATTAAAAAAGAAAATTGGGTTTAAGACATGAAATAAAAACTAAATTAATTAACAAAAAATGATGTTTGGACTCTCATTTAAATACATAATAATAATTCATTTACAAGATTAAATGGATTTTTTAAAATAATCTAGATGAGTATAGTTATATCACTAGAAATACAACTCATCTAGTAGCCAAAGGTTATAACCAAGATGAAGGAATCAACTATAGTGTAATCTGTTCTCCCATAGCTCACTTAAAATCCCTTAGAATCTTATTAGAATTATCCTATAATAAAAATTTAAAACTCATTTAAATGTTCTTCAAAAGTTCTTTTATAAATGGATTTACTTTCAAAAATGGTTTTTTGAATAACCACCTTGTTTTTAAAATAATTTTTTTTAAATTATATTTTCAAAATTTCTAAATCTATTTATTATTTAAAAAAACCCCCTTGGGATTTTTATGAACCTATTTCAAATTATTTTTTTTCCAAAAGGTTTTAATATGGGAAAATCCAATTTAAAAATCTATTTAAAACATATAAAACAAAATTTATTACCAATTAATATTTAAGTTGACTATGTGATTTTTTTCACCCAATGAATCTCTCTTTTTTGAAAATTTTAATTAAATGAAGAATTAATTTTAAATGAGATTTATAGGTGAACTCAAATTGTTTCTCGATTTTTAAATTTGTCAAATAAATGATGGTATATTTTTTAGCCAAAGAAAACACTCCAATAAACTCTTAAAATGATTCCGAATTGACCTTGATATGGAAATTATTACTTCAAGGAGAAGAAATTGTAATTTAACATTGGATAAAGGTGATAAAATGATCAACAACAAATTTTATAGATGTATGATATATAATCTACTTTACCTTACGACTACCAAGCCTGATATCATGTTTATTGTTTGTATCTATGTTCCTTTTCAATAAAATATAATGGAATATCATTTTAAATCTGTCAAACATATTTTTTGGTATTTAAAAGGAACAAAAAATATAAGTTTATTTTATATAAAAAGGACTATTTTAAATTAACTTATATTTATGATATTGTTTTATAGGATTCCAACTTGCTCATAGATGTACTAGTGAAACTTTTCATATACATAGAAAATCCCTCATATCATGGAGTAGTAATAAGTAGAGTTTGGTTTCTTTTTCTTTAGCCTAAGTTGAATACATAGCCATTGGAATTTTTTGCACCAAAATTCTATAGATACAACACACTCACTTGGACTTTGGGATTAAATTTGAGCATATTAATATTATATATGATAATACTAGTAACATAAATATATCCAAATTTCCCATCCAAAACTATCACCCTAAACACAAAAACTTGAGACATTATTTCCTAAGAGTTCACTTCCAAAATGGTGATAAATTATTATATTTCGTTCCAATTTTTTTGACTCCCTCATAATTTCACAAAACCACAGACCCATGATTTTTTAATTCATTAAAGGTGAATTATGAATGGTTTTATTGTGATACTATTAATTTTTTCAATAAATATCTTGAATTTTCTATTTAAAAAATTTATCTATTTTAAAAATATTATAATTTTTTTAAAACATGAATTTATTGTTTTAAATCCAAATAATTATTTTATTTTATTCAAATAAAGTGAAGGTTTAATCTAAAACAAGGAAGAAATAGGAGATCATGGAAAATTATGGGGGTCTAAAATGTTGAAGTCTAAGGGAATACAATTTCTCCAAGTTTCCCCCCTCATAGGGTAAATGTCCTATACTAGGGAAGTAACTAATCTACACTCCTTGGATATCCATCGAAGCAATAAAACCAATGAATTTGTTTCCTTCTCACATGGTGTGAGTAAATTCATTGTGGTTGTTGATAAGGCCCCTACACCTATGATTGATATAAGAAATTGAACAAGGGATGAAATCTAATCCATGAATTAAATTATGAATAGTTATAAAGTCCATTTCAAATGCTGTAAGAGTGATATTTCTATGACTACACAGGATGATGCCTATTAACATCACATTATCTTCCACCTGTAGAGAGTCTTCACTTCCAAATAATGTAGTGAAATAAAGAAAAATGATCTCCTATAATCATGAATAGTTCCTCCACCCCACTTGAGACCCATATGTATGATCCATCCATGTTGTGATTAGGAATATCATAGTGAGGATACTAATAGAACCATCAAACTTGGGTGCCTATAGTTAAAAAGTGTAGGGGAATTCTATCGACCAAAATCTATCAAAATGGAGGGTGAATCTTCCTAGTTATTGAGGAACTAAGTCATATTGATCAATATGTTCTTTGTTATGATTGTAAGGGTTGTCCTTGTGCATGTGATCACATCATAGAGATATTTATTCTTCAACTTCAAAATACACCAACCATTAATAGGATATATTATATTTCCTTATTCTCAGAGCCAAAGGATTGTGTTTTATGGAACTATGTAATGAGAAAATAGAGACATTATGAATCCTATAAAGGAAGAATTGTAAATTCATTGAAATATTTCCACACAGTACACGCCCATTATCCCTTTAAGAACATGTGTTATAGGGTTTCTTTCTGATAATCTCTTCAATAGGTTCACCTAGACACACTATTGATATTAGCGCACTTGATACTCTCATTTATTGGTAAAGAATTGTTCTTGAATCACCATACGAGGAAGTTAAATTTCATGGGGATCTCCTTAAACCATAGCATCTAACCCCTATTTTCAATATCATTAGGATCGATCATCACTCTATGGATGTATTATTTTGATAAGTGTCCTAATAAATATCTTGTGAAAACACATTTATCCATCTTGGAGTTTATTATAATTAGTATGAATATTTCACTCTAGTTTTTTGTCTATAATAGAATGGATGAAATTTGGTTGCATAATTTCTTGCCTGAATTTTATATCTAGTGTTGGGAATCTAGGAAATCCAAGCTTGGTGCTGACCTAGTTGTGATGTGAGATGTTTATATAATCTGTATCAAAAATACAATGAGTATGGAATTGAAGAGTTAAGAATTGAGGTTGAAGCATGGACCATAAATAAGAAAAAATACATCTCTACATGACCATAAATATTCCATAATTATCCATGATAAACCTATCCCAAAGAGTGTATTCCTAAAGAATCTCCCTTTCCAGCTTTTCATGCAGACACTGCATCGTATCATTGACATTCCAAACATGAATGAATACCTCACTTGAAGGCATAATCGTCCTAGCCCATGAATCCCAACAATGTTTTAAAAATAAATAAGAATACAAAATGAACAGTTATAGGATGTTATTTTTTCCAGATATAACTCTTTTCATGACCTTTAGGTCAGAAAGGACATGCATGGGGATGGAGGAGAGGAATCTATTCAGTAGGGTAATTCTACCTCTAAAAGATATGTAATGTTTTCTCCAATACATGATACATCCAATGATCTTGTAAAAACCAAGTAGAAGTTTTGGATAAGAGGTCTTTTTAGGGATATTGGGGTTTCTAGATAGTCTATAGAGAATTTTCTTCTATTAATTTCTAGGATGTTCTCTAGGGAGGTTACACATCTCTATGAGCATTAATTTGAAATGTAAATGCTAATATTATCTTGGTTCACATGGTGGGAAATCCATTTGCAGTATGCATCCAGAACCTTATTGATACCATAAATGTACCTCTCACTGGAATTGAAAGAAATGACTGTGTCATATTAAAACATGATATGGGTGATTCCACATGAGTGACACCTACAAAGATAATGAAGGACACTTCCCATCCAGGGGAATTTGTTTATACAAGGGATGATAGTATCTTTATTGAGAATGAATATTATTTTGTATAATAGGTCTCCTTATGTTATCCCAAAAAATTATTTTAAGAAACAAAAATTTTCCACATTAAAGAGATTGATAGCCTCAAGAAACTAAAACACGAAAACATGATATCAGAGGCCCATGAGGAGAAAAACATATAAGAAAACAACATTAGAATAAAGTTCAACTCAAGTATATCATATGTTTTTTTCCATATCCAACTTTATTTCATTATTTTATCCATGGGACTTTTGATTTATATCACGTATTACTTCTCGAGCCAATATAATAACACCTTGAATCATCCTTCCTTTGACTAACATGTGTTGTTCTTCAGAGATCCATTAGGGGTGTAATATATATAGCCTTTTTTGGATGAAACTATCTAGAACCTTATAAGGTAAATTTCAACTACTAATAAGTCTGTGGAATTGTAGAGAATTAGGTTCTTTAATCTTATGAATGAATAAATAGTTGAAGATACCATGTTAGGAATACTATGACCACAAAAAATTCCTACACTATATGCACTAGATAACACCTAAATATATCCCATGAAACCATGAAAAGGGATCCTGGAAAGTTTTCTAGGCTCGATTCACTATCAGGGTTGATTATACACACTTCCTCATGGATCTACTTTACTCTAGGAATAGATTCAAGAAATATGTTGTATAGACAAGGAAATGTTTGATTAATTCCATATAAAAGCTCTGTATAGACCCTTGAGTATCTTCCTTTCATGTGAGGGTTCTAACATGAAATAAGAGACTTGAAATAAATATCATCCATACCTACCACCACATACCAATCATTAGTGTATGTTTTATTTTACAATATAAAATTCAGTTTGTTGATATGTCTTTTTTTCCTTTATTTATGCATGAAAAATTAGATATTCAAAGCACATTCCATAATCCATTTGATTCTATATTTCTCAAGAATAAGAAATTTTTGGTTCAAGATGATTTTGGATAGAGTTTTATTTTTTTAAACTATTTCATTAGTTTTCTAGTAAGGACTCTATTTTCTCAATCTCTACCTTGATTTCATCTATGTCATAGAAGTGGGGTGTGGGCTAGTTTTTTTATCTAGGATTGATGATTGATTTTAAGATGTCTTATATTTTTGTGAAGGCTGATCCAAAGACCTACCTATGATAGATTAAAACAAGACTCTCTCACCATAAGATGTTATCCTATATCATTGGTCTAGATATGGGAGAAATGAAACTGAACACCTCTCTCTTTTCTTGAATACATGAAAAAAATTTAGGGAGTGATAAAAAAGGATTCAAACAACATGAATTATATTTCATCAGGATTGTAGAAAATAGAGTGAAAATTTTCAAGAAATTGGTTGAGTGACACTAGGTGTTACTATTCCCTTTAGAGTTATTGCACTAGGTGAAACGGTCTCCCAAGTAATCTATGTATAGGAGGACATTGTAGGCTATAAATGTGAACAAATTCAGACTAGGATACCAAGAGAAATGGCCTCCTCTATTCATTTCTTTTGGATCCATAATTACACTGAAGTCTATAACCACTATCCATGATAAACCCCATAGGTTGAAGGATCCAAGGTCAAGCCACAAATATTGTCTTTCCTTAGTGTCACATTTGGTGTAAAAAAGGAGATGAAAGAAAAGTGGAAACTTAGGTTATTTTTTGTAGTAACTAATTGACCATAAGAAAGAATAAATTTTCTATTATTATATGTTTATAGAAGATGCATATGTGTTTATTTTGAGGGTTTGCATGTATAAATTCATGCAACCTAAAACTGTACATGCACTATGCTATCTTAGAGGAGAATTGTTTAGTTTTAAGAACTACAACTAGGTAATTATGGTTTCAATGAAATTTAATGGAATATTAAATATATTTAGAATCATTGATAAAGGATTTTTCACATCCCAATTCATCCTTATAGTCATTAAAATCAACTTAGAATATCCATAGAATTCATTGAAGTGAAGTGGAAGTTGATATAGTTGATTCTAGTGATGTGCAGATAACACTGACTAGCTGGTTTAGGGAACCATCTACCCAATTTCATTATTGTAGAAGCATAAGTTTTCTCAAAATTACATTGGATAGATAATGTAGGAGCATAAAATACTTGGTGTATCAAATAGTGATGATAAAATCTGTATGAAGTCCACTGGCTAGCCACAAACCTATAACATCTATTCAGTTGTGTTTTTACAAAAGGTACAATGTTTAAGGTGGACCACTAGCTTCCCATTAGTTTTTATTATTTATCTATTGTTGTCACAAGATCTAATATGAGACCAACATTTATTAGGGTTAAAAGTTCATTGAATCCAATATTTCACATTTTCATGAACCTCAGATAATTAAAGGTCCTTCCCATGCCTCTTGGATCCTATAAAAGGAATCCCTTGGCCTCTTATAATCTTTTGTTTACAATGATTACTCACATCGACACCAAAGTTCTAGAATAATCAATCGCTTCAAGATCCAACTCAATGTTCTCAATTAAGTCATTGGATCAAAAAATTTCTCCCAACTCCCTTATCCTCCATTATAATCATCCATCCAACAAGATTTGTGACTGTCGTGTGACTTGTTTTCCTATAGAAAACCTCTCTCTTTTCAACCAAATTTCTATAGTGGTTCACACTCTACATAAGTGAAGGATAGGTTAATTAGATACCGTTAAAGCTCAAGATAGAGATCAAAAATCACAATTGCGAGGGATGAGTTTCTTGATCACTCTTAAGATCAAGGGATTTATTTTATTGACCTATTATATCATATGGTAGAGACTTAGGGGAACACATCATACCATTTATAAAATCTTAATCAATTGTGTTTGCCTTGTATTTACTATTTCTTCATTTCATCATTTATCATCAATTGACATACTTTATTAATTTTTTTTCAATCATTTCAATTAGTAATTACATTGATAGTTTGTTTATTAACTTTAATTGAATTTATAAACTATCATGTAATCGATTTATTACTTAAATATTTTATTTCACATTAATCTTTTAAAGTGAAATTCACCCACCCTCTTTCTATAATATCTTTCCAACATTATGTGGGTGTATACTGTATTGATTTTGGTTTATTAAATGTTGATTTATTATTTTATTTTAACCAAATTTTAATGAAATTAACTGATAATATTAATAGTAAAATTATTAATTATTCATATAACAGATTCAAGTGTATAATATAAGTTGTTTATCACCAAATTCATTAGTATATAGTATAGATATTCCACTTGAGGAATTATAACCCTATTATTCCTATTGAATTTATTAGTGATTAATTATTAAATTTAATAATAAATTATTTATAATTGATTTTATAATGGTATTTATAAGAAAGTATCTTGATGATGATCATAATGATCGAGCATAGATGTTCAACTATCCAAAATGTTTTTAAGTACAATGTAGAGGTAGGTGGTCCCTAATTTATTTATTTATATTCAAGTACACATATTATGTGATTTGGTTATAGGGATAAATGTTTTTATCTAAAAAAGTAATAGATGATGGGATTGAGTGATTAAAGGGGATTAGGTAAGACATATTCACATCAAGGAAGTGATTCTTATCATGTTCTCTTAGGAATGAGTCATGACTTGACTCTAATTAAATGATAATATTGTAAGATAATTTTTAAGGGAACACAAAGATGGTTTCTAGCATTGAATGATGAATCTAGTGACCTAGTGAGTTTTTTTAATGCTATATGGTGTTAAACCAAGAGATATGAGAAATGTGTGTGTTATTTAGGGTATTTTATTATAAACCATATGATAATTTGGTTATTTAAGCGGGGCGGGATACATGATGAATTGAGATTATAAATAATATACCATAAGGCCTATATGGTTGGTAATAAGAGTGCTATAATGGGTCAACTAATTATCTAACCAATCAATGGATTATTTTCCTTATGGGATTACATATCTAACGGGTTAGTGGGGATCCTTATGGATAATTCACTATGTGGGAGACGACTTATGAGAATGAAATGAGATAAATTAAATAGGACAAGAAGTAGAATTATATGATTATGAGCAATAAAATAATGATATTATAGTTCTATATATTAGGTTAACCCTATGAAAATTAGCATAAAAAAATTTCAGTTACATCCTAGGGGTTTTCATTATTATATCTTTGTTTTATAATAGTTATGTTATTAACTTATGACAATCAAATCCCACCAATAATATTAGTTTCTATCATGCACACAATATAGTCATCGATGATTTAAAATGGATAAGAAATAGATATGTCAAGATATATATGAATGAGGTGATAAGGGTTATCATCCTTGAGATATGGTTAGATTGAGCATTTCCTATGATTTTTTTATTTTGAAAATGTTTCTTATATGGTACACCAATTGTCAATGGATGATTATGATGTGTCTGACCTTTCTATTTGATATCATCCTAAGGATTGATACAAACATTTAATATAAAACTATAATAGACTTATTGAAAATTAGAGAGTGTTTCTTGAATATGACTAGTGACAATCCATTTAATATTACTTTTATGGTAAAGAGTGAAACCCGCTTTTGAATTATATATTTTTACCACTAAGTGTGGTGATATTTTATTCAATATTAATTTTACTATAAAGATTTATTACAAATTTTTATCAATTATATTTCATTCTCCACTGGGTTTAGTGATATTACTTTCAACACTAATTCAATGACAGAGTGTGATTGCCACTTATAACTGGTGATGTTTTATTCAACATTATATGGGGTAATATTTTGTTCACTAATACTTCAATGTTATAGAGTTATTACCCTATTCACTAATACTTCAATGATATAGAGTTATTGTCCTATTAAAAACATTGTTTACTCCAAGGGATATTACCCCCTTTATCCTTTGATTTTAAGTCTCTAAGATTCAATCCCAATACATTTTTCTAGGCAATCTACCTTCCTTGTCTTGTTTCTTCCCTTTCTCTTCCCTTTACACCTAGTTTATTTGGTTTTGGAATCCACCATCACTCCTAGGTATTCTAAGGGATTATATATGGTTTAGTATTTTTTATAAGTTATGGATTTGGGTATTTAGGACTTACTTGGGGTCATCTTTTACCATTTTGATAATTCTATATTGAGGGAAACTACTTTCTATTTGAATGATGTTTTCTTAAGGTAGGTGTTTTTGTGTATTTTCATTATTTTGAATGTTATTTTTTCATGATATTTTTAAATTTTTTATTTATTTATTTATATGTAGAAGTGAAATGATTTTTTTTGATTTTTTTAAAATTGGTTTTCACTTTTAAATAAAGGGGAATTTTAATAGATTTGGTTTCTAAAGTGATTTGTTAGTGAAAAGTAATTGCAAAGGGGTTCAATTTTTTTAATTGAATTTTATTTTCTAAGGTTATTTGACACTGTTTGGGTCATGGTATGAGGTATAGGATGGTGTCTTATTTTTTTATAATGTTTTTTTAAAATGATAATTTATTTATTTAAATTTATTTTGATAATGTTTTTAAATGAATTATTTTAGAATATTTTTTGTAAATTAATTTCAAATGGGTATAAACAACTTGGAATCCTAAGTTATTATTTTAATATTGACTATTTGGAAATTTCTAATTATTTTATAAATATATGGGCGTGTAAGACCCTCCCAATTCCCCCTTTTATCGTTTCCCTTTTGAGTGGTCTTTGATATATGTTAAGACTCATTAAGGAATCCTAAGTGGTAGTTTTTTGGAAATAGTGTTATTGGTGGGGATTATTTATTATAGTTTATAGAATGATTTTATTACTAGATTATTATTTCTCACCCTCACATTTTCATGCCTTGTAAACCCAAGTTACTAAGTGGGAAGTCTAGAATTATGCTGCACTAGATAGGTAAATGAAACTAGTTTCCAATGTAGTGTGAAATAAAACTAGTGGGGTGTTCCCTTGATGTGTCTCAGTGTAGGATAATTGGGTGGATTATGTTTGTTAGATGAAACAAATGTTGATAGTTGGTACATGATTTTTATAGTATAGAAATGTCTCATATTAAGACATAAGGTGGATCCCATGACACATATTCCTTGGTTAGTGGTTCAATACAGGGGATTCCTTTGGATTATTTTATATTCCCAATACATTTTACATGTGAGTGGAACCCTTAATTGATTTTTTATCCCTTGTAACTGGATGAAATGTTTCATTCTAAATTATCAACATATTTTTATAGTGTGAGTGGATTTTATAAAGTATTTTGAAAAGGTATTGATGAATTATTTTCAAATCGATTGTTTTAATTTAAAATTTTTATTTTAAAGTTATTTTTAAAATAAACATTTTCCATTGATTTTCTTAAAGAAAATGATTGTTATTATCATGAGTTTTTTTTTTATTTTTAATTTTTACATATGATGTAAAAAATATATTTTATTATTGTTTTCCAAAATACCTCTAATTAAATGTCTATATTAAGGAATTTTAAAAACTCTTTGGTGAAATAATATTGGGAATTGTTTTCTCAAAACTTGTATAAAATATTTATTATATGGGAATTTTATTTTTTTTCTTTAATATCCCTCATATTATGATCCCATTCTTGTTTGAAACTTATGTGACCAATGAGATTTGGAACAAGATAGATTTTGTGACTATGGGTCGCTTGGAGCTTATAGATAGTGTTTATTTTGTTTTAATACTTTATTCTAAGGTTTTTGTATCAAACTTATCAATCTATCCATATTTTATATTTTTTTAAATGAGATGATTTTTACTTCATCTTGTTTTGTTATGTGATGCGCTATTTATTTCATCTACCCATACTCTAATTAGTTATTTATTTTGGTTGTTTATTGGGTGAAACCATTCCTAAGAGAGTTCATAGATTCCCATGCACTGGTTTCCAACCCGTGGGGATCTAGAATAAACTTTGATATTTGTGGCATATTTACTCACATGATATTTCTGGTGGTTGTCTAGACTAGTTCGTTAAAAATGTTATTTGATCCAAGTTTCTTTATAAGTATCCAAATATTTTAATTGATTTTTTTGAGATAGACATGATACAAGGATTACTGTTGGAACTCAAGTGGAAGATTATGGGCATGTTGAAACTTGAGTTACTATGGAATTTTTGTATTTAAGTATTGATTTTGAGTTACTTCTGGTTATTCATGACAATATTTTTATCCCCAATGGTATTTTTGGTTATTTTAAGGGTCTCATTGGAGTTCAAGGGTGAACATGGTGAAGGAGTCAAGGTCACACCATTACCCCACAAAGTTATGAAAATAGTATGGAGTCTGTGAAGCTGTTTATGTAACTATTCCTATGGATATTACACAGTTTTTATACCCGTGTCTCCAGTCCATGAAAAAATTTGTTTCATCCTTAGATTATTTGTCTTTGTTATCTTCTTATTAAAATTGAATCCAAGGGTCTTTACTGTTATAGTGATTGAAATTTTTGGTATTTTTATTATATAGATTGATGTTATTGGATTTTTTTTATTATTTATATCATTTTTTGGAGTTTCTTTTCAAAGATCAGATTCATGTTTGGAAAAAATGGTATTGGGATAGAAAATAGGATCTCAAAACTTTCATTTTATAATTTTTGGCTATTATATATTTTTTTCAAATAGTGGTGGGGTTTTTCAAAGGTTCAATAACTATTAAAAATGGTATTTGGGTGAGTTTGGAAATAAATGTTGAGATCTTATTTTAAAACGAATGTTTAAGATTTTAGAAACTAAATGAAATGTTTTGATTAGAATTTTATTTTATTTGGGACAATTTTTTTCAATAGATGTAATGTTTTTGAAAAAACAGTTTGATTTTAAATTAATTGAGATGTATATAAAGGAGGTGTGAGGAATTAAAATAAAATATTGGTGTTTTAAAGAAATTATTTGTGGGGGGGGGGTTATTAGAGTTTTTGATGATGGGTATTTTATTTTTGTTATATATAGTATTCCTATGAGAGAGTCTTCAAGGTAGTGTAGGAATTATATTAATTGGGATGAAATTCCTGAAAGAAATTCCTTTAATTTAGGAGCGATTATATACCTAGTGAGTCGAACCATAATCTTGATCGAGTGGTGGAGTAAACCTCTTATTTTCATATGTAACCCATACAATTTATTTAGAGTGGTTATTTAATGGAAATAAAGGTTTCAAATTTTATTTATTTGAGTAAATTTATTTTATTCTTTTGGAAGAAATAAGTAGCGAAGCCCGAGTCAGAAGGGTTATGTTGAGTAGTGTTAGTTGATTTAGTGGAGGAAGAAGCATTTTTTTGTGCTTCGAGTGTAGATCACCAAGTTATTCCTAGTAATATTGTTTGAAACCTCCAATGGCGTGTCTTCAATGTGTCAATTTTGGTTATCCTTAAAATATTTTTAAGTTTATGCATCACAAGAGGAGATATTAGGGATGGTTTTGTGGATGTGGTTGATGTTTGTTGTTTCAGGCATTTTTTTGGTGGATTATGAGGTCGGTTTATCCTTTGATCGTTTGATGGAATGTGATATAGTATTGTGGGTGTTCATTTATGGATAGTAATGGTCTTTATTGGCGATATTATTCTTTTCTCTTACGATTGTGTCTTTATTGAGGTTCTTGATTTGTATTTAGAGTCTTATGGTGAGTTTTGGTTGTTCACATGCCTTTAGTATTTGGGTTGTTTCCTCTTGGAAGTGGTATGTGTTTGTGGATAAACATATGGTGGGAGGATATTGATAGATTTCATATAGGAAGGACAATAATTATGTTCTCATGTATAAGGGACTAGTTATGCATTCAATAAGTACATGATGGTATGAGTCCTTTTGTGGGTTTTCATGATATAGTTCCCATATCGTCAGGATCTTTGTTTGATCATGAGAATCATGGTAACCTGGGTTTATAACCAAAATTTATTTTTTGTGAGTTTTTCTTGTGGGTTGAATTTCCTTTAGCATTTCTGATGTGGTTATTTGATGGATATTAAGAATTGTTATGGTTTGAGGGTTCTTGGTACTAGTGTAATTGAGGTTCTTAGTGGTGTTTTTTTCATGAGGTACGTGCCTCATTCAAATTTCAAAATTCTATATAAAATCTAATTAGTGGGGAGAATTATCCTGGGTATCTATTTCTTCCCATATTTGTGCTCTTAGTAAACATGGTTCTATTTGTGGATGTGTAATTTTTGGAGTTGAATAGGGTATTTTATAGAATTGATCCATGGTTTTGGAGGAGGTGGTTGTGATTATTGGTCTTCTATTTTAGTATATTCCTTGTTCATTTTCCATCCCACCCACCTCTCAAGGTGATTAGGTGTTAGGTTTTACTCCCATTATTTTCATTCATATCAATGAATTTATAGGGGAATAAAGATTCATTGTGGAGAGGATTGTCACACAAAAATATTTAAGATCCTTGATTATTTTATTTATTTATTAGGGGTTTTATCTTGTTTTTGAGTTTTAGGATCGAAATTTTAAAATGTTTTAATAGTTTTGGGTGTTAAATGATTTTAGTGAAAGATTATGAAAATGATGTAGTTAGCCTATGTGTAGTGCCATATAACCTATCAGATCCATGGATGGTTAGCTGATAGTTTCTTCTAACCATACAAACAAACCATGTGGTGCAGAAATAGAAGAATTTCTAGATCTAACAATAGTCTTATACAAATGGTTTTAACTAATATTTAGTATAGACTAGTGTATAATTATCTATACCACCTCATGTAACCCCCATTACTTTCATAAAATTAGTTCCCCTTATGTACATGTTATATTACTCTGATGAATCAAATCAATTATACCTTCGTTATACTTTGATTCATTATTCCTACAATGATTTCTAGGATAAATCATCTCAATATATTGATTCCATTCACCATTTCTCTTATTAAAAATTGACCCCATGTTTGATTAATTCTCACTTGTTCTTTTGGTAGTTGTTTTATCTTTTCCTTTAACTTAAATACTCTAAATTTGTGAAATAAAATTATTCCCATGATCCCTATATTGTATGACTTCAAATGGTGTTTGAATTATTTAATTTATAGTTTTTTAAAGTCCTTACATCCCCACCAAGACGTTTGAATGTCTTTACCATACCAGATTTATATATTTCTTAAAATTATATCAGTTTGAAGAATATTTTTAAAATAATAGCTTATTATAATTCAACTTTATCTTTTTTAAAAAATGTCCATGTCATGTGAGGTTAAGAAATTTTCACTTCTCTATGGTTTATTTCCAAGGCTATTCACGTGTTTGTATTCATATTGGAAGGGTGTAGAGGTTTTTGTAATATGAAAATTTCTGAATTAATTTTGGCCTTGACCAACAATTTGACTTAGGTTAGAGTCATTCTTCTAATTATATTAGTATTTCAATTTTATTTAATCTAAGTTTTCTTATAGTTGAGAAATATAGAAAAGTAGTTCATGATATGTTTTGGAACTATGGGGCTTAACCTTCATTATTATATTTGTCTTTACATATTCTAAAGTTACCTATTTTAGAATAATAATTTTCTTTTCCTCTCCCTTTAAGAAAGAAGGGAAACATGTCAAATAAGTTACCTATCCTCTAAACCCCTATAATTTTATTAATGTACTTCCATTATTAAATCCTTAAAAAACATTATTCATATTTTTTAGTGCACCATTGAAAGTAAATAACAACTCCATTTTATTTTTTGAGCACAAATCTATTATTTTTTGTGACACCCATATTATTGATTTCCACCCAAACACTTTTAGTATCTCAATATCTTTAAATTGGGAGAATTTGATTCAAAAATATACTAAATCAGACCAAATAAATAAAAATAAACACAATAAAAATGAATAAAACTACATTGGAACCTAAAAAACCAATATTTAACTAAAACAAACCTATAATGGTCTAAAGACTTCTATCCCATTCCATTGCATGTTTCTAAAGTTTGAGGTACTTGGATGAATCTTGGAGAAAGTTTGGTGGATTTTGGAGCTAAAATTAACAAGATTGAATAATTAAAACGGTGAATTGGTGTTCACGAGATGAGAGATTGGTTTGTGCCCAGAAAGGTTATTCATGATTTAAGTAAGAGATGTTTGTAGGGTGTGGTTCATTATATGAACTATCAGTTCATGGAATGAATGGATAAAGGGTTTTTTTGGATATATACATGATAACTCATTATGTGAACATGTAGTTAAAAATATGACTTGATCTTAGTTTTATAGGATTGAGGCGATCTATTTTTCAGTAATCCTTGAACAAAATCCATTCACAACCTGAATGAACCATTCATGTCCTGAGTATATATATATATATATAAGTGTTCCTATAAATCCTATCCAACCCTATATTTATCTATAAAACCCAATAATTTCTTCCAACCCTAGGTATCTGGAGGTGATTATCTAGGGTGATTTGAAGTCATTCTATTTGGGATTTATCTCTGATTTCCCATGAACAATCCACGGTGATTCGAGGAACGTTATCCCTATTTATCTGGTAGTTTTTTCTCCATTCATTCTTGTATCCTCAAGTTATATCATTGCATACTATTGAAAATTTTCTCCTTGTTTCTCATATGGGATCATATTATGTTTGATGGTATGTTCCTAATATAGCATCCATAGGAACCATAGATTAATTTCAATAGAGATGATCAAAGATATGTTCTTTTTTTTTCTATTATTATCCAAAGAAAATTCAAATCCTTAAGGTAGGGGATCAATTTTCTATCTTATTTTAAATTAAATCTTGAATTTTTATTTCTTTATCTCATTGGGTAATGATGGAAGCAACCATAATGAAGATTGACATATAATTAAAGAATGTATTTTTTTGGGTTGTATTGATCACCTGTATTTATGAAATATTATGGTTTACCTATTTATTTTATAGATAAAATTCTATATTTTGTCTATGGTATATTTTAACATGAATATTATGCTTATAAATTAGATAAATAATGTAAACACAGTAATTCATGATGACTAAATAATAAATATACATGTTTAAATTGTCATCATTATTCTTTATAATGGATAATACTTGAAGTGACTCTTGAAACATTTTTAAATAATTTTTTTAGATTCTAATAGATAATGAGTTAGGTTTCCCATGGTTGTGAACTATGATAAATCAATTGGTTAATTCAACATGGTAATTAATTATTTTTTATTTTCTAAGGATGGTTTCTTGGGGTTGAGAGAGCCTATTTTCATATGATGGTTGTATGGCTTAGTTATAAGGCCTAGATTCCCTATTAAATATTTTTTATTTTCTTACTACTTTGTCTGATATATATGGATTTGGATCCTTTCAATGTGATATAATGTGAGATTGATATGGCTGGTGGTTTGGAAAAAAATGGGTGTGTTTTCCTAGGGTTGTGGTAGAAATTGATGCAAGTTATTATAAGATAGAAGTTGATAGACATATTAGTGTTGGGATGACACCTAGACTGATGGAGAAGTTTGATGCTGGGATTTCCCATGATATGATGATCTAAAATAATTATTTCTTTCTTGGTAATATTTTTTATTCTTTAATTGTTGTATAACAGAGTTTCCTATTTTTTTTTTCAATTTTTCCCTACTGCTTAACAAAGCTGGCTATGCTTGCTTTTCATGTTTTATGGTAGCTTAGGATGAGTCCTAGAGTTCCTGGAATTCTGGAATGATAACTAATATTAAATAAATTAACATATAGGGTTAGGATTTTGGTGGTTGAATCAGGATAATTGACTATTAATTTTAAAATGAATCATCAATAGAAATTATTAAAGGAAATTCCTTTGAAATTTTTGTGTTTCTATAGGATATGTAGTTCCTAGCATTAGCAGTTGGGTTTCCAAGAGGCGATAGTTTCAATCGAGGTTAAGTCTAGGTAGTTTCTAATAGTGTGGCTGTGAGCTATATATTAATGTATTATTTGTTATTTCTTACGCTACCCCACCCATATTGGTAAGGATATCAACATGTAGTGGACTATGTGTCAAGTTCTTTCCAATATATAGGTTAGTAGGTATGGATGGATGAATACCCCTATTTCCATGTTCTCTTCGCTTTGTAGTATTATGTTATATTATGTTTGGAGGCTACCCCCATAAATATGTGTTTAAAGGGATTCAATGGTTTGTGGTAATTTCATACACATTAATATCTAGAAATAATTTCCTAAGGATAATTATAGGTATACTATTTATGAAATGTAATGGATCAAGGTGTAGTACATAGTATATGAGTTGTTGTGTCTCCTAGTAAAATATTTGATTACTATATAGAGGTTGTGATGTTGATTATGAGATTATGTGACATGCTTCATGTGGTTTTTATTCTATTCCCATTAACACATATAACTTATTAGAGATAGATAGATTAGGATATGCAATATTAGGTAAGAACATCAACCAGTGGAGGAAGTGGTAGTGAGGCATGTTAAATTTTATATTATATTTTACATGTATGTTATAATTTGTGAGAGATCCATGGTGAGGTTGATAACTGAGTATTCATGATTATGTGATGAGTTATTTTTATTTCTTATTGACCGAGTTATAGTATGATTTCCTCACTTTTTCTTGAGAGGATTTGGGGAGGATCCTATAAAGTATACTTATTAAGATCTCCCTAATATATATAAATTTTTTAGGTTTGTAGGAGCTGGTTAGTGATCAAGATGATCATAACTAGATCACAGATTTTTTCCATATATTTTTGGGCTTCTGGGTTACTTATGAGATCTTATTTTGGTACTTATAGTTTCCTTTTATAGTTATTATAGTTGTATGGAATTACATGCATGTATTGAGATGTTTTATTAATTTTTAGTATTATTTTTTTGGTTTTATCATCTTATCTCTCATTCCTAACATTATTCTTAGAGTTTTTTGTATTCCATTTGTGGGTACAATATACCTTTGGAACTAGTTACTGACCTGGGCCCATCTTAGGCAAGATTCAAGTGAGATAATCCACCGTTATTTTTTTAGCACATTAAGGGTACCTTTGGGGGGATTAGGTGATTATTGGGAGGTATAAAAGGATGGTTTAGGGATATCATGGTGTTTGGAGATAGTAACTACTGAGGACTACATGAGTTGGTAGGGAAAAAACATCAGTTAAGCTTATTGTGTGATGTTTTCAAGGGAGACTATCTAGGACATGAGTAGTTTGGGCCCCCTATAATCAGAATCATGTGCCATTAAGTTTACTAAGCCTAGTAAGTGAAGTGATACTAGTTTTTGGGTAGAGACCTAGGAATGGATCATGCATCATTTTTGTTTTCACCCATGTTTGAAATGGGATTACATTGGGGTTAGGATGAAACTTAATTAATTAATATTAAAAATTTCATATTTTGGAATTAGGAGTGAATAATAGTTTATTCTTTTATATATATAAATTTAGGTTGACACCCCCCTTAGATTCATGTAGAATATGTTCATCAGTATGTTCCAGCAAATCACCGTAGAGTAGAGGTTGACGATGAAGACACATGGTGGAGGACACTTTGAGAATTTTTGTGCTAGAGTCTGTTGAAGAATGAGGGTTCCAATTCAAAATCAGAGATATATGACTGGTCTATGGAGGTGAATATAGCCTTCAGTTTGATCCATTATTAGAATTATCATTTGGTTTCATTGGTGGTGATAATTTTTCTGGGGATAATAAGACAGTGGGGGTTTTTATTCCTTGAGGATTGTGAGGATTCAATAGTTTCATGTGGGAATTTTCATGATATTTTATGAGATAAATTTATTTCATATAATGAATGGTTGGGGAGTTTTTATAATCTTATACCCTTCAATATGGAATCTCTATTGTGAGGGATTTTAGGATCCATTTTAGGAACCTTATATGTTATGATTTTGACCAAATTTTATATGGGAAGAAGAGAGTAATAAATGTTGAGAAGGATTTATGTCTAGAGATCCATGACCATGTATTCCCATTTATTTTGTTGATGTAAGTTGAGGTGATGATGAGTGAAGAGGTTTTTTAGAGGATACTAAAAAAAACTAGATTTTCATGAGAGGGGAGTCATCAAGATTCAACGTAAAGAAAATTTGTGGTTTGGGGTTCTCATTTTCATGCATAAAAGGGTCTTAAAATAACTGGTGGTAGGTTCTCAATATTTTTTCACTTGGGTAGAACTATTATTTTTGGTTTAGGAGCTACAAATTCATTCATTTCACCTACACTAGTCCATTATTTGGGACTTGAGTTGGAGAGGATTACAGTTCCCTTGGAGTTGACTATTCTTGTGGGAGGTTAATCCATTTTTTGTGAAGTGTGTAGATACTATGAGCTAGTTCTGGGGACTCACCACTCTTGGGGATACTTACTATGTTTTTGGATAAAACCATACAACATCAAAATAATTATGGTGTTGTAGTATTTTGCAAATTTTATCATGTATTACTTTAATAGTCAAATTGTATTCTATGATGCTGATAGAGTGCCTACAATGTTTATTGGTGAGAGAGACCCTTATATGGGTTGTTATCATGTCTTGTTATTTTCATCCTTGAGGGTTTAGTTGATGATGAGTTCATTAGAGGATCATATGTAAGTGTTACCCTGGGTTATGGGAGAATAACCTAATATATTTCCCAAATAGGTTGTATTGTTACCCCCTCAATTAGATGTTGAGTTTGGAAAAAATCTACAGTCTGTAAGTTCTCTATTTTTTATTTCATTATATAAGATAAATACTTAAGATTTTTGAGATATGAAATTATATATTGATGGTCTCTTTTAGCAATGTTTTATTCACATGAGTGTGTCACCTTATGGTTCTCCAACTCTGTTCACAAGGAAGGATGATGTAAGTTTGAATCTATGTATCAATTATCATTACTTGTATTAGATGACATTGAAGAATCTCAACCCTATTCTATGAATTGATGTTTTATTCAATCAGATAAAGGGATACAATTAGTTCTTGAAGTTTGATTTATGGTTAGGATATTATCATATATGGTTGAAGGATGAAGAAATTCTAATGAATGCTTTCTTATTTTATTATAGGAATTATGAGTTCATTGTAATACTGTTCAGTGTAATGAAAACTCCCACTATATTTTTGGGCTAATGAACATAATGCATTGAGATTTTATTCACCAATTCATGGTTGTGTTCATCAAAGAAATCCTTGCATACTCCATTTTTGAGGAGATATTCATAGAGCATTTATAGATTACTGTGATATTTTTTCATTATTAATAACTATTTGTGAGATCTTCAAAGTGAATGTTTTGGGATCATGAAGTTTGTTTCTTGAGGAAAGTAATATCTCAATATTGGGTATCCAAGGATCCTTATATGATCAAGGTAGTTGTTTCTTGGGAAGTTATAATGAATATTACAGAGGTAAAGAGGCTCCTTAATCATGTAAACTATTATAGGTGGTTTGTTTTATAAGTAATCAGACTGTGACTCCTCTATCAGTATTGACCCAAAAGGATTAGGGGTTCTTATGGAAGGAAAATTTCTACGAATATTTTGATTATCTGAAGAAGAATCTATATAGTGACCCAAATATATATTTTCTATATGTTTGAGTTTAGTTTAAGGTTTTATTTTTTTCTTCACATGCTAGCTTGGATAGTTTCCTAATGCAGTAAAATGTGGTTGTTTCTTATAGGTCTCTATAGTTAACTCCCCATGAACACAACTATGACACCCATAATCTCATGTTTGAAAATTCTGTGTTTTATATGATGTTATGAAAACATTACCTTAATATAAATCACTTTTTTGTTTTCACCAATCACAGGAGCCTATGTTATGTCTTATCCCATTATAACTTAAACTTGTGACAGTGACAATAGATAGAATTATTGAAGTAATATGATTTATAGAATTATTATATACTAAAAAGAGGTAATAATATTACTGATGTTCTAATGACGAAGTCTTTAAATGGCGTCATGTGTGAGAATATAGATTCATGGAAAGTGATGAAAGATATCCCAATGATGTATCTTGAAATGAGATATGTTGGTGAAAAAAGATTCCTCTTACAGTTTATGGTGTAGTCATATTTAGTGTAGTTGGTGGAGGATTACAAGAGGGGTGATTTTAAGGTAGAATTATCATGAGATCAAGTTGTCAATAGTGATGCCCCTGAGGTATGGTATGAGGATGATCAACATCAGGTGTTATTCTAGGGGAGGATTTTCTTTCCTTCAGTGGGGTTCAAGGTGGTTCTCCCTGAGTTCCACAGCTCACCCTTATCGATTCATGTTAGCATGAAAAATATTTTTTGTTTTATAAGAGATCAGTTTTGGTGTCATGGGTTGAAACTTTCAGTTGTAGAGTCTATGTCATGATTTTTATTCTTCTAGAAGGTGAAATTTGAAGACCCTGTTCTTGATGGTTTTCTCCAACTGCTATATATTCCTCAATGGAAGTGGGATGAAATTTCAAAATAATTTATCACCGATCTACCTCTAGGTCAGGGAGGATATGGAGGTACATGATTGATAGTGGGACATTTTCCAAAATTGGCCCACTTATTATAAATCACATGGTCGAGATCATAAAAGGTTTTGTCAAGGTAGTGTCTGGAGGAGGTGGTGAGGATCAATGGATTCCCAAGGTTTTTCATATCTGATCATGATCCTGATTTCACCTCTTGGGTGTGGAGAGGTATTCAACATGATTTTGGATCTTAGTTGTGACTTAACACTAATTTTGATCCACAAATGGATGATCCAATAGAGTATACAATCCCGAATATTGAACATATGTTGTATACTTATGACTTTGATTCTAGAGGTTCATGGGTGAGGCACTTACCCTTTTTTGATTTTTCTAAAATTAGTAGTTTTAACTCAACCATATATACAGAAAAATTTAAATATTTTTATTTATAAACTTTACATTCTAATTTGTGATAGGATGGGGTCATATATTTAGCAATTTTTAGGGAAGAATTGATGAAGTGAATAATAGAAATTGTGTAGTGATTCATGAGAGGATGAAAGTGGTGTAAGATCATCAAAATTACTATAGTAACCATAAGTGAAGACCAATTTAGTTTGAAATTAGTGATTAAGTTTTCTTGAAGGTGAATCCAAATTGTGGGAGGTGAAGTTTTAGTTACAGTAGTAAGATTTATTCTTTATTTTTTGGTCCTTTCAAGGTGTTGAAATGTGTTAGAGTTATAGCTTACCATATATCACTTCATCCATAGTTGGGATGAAATCATAATGTTTTTCAAGTTTCAAAGATTTTTTGTTACCTTTATGATGGGTATCACATTATCTATTCAGAGAGATTGAAATTTATGATAGTACAACCTTCAAGGATATGTTCATGGAGATTATGGAATGCTAAGAGAAGGTGCTTCATGAGAATGGAATTCCCGTAGTTCATGTCCTGTGGTGACACGGTGGTGTGGCAGAGATGACATGGAAACATGAGTTGCAAATACATGCTCAATATCCTTAATTTTCTGGTCCATGATTTTACTTTTTCAATATTTTATAAATATATTTACCCTTAACTAGATTAGGATTTAGTTATATCTTATTTAATGACTTGTTTATGGATTTGGTCTTATTTAAGAGGTATCACCACCATGAGGGTATTGCATGGTTTTTCAAATTGTTTCTCTAAGTGAGATGGTTATGATTCTATGATGGTGAGGTTATTGGGATCTATATTATGGGGTGTTTATTGAGATGACCAATTTTTTAGTTTCCTTATCAATTTGGTTTTATGTTTTTAAGGATGATATTTTTTATAGGTATATAATGTAAGGGCTTGAACCCTTCTATTCCATTCATTTTCATGTTTCCAAAGTAATGGGTTCTTGGGGAAATCTTGGAGTAAGTTTTTTGGTAATGTGGTTTTAAATATGGATTGGGGTAGGATTTACTCTATGAATTAATGTTCATGACATGGGAGTGTGTTTTATAGTTGTGATGGTTATTCATGACCAAAGAAAGGGAATTTTATTGGGTTTGATTTATGATATAAACCATTGGATCCAAACATGAATGGATAAAAGGTCAGGTCTAATGGATCTCTGCCAAAAAAAATCATGATGTAAACATGATTTTTACATTGTGAATTGATCCTAGTTTTATAATATTGAGATGATATTTATTGGTGACCCTTGAACATGATTCATTCAAGACATAAACGAACTATTCATGTTAGTAATGTTATTCTGCTAGAGTGCTTATAGTTCTTATCGTAGCCTCTATTTTTCTAAAAAAGATATGAATATCAACTAATCCAAGGCTGCTAGAGGTTCTCTTATAGGGAGTTTTGAATACCTTTTATTTGGGATTAATCCCCATCTTCCCATGATTGATCTATGATGATCATAGTTGAGTTTTAATTGTTTATATTATGGTTTCTTCTTCAATTAGTTTTTTAAATCATGCCCTATATTTCCATGTTATAGCCGTTTATCTCGTTTCTCATGGCATTCCTTTGATTTTTTTGAGGCATTTTCATGATGCATCATCCATAGATACTATATAGTATTTACATGATAAGTGATTAGATATATGTTCTTATTGTTCCCATTTTTTTTTTGAAAAATATAGAAATCCTTGAGGTAGGGGATCTATTTCCTATTTTATTTTAAGTGAAATATTGAAATTTTAATGATTTAAATTATTGGAAAATGTTAGAAGTAAAGTTATTGAATATTAAAAGGAAACTAAATAGTGGATTTTTCTGGGTTGTAATAATCGTATGTGTTTATGAAATGGTATAATTTTGTATTTTATTTTATAGATAATGTGATATACTTGGTTTATTATATGGTATAACATGTGTTCTATACTTAGAAACAAAATAAAGAACTTAATGTTTTTAATTATTGATGACTAAATAATAAAGAGTCATGTTTAAATTTTTATCATGCTTTCTTATAATTGGTGGGACTTGAAATGATTATTTAAGCTTGTTTAATCAATTTTATTATATTTTTTATTACTAATTACTTAGGTTTACCATGGTTATAACCTATGATAAATGATTTTATTAATTCATGATGGTAATTAATTGTTTTTTTTCTAATGATGATTATTGGGGGGTAAATGAGCCAGTATTCTTATGAAGGAAGGATGCTTTAGTTCTAGGGCCTAGATACCCTGTTGATTTTTTTTTGTTTTCTTGATACCCTTTTTAATTACCATGGATGTGGATCCTTAATATGAAACATGATGTGTTCCTAGAATGGATGATGGTTTGGTGGGATATTTATGGGGTTTATTAGGGTTTTGTAAGTAGTTAACGTCGATTATGGTGGGATGGATGGTGAGAAAAATAGTGGTCTTAGGGGTGACACTAGGACTGAAAGAGTTGGTTGAAACTATACTTTCCCATGGTTTGATGAACTGAAATATCAAATTCTTGAATGTTAATGTTTTTAATGTTTTAAAGGCCAGATAGATGATTTTACCATTTTCTGCATTCTTTTACCCACTACTTAACACATTAAGATATTCTTCATTTTCATGTTTTATAGAATATTAGGGTGTGTCATAGAGTTCCTAGAATAATGGAGTGATAAAAAATATTTAATGATTTAAACCATGGAGTTCGGAGTTCGATGGTTAACTCAATATAGTTGGTTGGTGATTAATGTAAAGAAAAACCATCAATATATATAAATAAATTAAAGTATTTTGATTTTTTTTTCTATAGGATATATAGTCATTAGCGTTGGTGGTTGTGTGTTTAAGAGGTGATATTTGTAGTTGAGGTTAAGGTGAGGTATTTTCCCATAGTGTGGTTATGAGCTATATATTACTATATTTTTTTTTGTTATTGTATACATTACCCCAGCCATGTAGGTAGGTAAACAACACCTAGTGGACTTTCGGGGTGTTTTCCCCAATATCCTAGTTAGTGAGGATGGATAACTGACTAACCCCTCTTTCCCCAGTCCCTTCTCCAAGAAGTATTATGTGATAGCATGCATGGAGGTTACCTTCCTATATATGTGTGTAGAGGTTTGTACTAGATTGTGGTTTTTTCACCCACATGTATCTAAAAATATCATACCCTAAGGATCATTATAGGTGTATTGTGTATGTGATATAATTGCCTAATGTATATAGCATAGTTTATGGGATGTGGTGGTGCTTGGTAAACTAATTGGATACTATATAGATGTGGGTATGTTGATGATGGGATCATGTGATACATGGGGTGTGGGTATTTATATTGTTTTTTGACACAAATATCTTATTATAGAGATATGGATCTAGACATGAGACGTTGAGGAAAAGGAGAAAACAAGCGGGGAAGTGGTAGCGGGGAACCTTCACTTTTATATTATGTTGGATATTATATTTTACTTTCATATGATACTTAGTGAGAGAACTTTATTGAGGCTTGTAATTTAATATACCTAATTGGGTGGTGAGTTATTTTCATTGATTATTTATATGGATTTCCTCTAATTTATTTAACTTTTCATTGGAGTGATCTAATGAGGACCCCAGTGAGTATACCTGCTATGGTCACTCCAATCTATATAAATTGTTTTTAGGTCTCCAAGATGTTTTTGGTGATTATAAAGTGAACTAAAAACATGTTAATTCATTTAGGATCTGTTGGGGATTTAAGGTTGCTTCCAAGGTTTTATTTTGGTACTTAATGTTTCCATTTTCACTTTTTCTTGTTTTATGAAATTACATGCATGTATAGAGATATTTTATTTACTTTTAGTTTTATTTATTTGGTGTTATATTATTATATGTTGTTTCTTAAGTTCTTCTTAGAGTTTAATGACTTCAATTTGTGTGTATGATATACCCTTGGTGCTAGTCTCCATCCCATGGCCAATTGGAGGTAGGATTTGGGAACCATCATCCCTATTCTTCCATTATATGCCTAGGAAGGGTTCCTTTGAGGTGATGTGATTGTGAAAAAACCAATTAGAAGTAAATAAAAATAAATTAAACCATCTTAAATTAAAGAGAATTGAATAAATAAACAAAACAAATCAAATGAAATTAACCAAACCAAACTGAATTAAATCAACCCAATTTAAATTGGATGGAATAAAAACAACACAAATCATTATATACTAATCCATATTGAACATACTAAACCCGACTCAACCCAAACCAGTTCTAAGTAAACTATATTGAATCAACATGAATAAAACATAATAAAATTTAATTTAAAATAATTTTACTAATTCAAAAAAAAACCAAAACTCATTAATTTATATAAGTTTAAATATAACATAACCAAAGAAAATATGGAAAAAGATAGGTTAGATTGAAATGAGTAAGATATAATTGAAATGACATGATCTGTGATAAAAACATATCTATTTTTTCATGAATTGTTTCTAATAATATTTATTTTAAATATTTATGAGTGTTTTGAATTATTTAATTTTAGTTTACAATGTTGATATTAATAATTTTTTTTTGAAATAGAATAGATATAATATGGATGTATTGTAATGAGGAGATCTCAAGTATGTTTTAAAATTGGTTGGATTGTTTTTTGTATTTTTAATTTAAGATTGATTTATTTAGAGATCTTATACACCGACCTTGTTTTATTTTTTTGGAATACATTTGTTAAGTTATGAATAAGATTACTACTATATATAAAAATTTGGTTTTCAAATAATATAACTTTCTTGGTATTATAATTGAAATAAAATGAAATATATTACTGTTCATGATCTAAATAAAAATAATGGAATGAAAAATTTTGTATTTTATTAATTTCTGTTTTTTCAAAATCATGATAAATAAAGTATTCTAATGAAAAAATATAATAATATGAGTAAACATGATAAAAATAACAAAAAATATAATGTTTAGGGTTTTAAAAAATTGATGGATAATTCTATGACTTATTTATATATGAATTGTGATAAACTGAAAAATTTAGAATTCTAAATATGGTTATTTCATGAGAAAACCATTATTGGAATTTCTAATAATTCCATTGATTATATTCTTAACATTTTGAAGGACATACTTCATGATGATGTAAATATTATATCAAATCAATATATGGATTTAAAGTTAACTAACCTATTTATATTTTCTATAAATAAAATTCATGCTTGCTTGAAAGATTATTACTTATTCTAGGAGTAAACTACGTTCCTAAATGATTGAAATTAATGTGGTACATCTTGATAGAATCCAGTTGTAGATGAAATACCATCTTATATTCCATATAATAAATATACACTCTAAACTAATTCCTAGGACCCAAAATCTTTTCATGTATGATAAAATCTCAAGAAGTATGTGCTGTGATGATCATGATAGAATTAAGAATAATTATGAGTCGGTTCATCCTTCAAATGGACTAATATAAGGGAAACTTGATTTATAGTACCCTAATTTTGTAGCTGAGGTTTTTAATGATATGTTTAGTCTATAATTTGATGGTTTTCATCTATTTAGTCAAATGATTAATTCAAACAAAACATTTACAGTTTTTATTAACATTTATAACCTTACTCAATGAATGCGTATGAGAAAACCATTCACATTCTTGAGAATACTCATATATTGAGATTCTGATCTTGGAAATTACAAAGCTGTGTACATGAAACCTTTAATAAAAGAGTCGAATTTACTTTGGAATGTGGGTATTCCCATATACAATACATATTTAAAAGACATATTTTAGATACATTCTACGCATATGTGGATGATAAATGATTTTCCTACTTATGTAATGACGTATGATTGGGGAATGAATTTAAAAACATCATTCCCTATTTTGTTTAAAGGACACTTGATCTAAAAGGCTTAAATATCATTATAATTTATGTTTCATGGGACATCATTTATTCTTTCTAAGGGATCATAAATATGAGAATAATGATGAAAGGCTTAACAAGGCCATTGATATCGAGAAGCCCCCTCAATGTATATCTAAAACTGATATTCTTAAATAATTATTGGATGTAAAACTTTCATTAGGGATAGCACTAAAAAAACATTTATCTATAGACAAAGATTTGAACCACAAATATATAAAAAATAGTAATTATAAGCTATATTAATGAGTTTCCCAACTTTGTATATAATAGTTATGCCAATAGCTCTTTGTCCACAGTTTTACTAAAACCATTGATATTGTTAACCTATTATCACAGTTTGAAATTGTGACGATACCTTCAAAGAAAAATCAATATTTTGAAGTACCAAATACTTTCTAGGTTCCTAAAGGCTATTAAATAAATATATAAATACTGGTTAATAAAAGATACTTAAAACTGAAATATATGAAAACTCATTACCACCACATCTTTAAACATTAATTAATTCCAATAAAAATCCATCATTTATTTTCCAATAATGTTATGGTGATGGTTATTTTTTTATTCTATTTGTTTATATATTTATGTTCTAAAATTTTTACTAAGTATTTCTTGAAAAAAATGATGGAAAAGACATCATTGATTCTATGGGATTTAGTGAAAAATTTACCTCTATCTTTTTCACTTGCATGATTTTTATAACTATCAATCTTAGGACTATAATAATTTTTATGGGACCCATTAATTTGCATCATATGTATCCTAGAAAAATAAACACATTTAAAATGAATTCTTATGTATGAAAGAATAATCATATTGAAGATTCCATTATGAAAGGCCACTTTGATCAATAATGTATGGATTTATCTTAAATTAATTTGGGCAATGTGAGAATGAGACATAACTAGTAAATGAGTAATGAAGAAAAGTATTCTGATCAAATTAAACCCAATTTTCCATGACTTCAACCAAAAAGGGAAATTCATGGATCATATATATTGGCTACTTTGAGCCTTGATGAGTGGGAGATGAAACATTATACAGTGTTATTTATCTAAGATTAGTTTGATGGATAAATAAAGTATGTAATTTGAACATGTATATTTCATCTCATAAAGAGTAGTTTCATATATATCTAAAACTTTTATTATATTTATTTATAGGTAAAATTAAAAATTATAAGTAAAATTTTGCACTCGTTACGTTTGATAAAGATAAAGACATTTCATAATAATGAGTTTCATGTTTAGTTTAAATATATGGTACAAGAATTAGTTTATTAAAATTGAAAAATAACTATTCTTATTATTCTAATATTCATTTTTATTTTAGTTATTGAGTCTACTTGTTGAATTTATCATTGAAGAATTAATAGCCTTAGATTTTTTCCCAATACTTTGTTTTATGATTGTAAATCACTAGTCATCAATAGGTAAAACTTTTTTACAATGGATCGAGTATTTTACATGAGGAAAAAACATCTTGAATTATGTTAAATATAATTAAAACCCAATTTTCTAGTGAATCATATAGTGGGACTCGATATGAAAATGTGTCTTATTTTGGAGTTGTTTAGAAAATACTAATATTATATAATTAATACATAGTCAAGTCACTATGATAAAATTCAATTGGTTTGTTTCAATGACGTGGTATGAAATATTTATTGATGACTATGGATTCATAGTTATTTAGATGACTCATTTGTTGGCTACAGATGAGCCACATACTACAAAATCAATAACGAAACAAGTATTTTATATAAAAGGTCATCTATTTCTTAAATTTAGTTCCATTAGTGGACTAATCCCAATGAATATTTTTGATGATAGTATAGATGATGTTGACAAAATCACCATCCCCATTGGTCTTGATCAATATATTGTGTCTTATGGATTAAATAGTCTATTTTTTTGATTTGAATTTGAATATAATGTAGTGTTAGTTAATAAATAAAAGCAACCATATGTGTTCTCAGTTCATTCAATTTTTACAGAATATGTCCTTTCAATATGATAGAAATAAAATAAAATTATTTTTTCTTATTGATTAAATTCTTATGTTCATTCTGTGAATAGTTATGAATTATAATATTATAATTAATGATGTTTTTCTTGGAGATTAATTACTCTTTTTGACTTTTAATTATTTATGATTTATAATATTATATTTGTGTTTTTATTAAATATAATGTGAATTTGTATAATTTTTAAAAATATATGATGTTATGAGGATTATACTATAAAACTATCAAATAAATATGGAAATTTTTATCTATGTTGTAATTTATAAATTTGATGAATGGTGATTTAATTAAGTATAATTTTTTTCTTGAATTATATATATGATAATTTTTTATTTCTTATGGATGAATGAATTTTATTGACAATGTTCTAGTTTTGGAATAAAAGTGTTAAGGTGAGTCCAAATTTCTATTATTGACCCCATAGAGGGAGGATATGGGTAAAATGGGTCAAGTAAGGTGAAATATTTATATGTTCCATAGATATGGTTTGGTTATACTCTTATTCTGGTTGTGCCTATTGTGAGTTTTTTTTCTTGATTGAGACTTGGATGACCATTTGGATTAGTATATAGGTATGGGTGAAGAATCCCTCAAATTTTTGATTTCTTTGGTTTCAATTTAGAAGGGTATGTTTGGTTTTAATTTTTTTGGTTGAATTTAGTTTTAATTTCGTAGAGTCCAATCAAATCAACCTAAAATAAACTGAATAGAACCAAACTAAGGTAAAGTGTTCATTTTGATTGATTTATATTGTTAAATAATTCTAAAACATAAATATTCATAAAATATATTTAAATATCAATAAAACACTAAAAAAATAGTTCTAAAAGAAACTCAAAATATCGGAAAAATATCTTAAATAGAAGGTTTACATTTTTTAATGTTGGTTTCAATTTAGAAGGGTAATTTTGGTTTAGTTTTGACTATTTTTGTTTACTTTAGTTTTATTTTTTTCATGTTGTTAACAAAGAAGTTTTTTAAAAAAAAATGCCTCTATAAACTATTTGAAGAACTCCCTTTTCATCCAATTGAATTAATTTTAATATAAATATATTGTACTTACTATATTTCTACATCTACTAGACCCTATTTTAAATTGTTCCCACATAAGTCCTCCACATGTTTTCAATTCAAATATATTATACCCACTTCCCACATTAATATTTTCACTAAAAAAATAGTTTTTAATGTATTTTAATATTTTTTTATTAATCAGGTTTATGATTTCTGCCTTGATATAGTCTTTTATGAACCATTTTCCCCCTACATTCAAATAATCTTATGTCCTTTATATCTTCCTGATTTTTCCATATCAATTTCATATCCATTTCATCAATTTTAGTTTCTTTTTATGTTGTTAGTGGGAATCTAAGACTAAATCATACTTTTTTTATCAATTTTGATGAATATTCTTATCATTAATCATTTTAGCATGTATATAATTTCATTTTAAAATTTATTGTTTCAAATCATGAATTACATGACAAGAAAAATAGAAATTCCATTTCAATCAAAAATTTATATCATGAATGAATAAATCCTGATCCCTCAAATATGTGTCAAAATTAATCCTTCAAACATTCCACAAGTTTCCTTGAAAAATAAAAATTTTAGCTGGATATAATTTAGTTTAACCCCTCAATTATATATCAATACAATATATCTATCCTTGAATACATGCTCTGATGAATGTATCATTCCTAAAGGGATGAATACAAGAACTTTTAAATTTGAAAAACACACTATGAACAAAATAACCATACCAAAAAATGAACCAAATGACCTAAACCAAAATAAAAAGTGGCTAAATGTCATAAAAAAATGAACCAAATCACCTAACCTAGATAAAAATAATGAATGAATGAAATAACCTGAAATGAACCACATGACCTAACTCAAATGAAATTTTTTCCAAATAACCTAACCTAAAATGAAACAAATAAACTAAACCAAAATAAACCAAAGAACCTAACTAGAAATAAACCAAATTATTTAGTACAAAATAAATAAAATGAAGTAGCCCAAAAAATAAACAAATTAGCAAATTAAACAACTCAAAATAAACCACATAACCTATCACAAAATTAACAACAATAACCTAACCCAAAATGAACCAAATAACCTAACCCAAAATGAAAAATGAACCAAATAATATAACTAAATATGATCCAAATAACCTAAACCAAAATACAAAAATTTACCAAACCTAAAATGAACAAATAACCTTAAAAAATTGAAAGGAATAACCTAATACAAAAAATAACATAACCAAGAAATGAACTAATTAAACTTAATAAAATTAGACCAAATGACCTAACACAAAAATGAAATAACCAAAAAATGAACAAAATGACTTAACAAAAAAATACCTAACCCAAAATGAACAAAATAACATAACCCAAAATTAATCGTGTGACCTAACTCAAAAATGATATAATCCTAAAATAAACCAAATGGCCCGGCAAAAATTAATCAAAATGAAAAAACCTGAAATGAAAAATGATATTATCAAATTAAAAAATATTAATATAAGCCAAAAGACCTATCCTAAAATTGAACAAAATGACATAACTAAAAAATCAAAAAATGATATAACCCAAAATGTATCAAATGACCAAATCTGAAAAGAACTAAATTATCCAATTTAATGACCATATATAAAATAATCAAATTACCAAATTTCATAACTAAAAAATGAATTAAATTACCAAATAGACAAATGATGAAATAATTAAATAACCTAACAAAAATTTAATTGTACCAAATTTAGAAAATTGGGAAAAACTATTTCATACCCATTCCTAGAATGATTATTATTATATGTTGATTATGTTATATAATTAGTACTAAATTTATTTCTGAATTTATACTTATTCTCCAATATAGTAAATTAAAAATATTTTAGAGATACAAAGGGAGATAATATTCGAAAATGATCACGACTTGAAACAATGGGATTTCCTCTTATAGTTAATATTGTGAGTATACCGTTTCAAATATATGTCAATTAAAAACCTATAATGTCACATCGTTAATCATTTTAAAATTTTAATTAGGTTCCACTATCTTGTAGAAAACTGTTCTCCTGATTGACTAGTAATAATGATGACTAACCTTTTAGTTAGGGGGGGGGGGGTTAATAAATCTAATGGTAGTACTCATCCTACCAGATATCACCCAGATCCTTCAGAATATATACCATCTACTATATCTTCTTAACATCTAGTTCCCTTAATGGCATAATAAATATTCAAATTATAGATACTATCTCCACCATTTATGTCTGATCCTCCTCCTCATTTATCATTTAATTATTTGATGATGATTCATGGTCTTCATGCCTATTATCAATTTCCATAGTCTTATATGTTTCCACCTCCATTTCCAACTTCACCATTTTTTGGGATTTTTTTCAATGCTCCTTTGAATTATGCTCCATCAAATTTAGATCAACCTATACATAAACTAGACCTCCTAGAACTGAATAGGATATCGATCCTTCACAACCCGAGAATCCATCATATCCCACTAATCATCTTGGATCAGGTATATGTATAAAAACCTTGTAAATTTTGTAAATAGAATTTATTTTCATTGTAACATGTATTAATTTAATATTTTTATTTTATTCATTCATAGTTGGATCTACTAGTATAGTTGGTATGGCTGTATTCTTATACATCAATTATGGAACTACTAGACATATGTGATGGTTTATTATAATGAATACAATCAAATTATTGGTAAAATTAGGAGAAAATGTTGGAGTTTTATGAAAATAATTTTTAAATACTATGAAATCATTCCCTTAAAACTAGTTTTCATAGTGACCCCTTGAAAATGAAATTAAGTATATTTAATGATCATGGATATTCGTAAGAAATGTTTTTAGATTAAATTTTTATATTATTATTGTATTTATATGAGTTAATATTATCGAAGTAGATTCTCTATAATTTTCCCTATCGTGAAGCTATAAAGGCTATATATCTGATGTAATTTTGTGATATATAAAGATAATATAAGCACGAGATACATAATGGTTGGTATGGTAGATTTGGAATAGATTTACAGGGTATAACAACCCTCGATGAGTGTCTATTAATAAATTATAAGGAAATGATTGATTATTAGAAGAGTGATGAGTTTATGTTATTATTTAAATTTAATATTTTTTATTAAAGCATATTATGTTTTTTATTAATAATTTGTTTTTTATTACTGAATTTTCTTTTTTTTTAAATCATCAAAAAAAAATAAACAACTATATTTATATAAAGTATGTACACACTTTCAAACAAACTACTATTCTAGATCATGATAGACAACATATATTTTTCATTCACAAATAAATTTAATTAGGTACCAATACAAACGAACCAAAGAAAATAAAACTTACCACCCTTAAGTATAAACTAAACTAAAATTAATCAAATGAAACAAAAATAAATAAAGTCAAAATAAAACATAGAATGTTTATATATTATGTTTATTGTATAAACAACATGCAGTTTATAAACTACTTGTAAACTATTTAAAAATAGTTTAAAAATAGTTTACCAAATTTCCTATAAAATGGGTTTTAAAGTGATTGATTTTTTTAAAATCATTATATTATGAACTATATTAATATTATTTTGAAAAAAAATTAAACAGTTTTTGAATAGATTTTAATTTATTTGTGACCATTTTTAAACTATTTAAAAAAAATCATATCAAGTCATTTAAAAACTTATTATGGTTTTACCAATCATTTATTTTTGAAACTCAATGTTTTCCAAGATAAATATATATATAAGAAAATAAGATGTTTAATCATAGATACTCTAAATGAATGAAATTTTAATGATTTACCACCCAAACCCTGAATATCCAGTAGAAAAACAATTAAACCCTAGAACCTCAATACCCAAAAGCACAATTCTCAACTGGATACTACTCAATAACATCTAAATAATCTATTAAAGAACAAATAAAAACTTTTCAATCCTAAATTAACACAATTAAATACGAATGACCATAAAAATAGTCATCTATTAAAGATTCTACTTCCTCTTCCCATTTATAACTTAAACATATAGAAAAAAAGGATAAAATAAAAAATAACCACCCAAACGAAAATAGACCTACATTATTCAATCCATAGAAACCATATATAATGGTTTCATCCTAATTAAACCATTCCCAAATCCATATAAAAAATAAAACCCAAAATTAATACTATCCTTCCAATTAACATACAATTACAAAATATCATCTTCAAATTACACAACGTATCTACTTAATTACTCTTGAAATCAAGAAAAATAGTTACTATCAAAACCAAAAGAAACGATCAAAATAAAAAATTAATTAATTCAAATCATAATAATGGAGAAACATAAGAATCATGGTTCCAAACATAGAAACATCAAAATATCACACAATCTATTTTAATTTAACCAATCAAGTCAAAGATAATAATATGAAATATGTATTAAATTTAAATCATGTGAAATCCATTATTTTAATTTGAAAGAACATTTTTAAGTAATTTTTTTTAAATGAACCACTTTTAATTAAAAAAAATGCCATATATTATATAAAATGACATTTTTTTATCTCAAATAGGCCCCATAATACAAAATATTGTGTATTACCATTAAAATAAATTATAATTTCCCAATTTAATCACATTCATGTCATTAATTAAAATAACTGCTAAAAAAATTTAAGAATTCTTTGAAACTAGTTCAAGTCATTTTGAAAAAATATTTTTATTAAGAAAAACCACTATTCTTTTACACCTTACTCAGATTAAACGAAATCAAAAACTCATTTTGAAACACTTTTAACCCAAATCCAGTCCCTTTTCATCATTCAATACCAAAAATATTAAATGGTTTCTGATAAATTTTTCAAAATTAAATTAAATCATCAAAATAGTTTTGTGAAATATTTTTTTATTACATTCAATTTAATTTTATATGGGTGGACTAAAAAAATAAGAGCATATTCCTTGGGAGTTTTTTCTCAAGTATAATGAACAAACATGAGTGATGTAAATTAATAGTCTCAAGAAAAGATTATAGGTTTTATTTTTATACTTTTAAATTTTTATATCAATTTTTGTAATGACATATCTCATATATGTTGTCAAAACCATGAATTATATTCCATTAATGATAAATGGGGTTAAAAATTAAAGCCTAATGATCATTTGTTATAGACATTAGATGATGAGAACTATAGAATAGTATGATATTGACCCCCAAAAAGTTTCATACCCATTAGTTATTGGACCACTTTAGGCACCTCTAACAACTATGGATTCAACAATTTATAAGAGGTACATGTAGACTTAGTATAGGCATACATATAAGGGAAATATGATAAAAATTTATCTATTTAAGAACATTAAATATGTAAAAATTCTCATAGGTAGTTTCTTTATTCTATGAAGGATTTATGTTCATAACATCCACTAGAAACCACTATGTTTTTTGATAAATGCATTTCAATTATTCACTCTTTATATTACACACTTGGTGATGGTGATGGAGGTCCTAGTTGTGGGTGGGATAAGGAACTTCTTGGTGGTAATGGTGATGAATAATTTGGAGCTGATGATGCTAGTGATGCCACTTATGATGATGGTGATGAATGTGAGGGATATAATGGTAGTGGAGGTCTTGGGGAAGATATTCACCCCCAAAATTTATTACTTTATATTTACGACACAACCATGTAAATGGATTTTGAGGAATAAAAATTAATGCATTGTTTTATGATTTGTTTTTGATGTTATCAATTGATTAAATGTGAAATATATACAATATTTTCTATTTTTAATGTGTAATGTGAGTAGGAAATGCGACTAGGAGTGTTGAATGGATACTGGGGAATGTTGATAGTTACTAGTGGAGGGGATTACAGTAAAGGTTTCTATAAACATTATAACTAGAGACCCCTAATCTACCTATACTAATGTCTATAAGAAAACTATTGGTATATGGATATTGCAATAAATCCCTAACCAACTATTGTGGGAAATTTTAGTATACCCTATAACAATGGTTGAACTCCCTATACCTATGACTTAAATACATTGGTATAGGATAGTTTTCCAGCTATTGAGTTGTGTTTATCTTGTATCAACACAATATTTTAGACATTACATCAAAAATAATTTTTCCAAACCTTAAAAGTTACCCAAGTGTTTAAAATTTTGGTTCTTCAAAATTACCCACACTATGAATAAAGGTACTTGGAGAACTATCCCTTCTGCTATCATTTACACAGACTATCAGTCATACCAATGTCATTTCCACTCAATTTCTCCTTCAATTTTATGCTTCCAAGTTTCAATCCCATCCCAATTTTATGGTAATCTTCCTTCCTTCTCTAATTTCATCCCTTTGTATTCCCTATTCACCCACTTTCTTTGGGTTTGAAATAGACTAGAATAATATAGGGGAGAATATGGATAATATAGGTATTGGGGTTGGTTCTAATTATTGTATTTTTGTGTTTATGGATTAATTTGGTCATCTTACTCCTTGTTTGGCTGTTAAACATTGAAGGAGATAACTTTTTTGTTTCGTCTGGAGATCACCTAGGGTAGTTGTTTTTTTACATTTTCTTGATTTGGAATGTCATTACATGCTAGATATCTCAAATTTTTTATTTTTTTTAATAATATATATTTATGGTAATCAAATTATTTTCTATATTTTTTTGAGGGGTTTTTACTTGGAACAAAAGGTGAATTTTAAGAGTTTTGGTTTCTATTTTTTTTAAATTATAAGTGATTGAATAAGATTTCAATTGTTTTTTAAATGAATTAGATATTATAAGGGTATTCCAAGGTAAATTATCATGTTTTAAGTCTTTAAGAATTTTTATAAAATTGGAATATATTTCTTTAAATTGATTTTGACTTTAGTTTTAATTGAATTATTTCAAAAAATGTATTATAAATGAATTTCAAATGGGTATAGAGGAATTTGAATCCCTTGTTAGTCTATCTGGAAGGAATGTTTTTCACTTTTCTATAGATTTATAAATGTGTGGGTGTGTGAAACCATCAAAATTCACAAATACATTATTTTATTTTTTAAGTGATTTTTGATGTACACAGAGACTGGATAATGAATCTCAAAGGGATGTTTCTTGTAAGGTAGTCAGATTTGAGGGTGAGTTATTATACTTGTTGCAATGATTGTGATGATAGATGTTTTTTTATCACCTTAAATTTTATTTTTTTCATGTTAACATCATTAACTAAGTGGTAAATATATATATATATACAACACTATAAATTCATACAGTACTATTTTCCCTTCAAGTGTGAAATAAGACAAGTCGAGTGTACCCCCATTGATTCTTGGTGTAGTATATTCGAGTAGTTTGTCTTGGTGGAATAAAATATATGATGTAATTTGGTCCATTTTTGTTATAATCTTGGACTACTTTACATTAGGACCTAGGTTAGAGCTAAAGACACTTATTAATTTATTTATAGTTTAATTTAGGGGATTACTTTAGCATATTTTATATTCCATATTCATTTTATGTGTGTGTCACACCCTTGGATGTTTTCTTTTATTTCTTATAACTTGATGACATGGTTTCTTCTGATTATTTGATCTATTTCTAGAGAATGATTATATTTTGTAAATTATTTTTAAATGGTTTTGAAGGATTTTTTTAAAGTGATTAGTTTAATGTAAAAGAAATTTTATTTTAATGGTTTTTTAAAAAGAAAATTTTCCCCTTGGGTTTCATAAAAGAAATGGTAGTTCTTATAAAAAGTAATTTATTGATTGTTATTTTTTTGTACACTCAAGAAAAATATATTTTAATATTTTATTAAAAACTATATCTTATGAAATTCAAATGTAATTTAATTTGGTAAAAAATTTATTGAAATCCTATAGGGTTCAATTTTCTCACACCCTATATACACCATTCAGGGTATATATATATCTTATGTTTCTCTTTAAGGTCCCTCGATCTATGATCCACTTTTACTTTTATGTTTAAGTTGGATAAATGAGGATTGTATTGGGATGAGGTCCATGAATATGGTTCACTTGAAGGTTCTTGGTATAACAACCCAATATTTCAAAAGAACACTATGTTCGATAGAATTTATAAAACGCAACACCGAGCTTAAAGGAACGATAAAATATTATTATTTAAATATGATAATTATAACATAACTATTGAATTGGAAGGTATTAATTGGTTTAAATAAATTATGGTAATATGTTTAAATTATCTATATAATGTATTTTTAATAATAATATAGCACTTAATTTTGATTAAAATCATTTTATATTTTAAAAATACATTTTCTTAAAAAATGGTTTTATTTTTCATTTTTTGTGTTATAATTATAAATAATTTATAAAAATTTTAGAAATTTAATTTTATAAAATGATTTTTTTTAATAAAAAAGTTAAATTTATTAAAGAGTGAATTTTTGGGATTTTTCTAAAATTATTTATTTTTCATTGATTAGTAAATAATGTGAAGTTTTATAGAAAAATATTTTTTTGTTTCAATCATTAAAAATGATAATTTTTTTATATTGGTTTAAAAGTAAAATTAGGTCTATTATATTTTTAATAATAAAATTTATTTCCATTGAATAAATTATAAGGTTGAATTTGGTTTGAAAACTCTTTTATACATAAAATAAATTTTTCTGAAAAACAATTTTATTCACATTTTGTATTTTAATGTTAAATTAATTTCTATAACTTCTTTAAATTGAATATTGAAAACTAGATTCTATATATAGAATAAATTGGTCAAAATTTGGTAATTATGTCTCTTTTACTTTTGTTCATTATTAATGGTAACTGTAGTTAGACTTATTACATTGATAAAGGGTACATCAAGTAATTAAGGTCAGAGAAAATACGACAAAGGCTAAAAAATGACTCTAAAAATTTAATTGATCTAATTGTATGGGTGGATTTTAAGAATATCAATAAAATTATGTAATATATGGACACTTTGGTTATAGTTTTTTTGATTAAGGCCGTTATATTAATTTAAGAGAATAAAAAAATACAATTTATCGCACTTTTGATTTTAATAACTCTATTTTTTTATAAGGATAAAAATGCTATAATTTAAGTTATAATTTTTTATTTTAATGATATAATATTTATTTATAATGATCATTTGTTTATAATTTTTATTTATAAAATAATTACCATAAATACTTACACAAAACCTATTTAGTATTTATTCAATTAATAGAATTTTTTTTAGAAACTCTAAGAGTAATATTTGTTGGGTGAGTTAAAGTGACCCACGAATTTTAAAGATATATATGATATATTCATGATTTGTTAAAGGTATATATTCTAATTACATATTTTTCATGATACCTTTAAAGTGAAATTAAATGAATAGTTTCAAAAATGTCATTATTTATATTTCATAAAAAACGATAATTTATCAAATTATTTAAAATCATAAAAATTTTACACTGGGACACGAATAATAATATATGGTCGAAAACTCCATATATTGGCCATTTATGGTTTAATTTTTACCTTATAAATAAAATTAAAATCCTTTAAAAGTGAAAAAGTTGTTACCGTAGTTAAAGTTAAAATTGGTTAACTAAGGGTTTAAATCAAAAGATAAGGTTTAAAATGCCACATATAACTATCAAATTTTATTTATTTATGATATTTCAACTATATACTAAATTTTATTCAAAATTATAGCCACATTGTGTCACTTTAACTTGAAAATTAATTCATTTTATTTTAAAGTTTTTATTAATCCCATGTGTGTCATTTAACCCACTATAAAAGGAACCACTCCTCTTTTCAATAAACCACCAAGAAAATCATAGCTTGAAAAAAACCTACTAGAGCCCTATATCAATAACTATATCCATGCTTTAAATGTTATATATCTTTCAAAAGACAATCACTAGTCCCTTTAATAGGCTATCGAAAGGAAGTCTACTAAGGATGACATAATTTTCCTTATCGACTCTTTCATGTTTTCTTCTTCTTGTAATTCATATTAATGCATTATTTGATCCTAAAATAATTTTTTTTATAATAATTGTGATTTTATTTTAATATGATTATTTCATATCTTTTTGATCTTATGAAAAGTGATAACATCACTCGTGCGTACATACAACTTAGTATCTCCACGCAACAATGTAATTTATTTTTCTTCATAACTTTAATTCGATAGTTATAAATATAAAAATAATGAAAATATGTGATATATATTCCATAAATATTATTTTTTATTAATAATTTAAAATATACCTTTTTACCTTCTAATCCATTGGAAAACGATACTGTCGCTCATGCATATGAGTGGACCACCATGGAAATAATGTGATGGGATCTGTTTTTCACTTCCACATTACATGAATGGTAATAAGGATAGATTTAATGAATATATATATATATATAGGATATTAAAATAATCACGTAAAGGTGAGTTATTTTTTTTATTTTCATCTGTTGAAAAGTGAAAACATCTTTCATACATACGTATGACCAACCATCACCAGGAACGATGTAGTTAATTTTTTTATCTATAAAATTTATGGATGACTAAAAATATTTATATATTGAATATATATGATATTTATATCATTAATAACATTATTGATATTATTTAACCATGATAAATACACATGTCGCAAAACTACCGAATCAAAACATACATGAAAAATGAAGTATTTAACATGAGGAACAATCATAATAATAAATGATTATTTAGAAATGGGTGATAACAAGTTATAAATGGATCATATATAATTTTATAGAAATTTATATGGTTCTAGTATGTAATGATAATAAATATAAATTTATTATAAGGGATTCCGTAATCATTAATGAGACAAGTCGAACTTGAGGTGATTGATTTATTAACTAAATTTTATTTCTCTGGGTTATATCACTTCTTCATTGATTCTATTAGGTCATTATTATGTGTGAATTGAACATTTATTTTATTATGTTTTATTTAAAATTTTATTTTATGGACTAATAAGTTATACACTTAATATATTAATTGAATAACTCTCATTTCAATGATATGATCTTTGTAAAGGATTTCATCTCAATTTCCACTCCACTCAGACATATTTAGTATTATAAACCTATTTAATTTTTTTGGTGTAAATACTATCCCTTTTAATAATTTAACATGAATATATCATTTTTAATGATGATTAATGATTCAATTGAAATCAATATTTCAATAGGAATGTTTAAGAGAAAATATGACCTGTTTTTTGATCGGGTAAATTATTATTATATGTCCACGTTTTCACTTTTTTTTTAAATTTCATGTTATTTATTAAATTATTTATTGACTAAAGTATAAATTATCCATAAAATTTTAAAATTTCTTAAAATGTTTTCCAAAATTTTTTATTTTCAACTTTGTTTATAAAAATTCAAAAGTAATGTTTTTAATGCATACAACGTTAATATATTTTTCAAACACCATAATTATTTTATGCCGTTAGCTTCTTCAATAAATTTTCAATGGTCATGAAAAGATAATTTTTTAATAAAATATTATTTTAAATGTTTTTCTTCAATTTTACTTATTTCCCCAACGGAAATTATTTTATTATAAAATAATATTTCGAATGAATTGATGTATATCTCTTATCTCTTATTAATTTTGTGGTCATGGAATTTTTATTAAAACATTCACTTTCTTGTGAATCATGATACATTAAATTTATCATAAATAACTATATTCTTTATATCATGGATATGATTTTTTCCTAAACTGTATACCATTTCTAAATAAGGTTTTTGAATTTTTGTGTTATTTTATTAAAAAAAAATATTAATATTCTATATTCTTTACTTGATGAGGATATTTTTTAATAAGGAATATTTTTTATAAATTGAGTTGATCATTCAATGTATTAGGAATGCATTGGGAATATAGCGATGAGTGGGGATCATAATAATACATCATCTATATGTATTTAATGGTATCATGATAATTTTTTTCCAAATTAAATGGGATTTTAGTGTATGCCTAAGCATAGTATAAAATTTCTTGGAACAATGCTTTGGTGGTTGAGATATCATGATGCATGAGATCATGACCTCCAAAATTATGCATTTCATTCATTTATAATTAAAATATGATTATTTATGTGATTATTGTATTGATATTTTCCATGGATGCATTTTGTAAAATATTTATTAATGAAATGGATTGTGTTTTAAATTTTTTACCATTACATATTGATTATTCTATATTTACTCAAGATAACATCTTTTGTACATATATCTTTCAAAGAATCTTGTATCTACATTGAATTTTATTATTCTCCCAAGTCATAAATAAGGAATCATTTATTGAGTTCATGGATGAAGAATATTCACTTTCATGATATGTTTAATTTTATGTTTGGAAATTTCATGTGAGATTAATGTATATATTTAGTTTACCAAGACTACTAAAATATTAAATCTTTTAGGATGGAATTCATTGTATCTAGTTATAATGTAATAAAGTAGACATTGGCTCTAAGTTAGTAGAGGTGGGGTTGTTAAAATTGGTATCATAGAAACTTTATTAAAAACTAGGGGAACTAGATATAGGGAATCTTATATTGGGGAATGTAACTAGATAACTGAATTTGAGGATAAGTAAAAATATAGGATGACATCCTAAAGTTTTAGAAAGTTAGATATTATGTGTGTTTATTAAAAATAAGTCCCTATCTGGATACTAAAACTAATCATGGGTTTTTTACAAATTTATCTAGTGGTAATAACCGTGAGAAGAGTTGATCAAGTATATCTCGACCTTTATTCTGGTGTAAGGTGAGTGTGCCCTTACAGTAACCTAGTTTGGAACTCATAGTGAACATTCTTAGGTTGATTCTAATTTTATTTATGATCCATTATGAAGGATTTTAATGTATTACAAGATTGAATAAACTAGATTAAAATTAAGATGTATTAGATTGAAAATAATGTTTCATGATTTAGACATCCTATAAAGGATTTTTAGGATTATGTGGTTTCCCACTATGATTAGTATTTTTCAAATTATTCTTTTTTTATTTTATTAAGTGGAGGGAACTAGAATAAATCATATTATCATTGAATGCAATAGACAATGTGGTGATAATGAGCTACCAAATTGGAGGATGGCTAAAGTGAAGGATATTTTTATTAAAGACTAATAATATATCATGATTTATGATTAACAACCTACACCTTAACAAACTCTCATAATCAAAAAAGAAAAAAAGGATACGGTTTTCTGAAAGCTTGTATGGTGGGGACCATGGAGTAAATAAATATTGATTTCTTTATTTGAAAAAATATAGAAAGATACACCCAAGAGAATTTTCTAATGGAATGGGAAAATATTTTATGTGTGGAAAATAAGGTAATAGATCAATGGGTTACTGAGGAAAATTAAAGATTTTGAGGGAGGGATATGATGTTCATCCCATGGTACCATTTACAGCTCAATTTCTTTATTATAGGGAATATATAATTATTAAAGGCAATTACGTTATACAAGGGTTAACACCTTAAAACATGATTAAAATATGTTATATCAATCATTAAAGTGTAAGTATTGAAGTTTTTATATACTGTATATAATAATTATGTTATAAAAGTATATCATCAATTATATTATGGATATAATAATCATGTGACATATAAGGAATGTTCTAAAATAGATTACATTTAAGGATTTGAAAACATATGTTGAAAGGTATTGATAACCAATAAAATAAATTTATTTTTAATGTTTTTATTGAGATTTATTAATTAAATGGTATGGTTTTTTCAAACTTGAAATTTGTTAGTTTTTTGATGATAGAGTGATTTAGATTATTTTTTTTAAAGTTTTTTACATTTTTGGATTTATCAAAAGGGCATGTGATTTTATTTGGGTAATAAGGATTATATTATTTTTTTTGAATTATATAGGTTTTCATATGAGAATAACCTTTGAATTATGGACACCATCACGGGATTACAATTTTTAGGTGGATCATAAGGGTAAAAGAATAGATACCCATATTTAGGTTTTAAGTGATAATATTTTGAGGTGACTTGGAGATTTTAATATGATTTAGTAATAATAAACTATTAAGGTTTAAACAAACCTTTTGTTAAGTGTATGGTTTTTTATGGTCTATTGGATAATGTGATATAGATATTGTTGATAGTCAAAAACTGATTCATTGACACAATGATTTTTTTAGAGATATTTATGGCCAAGATAAGGTTTACCTTTTAGGTTAGTATCTAAATTTGATTCATGATATTTTGGTGAAAAGTTAAATATATTATAAGATTACATAGTGATTTATTCTGGTGAGTGCAGATATTTTTGGGATGCTTTATTAGGTTGAATCTTATATAGCCTTTATATTTTACATGTGGTTTAACATGAATGATAATTCAGGAAGAATGAAATTAGATTTTAGTAATGTAATTTAAAAGTTGTGAGATCACCGTTGAGGATTGAATATTATTTAATGTTAAGGTTAGTGAGGTTAATTAGTATATAGGGTTATTTTTTAGTAGAATAATCTATGTTGAACATTTGGTGTTATTATAGAAATTTTGAAATATAATGTATTATTTATTCATATAAAGGATTATAAATTTTGGATATTTTATTTTCTTGTGATAACCATTTATGATTTATTTAAAATTTAAAGATATAAGGAATATATTTTTATCCTTTTTTGGAATATTTCAACCATTACAAGTTGATTTTAGGACTTCAGTCCTGAAAAAATCATCCCGAATACTCATCGTTTGGAGAAAGGATGATATTTTAGTGGAAATTGATTAAAGGATGAAATTATACTTATGAATTAAGTATATTTACTTATTTTTTTTCGTATAGATGGTAAAATAATTCCTCAACTTCTAGAAAAGGATCTTGAAACAAAATTAGTATCCTATTTTGATCAGTTTTGAGGAATTGATGGCCTTTTAACCCATCACAGATTTATTGTTTTATGGTTACTAAGTTTTTTTAGATCGTATTGTATATCAATCAATGTTAGCCCTTGGGTATTATATTTATTCTCCATATCTATATTTTCACTTCACACAAATGTTCTACTATTTGGAAACTTACTGTTGTGTTATTTCATATGACCTTTGTATTTCCCTTTCCCACTCTTTAAGATAAATTTTATTATCTTTTTTTATGATGTGGGTTTTCCATAAAGAAATATTCAAAATTCAAAATCATTTATTATCATGAAAAATTTAAATTTCAAGTATGCAATTTATTAAAGTTTTGTTGAATGTAATACCTCAAGATTTTAAGATAACACTATATTCAATAGCGTATACAACACACAACACCAAGCTTAAATGAACTACGAAAGATTATTATTTAATTATGATCATTATAACCTAGAAAAAGAATTTGAGGGAATTAATAACCTTAACAAATTATGATAATATGTATATATAACATATATAATTTTTTTATTAATAATTAAAAAATACATAATTTTCAATAAAACCGTTTTATAATTCAAAAATAAATTTTCTTCAAAATTGTTTTATTTTTAATTTTGTGTGTTGTAATTTTAATTATTTTATGCAAAATTAACAATTTAATTTTATAAAATTAAAATAATTTTTTAATGATCATGTCAAAGTTATATTATAGTTGATTTTTTTTTGATTTTTCTAAAAATATTTCTTTTATAATGAATAGTGAAAAATACCAATTTTTATTGAAAATCATATTTTTGTTTCAATAATTTACAAATTCATTTTTTTAAAAAATGATTTAGTGTAAAATTAGTTCCCTTATATGATTAATAATCAAATTTGGTTCATTGGAAACAATTTTATGGTTGAATTTGGTATAAAAAAATTTTATACTTAAATAGGCATTTTTCTAAAAAACCGTTTTCATTGCATTTCTCATTTTAAAATAATATTAATTTCTTCCGAATATAGAAATTTAATATTAGAAAATAGATTCCTTATTTTTTTAGGATGTCTAAATGTGGTAAATAAGACTCTTTTATTTTTAGTATTTATGAATAATAACCATGGTAATATTTATCACATTAGTAAAGGGTAAATTGAGTAATTATGGTTAAAACTATATGATAGGGACTAAAATATGATAGTAACACTTGCATTGATCTTATTGGATGAGTTAATTTTTTCCATATCAATCCATGAATCGAATATATTGACACTTGGTTCCATATTTAATTGATTAAGACCTTTATATTAATTTAATAAATTAATAAATATAAATGTCACACTCTTGAATTTAATAATTATAAATTTTTATTATATAGATAAAAATGGAAACAGTCTAGTTATAAACATTTATTTTAAAAATAAGCAAATATTTCTATCATAGAAATTTATCTATAATCTATTGTGATTAAATAATTTCCTTAAATGATTATGCAACACTGATTTAGTATTTATTCAATTAATAGAAAAAAGTAATTTATTTTAAAAAATATAAATGTAATATTTTTTGAGGGATTTAGAGTTACCCATGAATTTTAAATATATATATAACATATTAGATATGTGTTATGTAATAAACATACCCAAGCCAACTAGTCAAGAGACCTGAGCCAGTCTGCAATGGTAGTAAGGTGCAATAAGGTAATGGAAAATAAGTCCAATATAAAAAAACTCAAGACATACAACCAGAGTACAAGGTGGAATATAGGGAATCATATGATATCCATATAATCCAATAAAAACCATTGAAACTTGATTTTAAGATATTAAAATACCCAAAAGTTTCATTGTGACCTACCATAACCTCCAACCCAACCTGCATTGAAGGACATAATGAGAAGACAAACCAACATGTTGCACAATATCCCTCCCTTTACTTCAATCTCACAAGATAATGCCTACAGTCACATAAGGGAAAAGTAGTGCATGAGAACAAAGACTAGTATAATTACACCAAATAATCTATAAAAAGTCTCATAATAATAATACAAGAGTTCTATATTTTAAAATAAAAATAGTTTTATAAAGAATTTTCATAAATCCAAACCATTTAAAAATTAGTTACTTTTATTTTTAAAATAGAATTTCATGTTAAAAAAATCAAGGAATATGAAAAGTGTATGTGATAAAACTATAAATACTTTCCACACATCATTATCTAAGTTAGTAAACACATATACATGAAAATAAATCCATCATGTGAAACCATGTGATACAACCTCATGTGAAAAACATGTGGAAACTATACTTGAAAAAATCGATCTTGTGATAAACAAATAATATATGAAAAAGCACTAGATATTAGACCCGATCATATAGGAATAAGTACTAGACATAAATTAATCCTAAAATAGGAATATTTTGGTACCAATAAATATTCTATCTTTCCATAGTAGGACAATATCACAAAAGTAACCCCTAATGGTGCCACAAACACTAGGGTGGCCTATGTCCATTTATTGACACTCTAATCATTCACAATTATCAAAATTTCAAAAATAAAATAAAAAAACATGATCATAATTTATATAAAATTTTAAATTCAAAGAAAATCAACTTTAGGGATTGAAAATCCATTTCTAAACTAAAACACCATTCAAAAATTTAATCAAACACTTGATGTGCAAAAATAATTTTGAAAGGAAACCCATTTAAAAGCATGATTCATTTCCAAAAAATAAATTTAAATCAAAAATCATTTAAATTTAGTTAATAGTACAATTTAATTTAATAGAACTATAATAAATTCATAGAATTATCCCTTTGTATAGAAACAACAACCTTAAGAATGGTGGTAGAGATATTCTCCTTTGAAAACAATGATCGAAAAAGAGTAGACCAGGTCCTCAAGATCTAAGATCCTGAAAAAATAAATCAATCCTTTATAAAACCACGTAGAACTAGAATAAAAATCCCTTTGGGTTAGAAAATACAAGAGTATAAGTGTTCCATTTTGGATCTAAGAAGAAAAATAAAAACTAAAAAAAATGCAATATACTCTAAGTTGATCTGTAAAGAACGAAGAAAAATCCCTATAAATACAATAACAAAAGCCTCTTGGTCATTGGTGAAGAATTATGTTGATCCTAAATGATATTATTGGTCCATTAGCATTTAAACCCTGGTCCACGGGATTTTTAAAATATTTTTCATGGTATTAAAAATTTTGTGCAAGATTTTCTTGGTTAGGCCACATAGTTAAACATACCATGTTCCCAAACCGTGTGACTCTAAAGGACTTCTATTCGGGATGTACAATTTTGGATGAATAGTTTGTTTAACTATGAGATAAATTTGTAAAACTCCTATTTCTGAGGGTGTACAATTTAAATTGGGTGTCCAAATAGTTTGGACAAACCATGCATAGCCTTCTATTTTCTCAACATAGGCCACACTGTTTTCTGGTCCAAACCATATGGTTTTCCCTAACTATGAAAAATCTATACACAACCCCATGGGCCTAAAAAAAGATCTAAAGAAACAAAAAAGACCAAAAATCAAGAAGAAATGAAAGAATTATAAAAAAAAGGGTCAATAAGAACCTCTATTAAAGTAAAGGGATATTAAAATATACCCAAAATAAAGGATTTTATATCCCTAGATAGTGCTCAAGATTCTAGGCTAAAAAAATGAGAAGGCCGCTACTACCTCATCAATTATCCCTTCTCCCACATCTCCTGTATATCCTATCCAAACTTCCACAATTCTTGGACAAGGGGAATCATTTTATTGCACAATACCTTATACTGGTAAACCATAATATGAATTGGTACCTCAATAATGGTGGTATCCAGATCACGATCAACATCCTCCCATTTAATCACATGGAAAGTATCAAGTTAATACTCCTCAATTGGGAAACATGAAACATGTGATGTGTTGAATTAAAAAAAGATGGTAATTCAAAAAATGTTCCACATTTATGAGTCACTCCATGATATAAAAGGGGACAATAATCCTCATTGCAATCTTACCCTGCTTACCCAACCAATGATGTCCCTAGAGAAATGAAACACTTGAAAAAACTTGATCATGAACCTTAAACTCTAGTGGCTGATTAAGATGGTCTGAATAAGATTTTTGGTGACTCTATGTTGTGACCAGCCTCTTCTTGAACAATTTCACATTTTCTATCATCTCACAATTGATACTTGACCCATACATGGAATTCTCTAATAACTATACCCTGAATAAGGGAGATCTACATGTATTCCAATAAAAGGATTCAAAGGGAGCCATCTTTAACAAAGCCCTATAATTATTTTTATAGGTAAATTTGATGAGAGTAAAATTATTTTTTGATGATCCTAAAAAATCATACGTGCATTCATTTATAATATCATTGAGAACCTGGATATATCTCTCTACTAGTCCATATATCTAGGAATAATCATCCATGATCAATATCATTTTGTAAACTATCATCTCTTGGAAACCCTTTCAAAAACAATATTATAACCTCAATTCACAGTCTAAAACAATTCTATTGGGAACCCCATGAAGACTTACAATCAATTAGATATACAAGTCTTACATCTATACAACATTCATCATCACCTTTCTATTTAATAAATGAGTTGATTTCATAATGTGATCAATGATCCCACAAATTTAATACTTCCCACTAAGATTCCATGGAAAAATAATGTATAATTCCATAGAAATATCATCCCACATTCATAATAGAATGGGTAAAGGTTGACACAAACCATCTTGGCTCTAGTGTTCCACCATAATTTTCTAACAAGTGAGGCTTTTGGATACTAAATCTTCAATCGACCTACTGATACCTATCCACTAATACCGAAGTACCAAGTTATGATACATGTTGGTAACCCTAGGATGTGTGGACCAACATGACCAAATTCCACTGTCCATTAATTCTTCCCTCAGATAAATCATAATGACCAACCTTATAGGGATAAAAAAGCTCTATTTAGATATCGAGACCACTCACCCAAGGTCTCCCCAATATAAAAACTTTTACCCATGAATTGGAATTTAGTGTCTATCAACTTATAAAGATAAAATTACTCAATAAATACAAGTAATATTTAATATATTTGAAAAAAATATTTCCAAAAACCTCTTCCATTCCCAATCTAATATCAATAAACAATCTCATCAAATACCACTCCTCAACCGATAAATTTGTGTCTTGTATTGGTTATTTTATTCTCAAAACATATGTTACCAAATTATATTTGTGTCATGTATGAAAGAATCGCATGGGAAATCATTGAAGGACGTACTCTATGGGGGAAATCAATGTCCCACATAAGGGTAGACAATCTGGAAGACAATGGAGGATAGATTTCCCCCATGTGCGCCAAGTTCAGTAGCTCATCCCTGTCCTCCAACCGCATTCGCGCTGGATCGTGGGGGAAGGTAAAATCCTTTTCTGGACTCACAAATGGGCAGGTTCGATCATAGGTTTTCCCAGCTGCCCTACCCCCTTGATATCGTTTAGGGAAGCAGCCATTTTTCCAGTGTTCTGTAAGGCTGTTCTGAATAAGGAGCAGCAGAATATCTACGACTCAATTGTCATTTTCACAAAGCCCAACAAATGTATATTCATGGCTTCATCATCCGGGGAGTTCACCATCAGGGATTTTCGGAGGCTTCAATCGGAGCATGATCAACACAGTAACTGGAATGACATGGCTTGGTGCACCGGGATCCCTTCCAAGTACAATTTTCTCACATGTAGAATCAAGAGGTAGGAGGTGGAAACTAATGATACCATCAGGAAGCTTGGTATTAACATTATTTCTCGATGTCATTGTAGTAGACCACCGCAGGAGGAAAGTACGAGCCATCTATTCTTTGAAGGAGAATGGGCTCGTGATGTATGGACCTTCTGTGGGGTCCTTATGTTGTCCCGTGGAAATGCACATGATGGAGTTTCCTTTCTAGATGGGTTGTTTAATGGGACTTCAGAGGCAGGTCATGAATGAATGGAAAGGGCCATCATACTTAGCGATGCTTGCTGGTGTTTGTAGCAGGAAAGGAACCAGGCCAGGTATGAGGGGCTCAAAGCACAAATTTTTCCAAACCGAGTCTTCTTCAACAAACTAGAGGGAAAATGAGTTCACTGGAACCCACCACAAGAGGGATACAAGCTCAATATTGATGGGTCGTGTATTCTGGGCAGAATGAGCAGTGGGGGCGTGGTCCGGGACTCCCAGGGGAACATCATGCTGGCCTTTGCGGAAAATTATGGCACCTGTGATCCCCTGTAAGTTGAGTAAAGAGCCACGCTGACAGACCTATCCATATACAAGAAGGAATACATGGGGTTATACCAAGTGGAAACTGAATCTTTGATCCTCCATGACACTTTTCATGTAATACGTGTAACCCCTTGGTCTATTTCTTATTCGGTCAGAAAATGCAAAAAACTATTGAACAACATCACTCAGGTGGCTCACAAATGTAAAAAAGGGAACAAGGTTGCAGATTACCTTGCTTCCATAGCGGACTCGGGGCTAACTATTTTCCCTAGTACTCACATTTTCAAGCCGGAGGGGGTTAGACTGATTAGAGGAGATTATTTGGGTCTCCATTACATTAAACCCCCTTGAACCTTGTTGTCGTTTCTTGTCTCAATAATAAAATATTTGATGTTGGATGGATAAAAGCATATACTTTCATATGATCCACTGAGATTCCCCTCTCAAATATAACATGCCCTCGAAATTTTTCTTACCGGATCCAAAACTCACATTTGGTAAGATTACCATACAAATGATGTTCTTTCATGGGTTGAATAATGATATTCATATGGTATGTATACTCCTCCTCTAACTTGGATTAAACCAAAATATCATCCACAAACCCAAAAACATAATAGTCCAAGAATTTATGAAATATTTGGTTGATCAAATCCATAAATACCATTGGATATTTATTTAGACTGAATGAAATAAATAGAAACTCAAAATGTACATACCAGATAATAAACACTATCATTGGTATCTTCTATTATCATGCTATCAACTAGTGGTTCCCTGAATGAAGGTCATAATTTTATATCCAACATTTCTCTCTAAATTAGTAAAATATATAATCAATCCTTGGAAATGAACATTTTTTCTTAATCTTCACCTTTTCAAACTTTCAGTAATCCACACAATGTCTGACACTCCCATCTACATTCATAGAAAATAGGAAATGAAAAGCCCATGGTGACACACTAAGATGAATAAATACCATAGACTATAAGTTATTAATCTATAATTTATGTTCCAAAATCTCTACATGTTCCATTTGATAAGATGGTATTAAAATGGGTATCATACAAGGGAGTAAGTCAATAGTAAACACTACCTATCTCTATGGTGGTAAACCAAGAAAATCATCCTGAAAGACCTTGAGGTATGCACTCACTAATATACAAATAAGATAACCCAATAAAGGGTCAAAAACATAGATAAACATATCGAACAATTAGAATGAGATTACCTAATGATATGGAACAACATTCCCAACCCTTACCAATATAGAGTCCCATTCACTGTAAAAAACATGAGTGACCCAATTAAAAGATAAAAAGGAAACCGAACGATGATAATAGTCTTTCTAATACTTAACGATCATCATCCAACCCATGATAGGTATCAGGTTAAAGATGTTAATATCACGAACTACAAAGTACCATGTCACCTTATAGTTGTCTATCCCAACCCAACATGTTGGACACTTAAAACTTTGTTCAGATCTCTTTATATAAGGTTTTGAAAGATCCAATGAGAATATAATAAGTTATTAATGTAATCCAAAAATTTCAAATAAAATTGAGGATATAAATGAGTGAGTATAACCTGTATCAAACAAAGCTAACACTATAAAAGATAAAATAAAAACTGTACCTCTAGGAATAGTTGGTCCTACTTTAGATTCCTCTAGTACATAATTTTCTATATAAATATATCAAGTCCAAGACACATGAACATTCTCCTTGGACTAGAGATTAGAACCACCACCCTTTGAAGAATCAGTATGTACCTATGAACCATTGTTATTAGTTGAACCGAACTTACTGTCTAGGGATATACTTTCACAAAAACGTTTTGTGTGACCAGGCTATCCACAATAATGAAAAATAATAGGATACTATGCACAATTTGGATTGGTATGACCACTCCTCCCACACTAGTAGTAGACAAACAACTGTTATCATAATGAATCCCTTGAAAATAGTCCTGAAAAAAACTTAACACCCTTATGCTTCCTTTTTTGGAAAGATGAAACACCCTAGATAACAAATATACCAAGTGATGTTCCACCCAAAGTTGTCCATCTAGCTATATCTGTATTAGCCAAAGATTCTTTACTAACCACTTCTATGTAAGATAGATGGAACATGGAAATAAACATTGAACAAATATCAGGTCGTTGTCCCAAATTATACCTTCGACCCTTTAGGTATCCTTGGTGACTACCTACGGTGCCAGATTCATCAGCTTAGAAAGACGAGTGGAATACTCCACAATGGTAGGATCTTCTTGCTCCAAGGCCAGAAACACCCATTTCTTCACTACACATAGCATATCTAGGTAAAAATAATGATTGAATATTTTATTAAAATAATTCTTGTTAGGATCATTCTAAAATTTTGGTTGCATAATAGAGTCCTGCCATCTCCTTCTCGATCCATCAATTATGTATATGGTGAAACCCACTTTAGAGTCATTGGGATTTGTCAAAATGTTTAAGATCCTATAAATATACTCAAGAAACACCATATATTCTTAGATTAAATTATTACCACCGAATATGGGTATATTCTTCTTAGTGAATTCAGAACTATTATCCACCACATTCCTTAGGTTCCAGACACCCACTTGGTTTAGATTTTGAATTGTTTGGATTACAGCTTAAACAAAATAGGGGTCCACCATAGAATTTGCCTGTTGATATTGTATCATAGCCTCATATATTATATTTAAGAGATATTTTTGGACAAAAATTATCTATTAATTAAAAGGTAATGACCAATAAGCTTTATAGTATATTCCAAAATCATTGGAAAAACTTCAATAATTCATGTGAATTCTTTAAACATAAATAATTTTAGGAAATTATGAATTCTATGAATATAAAACAATAGTTTAAGAAGTAAAATATACATTTAAATAAAATCTATATCTAGTTAAATCAAATGACCTCAAACTCCATGTCTCACACATGGTTAAATTTTCTGAACACCAATGGTAACATGAGTTTAGACACAAAAGTGATATAGAATAATCACCCTACGGTACGTACTACCTGAATTAAAATGATCATAACTCCTCTCTACCCAGGAAACAGAAACAAATTCAGGTATTCTTAACACATTTTAAGGAGATAATCCCTCTAATTAAAAATTATAATGATCCAATCTGAGTCCACTAGGAAGGCCACCTGAGCAGGCCCATCATGATATTGAGGTACACCAAGATAATAGAAAAGAAGTCTCATATAAAATAAAACAAGACATAAACCCAGAGTAAAAATCAAAGGAAATAGATACATTAGAGATCTATAGAATCCAAGGAATACTAGAACACTAGAGTGTATGTCAAGAAAATACCAACAAGTCTCCATGTGACCTACCGTCACCTCTAACCCAACCCATATATAAGGCCATGATGAGATTGAGAAGATGACATGCTGCACAATTCCATTCCCTTTACCTGAATCTAACAAGAAAATGTCTAAAACTATCCATATGGAAAATTATGGTGTGATCATGAATACTATGGGAATTACATCATATAATAGATATTAAGTATAATAACAAGAATTAAGTAGTTCTAAATTTTAAAATAAAATAGTTTAATAAATAATTTTCATTAAACCAAACCATTTATAAAATTATTTCCTTTGGTTTTGATAAAAGTATTTTATATTAAAAAATTAAAAAATATTTAAAGAATATGTGATAAAATAGGAAAGAATATACAAAATACCATAAGTTAAGAAAGTAAAAACATATCCATGAAAATAAATCCATCATTTGAAACCTTGTGATACAACATCATGTGTAAAACATGTGATGAACTATCCATGAAAAAATCTATAATTTGATAAACAAATGATAATTGGAAAAGAATTCTGTATAAGGACCTATCCTATAGGAATATATAATATACATAAAATAAAACTAATATAAGAATATTTTGGAACAAATTTATATCGAGTTCTACAACATTATATTGATATCATAAAAGCAACCCGTAATAGTTCCACACACACTAGGGTTAGCTATGTCATTTTCCCAATGCACCTAAGGTTCCCAATGTTATATGTTTATTAAAAACCAATTAAAAACCATGCTAAAATTTTATAAAACATTTTAAAATACAATATAAAATACTTCAGTGTTTAGAAACCCATTTCTAATCAAAAACCACTATTCAAACATTTAATCAAACACTTGGTATTCACAAACTATTTTTAAGGTAAAACCCCTTTAAAAAGATGATTCTTTTCCAAAAATAAATTTAAATAAAAATTAATTTCAATTCAATGAATAACCAAAATTTATTTACAATATGAATAATAAATTCATATAATTATTCCTTTGTATAGAAACATATACCTCAAAAATAGAGGTAGAACTATTATCATTCTATAATGATGACTAAGGAAGAGTATATCAGGCCATCCCAATTCTTTATCCATAAGAAATAAATCAATTCAATTTAAAAATCCTTTGATCCATCATACAAATCCCCTTTGGGTTTCGAAATACAAGAGGAGAAGGGATCCAATGAGGAAATTATAAGAAAAGGGAAAACTAGATAAAAAATGAAACTTACTGTGAGTTAGTCTATCAAGAATGAAGTAAAATTACTGGGAGTCACAAGATATAATCATTTAAATCACTGGGGACTAATTAAGTTGAGACAAAATGTTATTATGGGTCATTAGAGGTTAAACTGTTGTCCCTATGATTTATATAACAATTTTTGGGGTTTTGAAAACCACCCTCATGGTTTTATGGGTGGGGATGCATATTTAAACAAATTGTGTTTCCTAACCATTTTCCCCAAAGGCCATCTATTTGGGATCCATAGTTTGGCTACATGGTTTGTTTAACACTGTACCAAACATGAAAACCCCCTTTATCCAAGGGTGTATAATTTTCACTATGTTTCCACATGGTTTGGAAAAACCACATGCTTCATTTTGGTGGCTAAAAAGGTCACATGGTTTACTAGGCTAAATAGTATGGTCTTACATAAACATGCACCAACTTTCCATAGCCCCATTAGGCTTCAAAAATTTCTGAAAACTACCAAAATGACCCCAAAGAAAGTCATAAACAAAGAAAGGTCAAACAAAGTGTCAAGAAGTACTTATAAGAAGGTAATGGAATGTTAAATTTTAAATTCTATATTTTAATTACATATTTTTTTTTATTTTTCTAAATTAAAATTAAATGAATAGATTCAAAAATAAAATTATCGATATTTTATTAGAAATAATATTTTATTAAATTATTTAAAACTATAAAACCATAAAACAAGACAAGTAGGATAATATATGGTAAAAAATTCCATCTCTTGGCCATTAATGGAACAATATTTACATTATATGTAAAATTATAACCCTTTAAGTATTAAAAACCCATTATCTCTATTAAGGCTAAAATAGTTTATGGGGTTAAATCAACATATAAGGCTTCAAATACCATATAAACCTATAAAAATATTATTGTTTGATTATATTTTAACCATATACTATCTTAGAATCAAAATTATTTCCACATTGTTACAATTTCATGTGAAAATTAATTTATATATTTATATATTTTTATTAATTCTATCTCTGTCTTTTCACACACTATAGAAAGGTGCCACCTATCAACTCTTATATACCCCACCTCAATCATATTAGATCTACAAAAACCTTAAAAAGTCTCTTATAAAAATCCTTATTTAGGTTCTAAAGGTTATGAACAATCCAAAAGACAAACCCTAAGTCCCTTAAGAGGAGATGAAAAGGAAGTCTACCGAAGAAGAGGTAATTGCCTTTACCAACTCATTCAACTTTATTTATTCTTCTACTTTATATTAATGTGTTGTAATAGTACTAAAATAAAAAATCCATTATCATAAATTTTCTAATATGTTATTATGATTATGGTATAACCATATTCCCTCTATTTTTTATCGTATGAACAATATAAGAATTACTCATGCGTCCGTACCACTTACCGTCTCCACGTAGGAGTGTAATTCATTTTTGATCACCACTTTACGTAAATGTTAATAATATAGAAAAATTAAATTATATATCATATTTATTTAATAAAAATTCCTCTTGAATTATAATGTCATTTATACCTTGTTATCTTCCAATCTGTTTGAGAACAATAATGTCACTTATGTGTGAGTGTGGATTACAAACTCCACGAAGAGATGCGATCAATTTTTTATTTCCAAATTACATGGATTGAAATGAGGATAACTTTATTTAATATATAAGAAATATATGATATTAAAATGATCCCAAAAATTTGAATTGTCATTTATCATTCTTTATTTTGATTTGTTGAAAACAAAAAAACAACATTCATGCCCATATAAGACCTACCGTCTCCACGAATGGTGTAATTCATTTTTCTATATATAACTATTATGGATGCCTCATAATATCTATATATTTATTATATATGATATTTATATCATAAATAAAATTCTAAATATTACTAGACTGCTATCAAGATACAAGTACTGATTCTTCCAAATCAAACTATACATGAAATATGAGTAGTTAACACCAGAAAGAATGATAATAATAAACTATTATATAAAAATGGATGAAAAGATGTTATAAATGGATAATATAAAATATTATAGATATGTATATGGTTACTTTATATATGTATAATGAATATAAATTTATTATACAGAAGGTTAAAATTATTTACAAGGCACATCAAACTTGATGTAAGGGGGTTCCTAACTCAATTTCTTTTCGTTTGGTTATATCACTTATTCCTTGATTCTATTATGTAAAGATTAGGTGTGAATTAAAAATTGATTTTATTATGTTTCATTTAAACTTATATTAAGTGTATTTACATTCTATAAAATAAATATCTTCATTTAATAATTCTCATTTCAATGATATGATCTTTCTAAGGGATGTCATCTCAATTTTCACTCCATTGAGACATATTTGGTATTATTATCCTATTAACATTAATTTGGTCTATATATTTACCATTTGAAATATTTAAAATGAATATAAACTTATTCATGGTTACTAATGGTTCAATTTACATTAATCTTTCAATAGTAATTTTTAAAATAAAAGATGATCTTATTTCTCTTTTTGATCGGGTATATTTTTCTACCATGTACATACTTTTTAAAATTATTTTACACAAGTAATTATATTTAATCAAATAATTTATTACGTAAATATTAGGTTATTCTTGAATTTTAAAAAGGTTTTATAATTTTTTTCAGAAAGGTTGTTTTTTGGATTTCCTTTCAAAAATTAAAAATGAAATTTTTTAATGTATACAACGTTAAAAGATTTTACTACTTCCATAACTATTTTATATTCTTATATTCTTTAAAAAATTTCAATGGTTTTAAAAAGTAAAATACATAATAATATTTTATTTTAATATTTTACTTCCATTTTTATTATTTCTCAAAAGAAAATGATTATGTTACAAAACCTATATTTCTAATGAATCGATGATCATCTCTTATCAATTATTACTTTTGAAGCTGTTACCTATCTCTTGAAACATTCAATTACTTGTGATCATTAAAAACTACATTTCTCTTACATATGTATCTTATTTGAATCATTGATATGATTAATTCATAAAGTATATACCATTTATATATATATATAGTGTTTTACTTTGAATGTAATTTGATTGATTGGGTAAATATTAATATTATGTATTGTTTACTCAATAATTATTTTTTTGGAAAATAATATTGATTATAAATTGAATTGATCATTCAATATATGAGGCATATACTATATATAAAGTGATGGATGGGGCCTAGAATTATATATCGCTTTAATTCATTGAAATGTCTCATGAGATAAATTATTAGGCCAAATTAAATGGGTTTTTGGTGTTACCTACCCATTGTTTAAACTTTATATACAATAGGTTTTGAAGGTTGAGATATCATGATGTCTAAGATAATTATATAAAACATTAATCATTTTATTTATTGTGAATTGTTTTATTAATATCTATGATATTACTGCATTGATATTATCCATGGATGCCTTTTGTGCAAACATTATTGATTAAATGGAGAAAGTTTTCATTCATTTACCTTATGATTGTGATTATTATTTATTTAGTATTGATAAATTTGTTTTTTTGGGAAACATATTTGAAGTTGATGTGATGAGGATTTATAATTTTTCATTAGCATAATGAAGAAACTTGTCAAATTTCATTACTTGAGTCTCAATAGTGGTCTGAGGATCTCATGTGAATTATTCAAACCATATAAAATTAAATCAAAAATTTGAACCTCATTTAAATCAAAGCATGATTATCCATCACACATATCTAGTGACTATTTATCAAAGGATATAAAGATAAATTAATCTTGATCATCAACACTTTCTTTAAGAATATTTGATCTCACCATTTTTAAAATTCAAGGTGTTAGTGTATAGATCTCACAAATATTTCGACATAGTGATGATAACCCCGATCCCATGCCTTCAATTCGTCCAAGGAGTTCTTGGACAGAACACTCTGATATAGTTTTATCTCTATATAAATTTGGTGGATTGTGAGGCTTTTATTCATTAGAATTAATAAGACAATGAAATTAGATACTCTCTCCTATTTATATAAGGGTTTTCATAAAATAACAGAAAGGGTTCCCCGACCATTGAAAAAAAACCCACTAATAAATAAATATTTATGATGAACTTAAAAACATCATAAATAGTTTTTATATTTTACCACATACTTATTATATATATTAAATATATTATGTGATAAAATTGAGTCATTTAACTCGAATCATAATTCCTGGTAATATTAAATGAATCTGAACCATTAAAATTATATTTTTTCATATAATAATTTTCTTATATTCACTAAATGTAGTTAAAATAATTTTAATAAATAAATTAAAAAGAATTATTATATCTCCAAAGAATAATTAATTTATTTATCCATCAGTGATCTATAACTCATATAAGTCTTGGACCCCATGGTGGGGCCCACCATGTCCTATATACCTATTTACCAGAATATTGAATATTCTTAAATACACAATTTTGTGTGACCCATTAGGACCTTTATCATGATAGAAGAAAATAGTATTCATAGACTTGAAGTGGAGTCTAGAAACCCGTGATTTTCCCCTAAAGAGAAAGGAAAAAATCATAGCAATGACAACCAACCTTCGAACACATACTGTGTAATATATTCTCCATGTATTTCAAAATGTTACAAATCATGACACCCACTTATGTCACTGTCCTTTATTTATTTATAGTTTGTTGATCTAACTGGATGTAATTACCTCTGACTATATTTTCCAAGTATTTATGAAGACACTGTCATCATAATCAACTGGAATCGAGATATTAATTCCTAAACTCAGAGGAGAAAAAATCAATCTTGACCAATCAACCAATTCCACACCACCAATGAAAAACCCAAAAAGATACCTCTCCATGATTTAATTTCCATGATTTTTACCTTTCATCAATGTACACAGTCAAATGACACATATTGATAATGATATCAAGTAAGGGGGACCAATACACATGTCTATATATAGGAAAAACCAGTGAAACCTAAAATATACTGTGTTCTTATTAGAGGGTTTGTTGTCAGGATCTCACCTACCAGACATCACCAAGTGAAAACTTCATGAGATAAAGTCTCAATGCTTATGATTCTTTAGAGCCTAATAGTTTGACATCAATTTTGTCTAGTTTTTATGATTTACCCATTCCATATGACATTTATTTAAGATAAACATAATTATATCTGAAGGTTCTCATTATAGCTTGTGATCCACTATAACCTTTTGATATGATAATCAATTTATGCACATTACCATTTAAATTGTGAATGTAGAAATATCTACACTATATGTGTAAGTGAACATCATACATATCTCACTTTATACATGAAATAGTGATAAAAAGTACTGTTTAGTTGGGTCTAAGGAACCCACTATTAAAACTGTCCCACTTGCACTAAATCCATCTATACAACCATTATTGTTCACTCTCACAAGATTAAGATCATGTTTCTTCTGAGTCATGGATTTAGTTACTTGGCCTGCCACATCTCTACTATATGGATTGTATGTTATGTGTTTCTTCAAATCCTTGAGTAAAACATTCCAATAGATGTAAACCTTGAGTGGATATCATTTTTACACTATCATAACTTGACATCATGTATTGTACTAGTAATAGAATTATTATAATGAAAAAAAATTTCTTACTAGGTATGATTTCAAGAACTGGAACAAATCATTGCGTATTATATACAATTATTCTTAGTTTCCTATAAAGATGAAACATACCAATTATTTGTAGATATGTCCACCACTAGCTTGTATGAACTTTTCCCACTCATTACCGTACCCTAACTATGACATAAGAATATATTGATCTAAGGAATACTAGTTTATGTCCCCTGAAAACTTGTGTCTTTTATTTTCCACATACTGGGTACATATCTATCATAATTTCTCTCATATATAATTGTATATTTTAGAATGATTTCCATGAATTTATCCTAGATATAAATAATATTTTCCTACTATAAATTCTATGTTATAAATATTATTTCTTATAAATATCATAGAAAATGTGATTAATCCATAACATAAGAATATGGAATTCATCTCTTTGAATTAATCTCCTTATATTAATATGAATATCTTATTGGATAGATTTATACCATCTGAATTTGGTAACTTTTATCTCTTGAATTGTTTTAGATTTTATTTTTTAATACCTTGTTAGTATATGTACGATTGACTAGGTATTTGAAACTATTAGATCTACCATAGTAGATCTTGTTCCTTAGATTACTAGTTTCTATATTAATTAAATCTCTAAATTTTATATTTTATTATAGTATTAACTCATTGTAAGACCAATAATTGTCTTACATATGTTACCAAACATATTTTACTTGGAAAACAATGGCACTACCACTATCATATTGTAGAAAAACGGGAAATATTAATTCCAAATGAATGTTCTATGATCTTATTTCTTTAACCGTAAACTGGATTTTAGTAACTTACACCCCTTATTGGAATTCTATAGTGTCATCATCCCTTTATGGTTGCATTATATAGACACATAACATGATGTTCAGTCTTGAAATCCAATTCTCTATAAAATTATATAATAAATTATCTATGAAAAGTAAAATTCTAAGGGATTCAAGAATAATGACATGGTATTACTAATATTGTTTTATTGGTACCACACTTATACCCTCTATGTATAGAATCCCTTGAATACCCATCATAATATTCATAATAATAATCCTCCTATACTTTGATACTTGTAATCTATAATTGAATTTTAATTGATCCAAATATACTAATTACTTATAGGATTCATTATTTTAAATGAATAATGTATCATTATACATGGTGAATATAAAACCATTACCATTGTTTTATCATTCCAACTCTGTATATGTCACTATAATATTCCTCTTCGACACCTCTAGTAGAACATTTCCTATGTCAACTATTTTTCCATCACTATCATTAAATAAAACCAATTCAATCTATCTCCTACTATATCAAATTGTGATGTGAAAACTTTTATAGAAATATTGTCTATAAATTTAATATATATTTTATATCTTAGGGTTGTATAAAATATCCTTAGAAAATTTAGGATAATTACTATAGATTCACATTGTGTTTTTATTGATTCTAGACTGTTTATATCCACAATAAACACTCTTCATCTAAAGAAATGTTCTTATGATAATTCATTTATATCATAATAAAACTCATATGATATAAACTATTCATTATAATTGGTATGTCATTATGGGATAATGACATTATTTGTTAATCATGAATTGAAAATAATGGAAGTTTCTACAATGGATGTAAGTTTTAACATGATACTCCTTTTACTTACATCATGGCTCTAATGCGTATAAGGAAATGTGCATTTATGAGTTACTATATGATACAATTTTTAAACAATGTTAACATGTAAAAATCATGATAAATCCTTCTTATTAGAACCATATTATTGATGTAGATAAGGTAATGTGCATTGATGAATTACTCCACTCAACATTATGATGATTTATGAATGATTGGTCAAGATATTCTTCGGAAGACCATCCTAAAGAAACTCATATCTTTTGACCATTCATATACCATACTTAACATTCACATTCATTAAAAAACACATCAAGGAATCTAATGATGTATATTCACAATGGGATTAACCTTTAAATAGTTCACACTCTCCTTCCAAACTAATTCTGAATGATTTGTGGTGTACCATTATTTCTAGTGGTTTCTTTGTCCAAAACTAAGTACATAAGCGTGTTGATAATACCTAAGGTCTATAACTCCAAAGATTATAAAACTATACTAGGAATATCCTTGAAAAATAATTAGTTTTTATTTAAAAAGCATTACCATTCCACCACTAGTTATATAAGTCTTACATTTTATCTTCATCATATATTTCCAATGATTCATGTATTGATAAAGTATATTTTGAGTATTAAACACAAAAAACAATATCCATTCCTGAACTAGAATAATTTCTCATTTTTTCAAAATTAAATGTGAGATAAATGTTTGTTAATAATAAATATTGTTCAACTAGAATCATTAACGACGGAAATTAGAAGTCATGTACTTATCAATGATGACTTAGGAACCAGCCTTTCTTAGCCGCTTGGAGAACATACCATACTTATTATAATGTTTCTATAATTACTTGACTAATATATTTCAATACCCATATATAATTTTAATATTATATTTTAATACCTAATAATTATAATAAAAACATTACCTGAAATTGATTAATATACCTGAAGAAGAAGAGAATACTTGACTCTTTGATTTAGTTCATTTCATTTAAAATTATAAAGATTTATTACATGAAATGCAATGAAAATAACATCCTGTTTAACACATTTTTTCTTTTAAGGAAATTGCGAATGTGCGTTTAGTGTCACTGTTTCCATTTTTCTTTTTTCTTTTGTCTTTCAACTTGTTCCCTATAAGAATTAAATATTAATCCTTATTTAATGTTACTATTTCTTATTTAACCTCACCTAGAGGGTAACAAAGTGTCTTCTCCACACTATTCATTTGGTAATCTTAAAATAATCTAGATTAAATGGGTGAAAATTATATGATAAAGGGATCCACTGAAATATTGTGACCGATAGTTCAATTTACACATATCCAGATTCTCCTATAGTTGTTTCTTCACATCATAAATCTCCACAACATCCATTCTATATGGAGTCTCAAATATTGGCAACACCCCAGGTATACAGTTAATTGAGAATTCAACATCTCTTCTAGGAGGAAGACCAGACAATTCCTTGGGATACACTTTAGTGAATTCCCTCACAATAGGCATGTCTTCAAGTATGGTTTTTTCCTTGGACTCAATCATCTGAGGCAGATATGTATGCTTATAGGGAAGTAATATCAATGCTTGAGATGACGGAGCTAATAAAGATTCATCTTCCTCCTTTCACTTGTATATAACTGGTGGTCAATTCTATATATGGAGAGTGATTTCCCTCTCATGGAAATTTTTGTTGGATCTATATAAGGAAATCCAATTCCTATCAAGAATTGTATCAAATTACACTGGAGTGAGTATGAAAGGGTTTTAAAAAAAGTTAACTCCACAAATTATGACAGGGGAGGAGTTACATGCATGGGATGAAATGATTTCTCCATTTACCGTACTCACCGACATCTTTACTTCCTTGATTTGTGGGGGTGTTGGGACTATTCTACTAAACATTTAGGATATAAAAGAATGTGTAGAACCAGAATAAAAAAGTGCATTCACTATTCTTGAATGAATAACTATCATACCTATATCCACTTCATTTTCAGGGTTCACTTCGGCGGTAGTTATGGAAAAAGATCTCCCTTACTGCCTTGGAGGTTATTGGTTTCCTCAAAAAACCCTTGGCTTAGGGATCTGGTTTGAAAAGTGCCCCGATTATTTTTAGTTAAAGAAATGAACAATGCATTAAGGGTTGAGAAGAGACTTCCTCTCTTCTATCATAGCTGCGTGTTTTTATTGATGATATTTAATATCCAGGTGACCTTTTCTTCGACACCTGAAGAATTTCCTTGTCTCCTTCAAGCAATTTTCAGGGTTCTTCTTTCCACACCTTTGGCAATTGGGGTGATGGATTTTCGTAACATCATTTTATTTATCCATAGAACCACTAGAATTGAATTCCACCTTATGATTTTTATCCTTATGATCCCCCTGGTATTCTCTAATCTCTATTTTTACCTTTAGGGCACATTAGATAATTACCTCATAGAAATCGAAGTCACGGATCGCCAGAGCTTTCTGCAGGCTAGGTTTTGGACCACGAAAGAAGTGGTCAACCTTGAAATCGGGGGTAATGAAAAAGATGAAGGCATATTGTGCAAGCCTAGAGAATTTTTCCACATACACTCTGATAGGTTCATCATCTTTTTTTCTTTAGGTAAATGAAGTCCCTTTCCATCTAAGGTTGGAGGGTGCGCAGAAAATATTTATCAAAACTAATATTCCTGAAATCCTTCAATTCCAACGCCTCAATATCCTCTTCAAGCTTCATATTTTTGATCAACATCCAATATTGATCAACTTCACCCTCTATACGATAAGTATCTAGGAGAACCTTCTCTTGCTCAGAACATTGAAGGATAGAGAAGAACTCTTCAATGAAGTTGATCCATTGTTCGACGATTAAGGGATCAAATTATCAATTAAAAGTAGGAGGCCTTTGTCTCATGAAGATCTCGATAGCAACTTGTTCTTTCTCTGGGGGTGTTGAACATTCCTCTTGACCCATGTTTCTATTCAAATATTGTGTTAAATGAGAGAGAAGCGTGCCAAAGTTCACTATTCCCGCTCCCATCATATTGGGAATCTCATTATCATAGTGATCACGTTGATCTTCACATCAATTGTTAGACCGAGTCCTCTTATTTTCATCCATTAGATGGAATAAAAGGAAAGTTAGGGGTAGCACATAAAGGGTAATCCAAGGACAAAACTGATGAATTATAAATAACTTTTATTTCCTTAACTTAGGATTCCATAGGCTTCAATCTATGCTATTAATGATCTACTTTCTAACATATATTCTTAGGGGAATTTTTTTGATTACCTTAATATGGATTCATACTAAGCTTGTGAATTTACCAAATCATATCTTCCAGAAGTGTTGTAACCAATAGTGCAGCAAGGCCTATTTTTGGGTACCAAGACACCCTAGGTCAAGCCTGAAACTCCTGGTTGGGGTTTTCACCCCTAGGTACATCTGTGCTATAGCCACCTCTACCTGCTCGTATCCAGACAAGGATGCATTTTTTCGATAGAACAATTAATTAATACTCACCAAAAAATAGGGATGTTTTTATTATACTAAGTCTTGTCTCTAAGGATTTACTAGGGTTTTCTAATCCAAATCCCAAAAATAACTAAACCTATCCTCTTATACCAACTATAACAACCCTTAATTTTATTACACACGTAAACATGATTTATTAGATAGAAACATTCACTTGATACAACATATAATATCAAGAGTTCTAGTGTTTTTATGGAATAGGAACATTACATAACAAATAAAAACATAGGAGACAACATCATATTGAAAATTTCCTTTACATGACCGCTACATTCCCTCGTACTAAGTATTGCGTGGGATAACCTGAGGACATATATAAGAAAAGGGTCAGCTATAAATCCCAGTAAGGGAGTTAAAAAGGAATAACATGAAAGATACAATACATGTTAGGAAATAGTCTTATCAATGGAGCATAAGAAAAACATTAACATAAAGGCATGATATAACATGATTAACATAACATGGAAATGTGGAAAGGACATTTAATATTATTTTAGCATGAGACAAGGATCATTGCACATGGAGCATGATTAAACCATCATTTAACTTGAATTAGAATGTGTAAACCCTCATTTCACTAGATGTATCATGATAATAATCTTTATCCAGTGCATTAGAGCACTATCAGGGCACACCCTTCTTAAATATTTAATTTCATGCATAAGTGTGCCACATGGATCATATAACCTGGAATAATTCAACATCATAAGTTATTACAAGATTAAGAAATATGGAGTAGAAAAATGAGAGTACCATTAAATATTAATATTGCATAAATTTTAATTTCCTTGATAGATACATGGGTATAGTATTCACTACACAATGATTTTGGCTAGGAAAATTGAGGTGCAATTTCGGCAGCATATTGACGTGACATAAAAATTTGTAAAAATGGTTGATGAGAGAGGAATGGATTTATCATAATATTTAAATGAACTGGATAGTAAGGGGTTCATATATAAATATATCCCAACATAAGTAAAGGAATTCATATTCATAATAGAAAGTAATTTCTTGAATGTAAAAGAGGAGAGAGAAATTCCTTATAGAATTTCAGCATGGTAAGGGGTGTGCATGGGAGGCATTAAATGAGAGTGAAAGGGGTATCTAATAATTCAAAAATTAAGAGGGAAGTATGGGGGATGTGAAAAATCATACCCTAAAATTTTTAATTTAAATTAAAAGGGTATGACAACATAATGATATTGAGACAAAATGAGAAAAGAGGAAATCCATTACTTGGAAGTGTGATCCAAAGGTTAGGGAGAGGATTGAGAGAGGATTATTTTAAGTGTGGGGTGCTTGGGAGGATTCTAGAGAGAAGAGGTAAGAGGTTGTATGAAATCCAAAGTCTTTTAGTGAAGAGGAAGTGGGATCTTGGGTGGGTTTATATAAGAAAGGGAAGGGAATTATTTTTTATTTAGGATTGGGTCACCACACATTAAACTAATCAATACCACAAACCATACCTTTGTTTTTTCAAATGGTTTTTGAAAAATGGGAGTGGAAAACAATATTTTATATGTCCAATGGCCGAAATTCTAAAAATAATAGGGTTTATTATGTGGAGGTGAGTAACTTTCTCAAGGAAATTCATTTAAAAAGTGAAAATGTTTTATAACTCTTAGAGGGTCCACTATAGTTTTTTAAAATAAATCAAAAAAACCTATAATCACATTATTTTAATGGTAAAACATATATTGTTTGAAAATATTTTTTATATTATTTTATTATCTCACTAAAGGGTCATTATGATTTCAAAAAACACATTATATATTTAAATGATATTTAATTTTTACCCAAAAATTCGAGTGTCTCAGAAAATTTTGAAAAATTCACTGTTGGATAATTTTGATGTCCTGATTTCAAAAATATTATTCATTTTATCTAAATTATTTTCTAAATATGTTAATTTTTACTTTTTAAATAAAAATTGTCATTTATCGAAAATTCATGGGTTTTGAAAAAAATGACTTTCAAACCATAATAAAAATTACAATTGAAATCATAAAATTATACAATAATTTATATTTAATCAAAAGTAATTTAATAATAATTATAATATTTAATTAAAAAATTACTTAATTTAAAAATCCTTTAATTCATCAAAATATATTTCTTAGTTGAGTGCTAACTAAAAATACTATTTTCACTTTAAAAAATATTTACAAAGTAACAATAACAAAATGAATGTATATTCATTATTATATACAAAAATAACGCACATAATCATAGTTATATGGTCTTATTACATAACCCATAATAACACCCTCATAAGTTCTAAGGGTAAGTTGTGCGATGGTGACAGACTCTTGGGGTGGCTCAGATAATATTGCTCAGGTGATATTCTCTCTCAACTTCCACTTCTCTCGTAGGCGGTTCCATTTTAGATTAACATGCTGAATCTCAGCTTGGACTTGGCCAAGAGAAAATCCCAATGATGCCACATGCTTTCCAAGATCTAAAAAATGGGCTTCATATGGAAAAATTCTATTGGATGAGGCCATCACTTCCTTTGTCTAAGTAAATTAGATTTGTTAAAGCCCTATATTTATGAAAAAAGTGTCATTTTCCTTTTTAACAGTGATAAACACAAAATAATGGAATCAATCATGAAGTAAAATTTGTTATTATTTTATAATTTTCCATAAAAAACTAGTTTAACACAATGTTGTAAGTGTGAAAATGAAATAGTGAATTGTGGTGCGATCAACAACCAACTCCCCTTTTTAAAAGTTTTTCATAATATATTTTTATTATGTGGAATTCCACATTCCAGCCACCTATTCTCTTTTTTTAAAAATAATTGATTTAGTTGAAAAAAATCATATCACCAAATTGCCTCAAAAAATTTAAAATGTCCATTAAAATATGTTTTTTAGAATAAAATAATTTTTTAACCAATGTATGTCCTCAACAAGTTGAAAACATTGATAATGAATAATACTATTCCATTGAAAAAATCTATTCACCCACCAGAAAGAACTATTCTGATCACTGGTGTTCACATATTTTCAAAAAACTGTTTGAATGATGGTAACATTATATATATATATATATATATATATTCTTTACATTTATAATAATAATAATTTTGGTATTTACAACCCATATTAAAAATTTTAGATGTTCATAGCTTAGCTGTCCAAAATTGGGTTGATGCGTAGTTTGTGCCATTGGAAGAAAAATTAAACCCTCTACTTAATTAAATGAAAATTATTTTTCTTGTTGGCATATAAAATTCAAATGACCTCTTGGATACCGATTTTTGGTATCGAGTCACACAACATAATCTTGTGGGATGGGTATTTAAAAAATTTCATCACTGGAGTGACGAAGCTTGTCATATCTTGTGATCCAAGACCCAGTAGAGATATGAGAATCTCGTGTGAATTATTAAAAGCACAAAAAATTAAATCAGAACATGTACCTCATTTACATCGAAGCTTGATCATTCGTCTCAAGCCATTGGTTACTATTTCTCATAGGTTCCAAATCTGAACCCCTCTACATCATCTAAACATGCTTCATGAATTTGTATGCTCACCATTCACTGAACTCTAGGTGCTAGCGTGGAGCTTCAATGAATCCTTTGTCATTTTGATGATCACACTGATCCCATGAATTCGATATGCTAATAGAATTCTTGGATCTAATGCTTAGAGAGATACTTTATCTCCATTGAAATTTGGTAGATAGAGAGGTTCTCATTTTATGGATTGAAAAATGCTACAAAATGATCTCCTCTCTTGCATATATATTGGGTGGCACAAAATACATGGAAGTGTTCCTAGGCCCTTGAAAGAAACACCCACTAAATAATTAATATACAAATAATTACGATGAACTACAATAAATCATAAATATTATTTATATTTTGTTAAAAACTTGTAATATATATTAAATATATTACATGATAAAACTATGTTATTTAACTTGACTTGTAATTCCCTATATTATTAAATAAACCTAGAATATTTAAATAATATTGGTTTATATTATATTTTTCTCATATTAGATAAATACATCATGAATACATTTAATAAATAAATTAAACCTAATTATTCTATACTCAAATAACAATGAATTTATTTATTCACCTATGATCGATATCTTGGACAACTCTCATACTCCATGGTAGGGCCCACCCTTCGTATTCACCTGAATAGGGAAGATTTATTAATAAACTATTATGAGTGACCCTATATTAACTTTATCTAAATAGTAGTGAATAATATTATCAAATAAAGAGAGGATTCTAGAAAACCATCCAGCCCCCAAAGAGATAAGGAATAATCATAGTAACGACAGCCAACCTACTAACATGTACTGTGTAATATAGTCTATTTGTATTTTAATATGTTATAAAGAAGGACAAAAAGTTGTTTCATTTTCCTTTCTTGATTTTTTTGTTGATCTAATTATAGGAATTTACCTCTAAAAACAATGGCCATGGATTTATGAAGGTACTACCATCCTGTTCAACTAAGCCCCAGATATTACTTCCCCAAATCGAAAGTGAAAACTTTTATCTTGACCATTCAACCAATGTCATGCCACAAATGATGCACCCAAAAAAACCTACCTCTACAAGATTTAATTATCATTGTTTTTTCCTTGCATCAATGTACATGATAAAATTGCACAAATTGATAATGATGTCAAGTTTTAAGACCTATAGAAATATCTATATATAGGAACAACCAATGAAACTAGAAACATGTGGCATTTCTATTGGCAGGTCTGTCCTGATGATCTCACCTACCAGATATCACTATAAGAAAACTTTATGAGAATAAGTATAAATGGTTATGAGCACCCAACACATGATAGTTATAAATCCACTGTTTCTAGTTAGTATAATGTATATAGACTATATGAAATTTCTTTTGGATTAATGTCATATTATATCAAGGTTCCCATTATAGCTTGGGATCTGCTCTAACCTTTTGATATGGAAATAAATATATAGAAATTACCAATTAATTAGATGAATAAAAATATATATATACTATAATAGTGAGTGTTAATCATGTATATCTCACTATATACATGAAATGGTTATTAAAAATTATTGTTTTGTTGGGTCTAAGGAACCCACTATTACAAAAAGATTTTAATATACATAACCCTTAACGAGTATCTCATATCACCCTTTTTTCCTTTACTAAGGATATATAGAAGGAATATTTGAATGAGTTCATGGACGAAAATCATTTACTTTCAGTATGTTTTTATTTCTTGTTTTCAATTCTAATTTGATATTCATGTTTGTATATAGTTTACCAAGACTACTAAACTATTCGACCCTTAGGGATTCTATTACTTATATATAGTGTCAATTTAAAAAAGTAAATACTATCTCTAGTTTACCAGATCTGGGTTTGTCACACATGGTAGCCTTTATTTTGGTTTTCTAATTTTTAATTGGGGTTACGTATCGACCTCATAAGTCTACCTATCTTTTTTTTATTTGTAAATAAGATGCTAATTAATTATTTATATTCAATTATGTGATGATATATTTATTTCTATTACTCATACTATAATTGTTTTTCAATTTGGTTAATTAATTATGAGAAACCATTCCCAAGTGTGTTATAAGATTCCTAGACACTAGTTTCCATCCCATGATTATCGGGAATTCCCTTCAGGCCAAGTGGCATATCATCCTAGGTGCTAGTTTAGGTGGAAGAATCAATCAGTTTTTTACATCTTCTATTTGACATATTTATGTTTTTTAAATTCTATGTTCATTAATAATATTTCGAAATGGTATTTATTATTTATCCTCTTATAGTTTATCTTTTTTCTAAAAAGACCCAAATCACTCACATGTGGCCTTTTGAATCTTTAAAAAATATCAAAAAATATCTTGAGCTTCACATGTTCTCCTTATGCTGTGCCTACATAATGTTCATACTATTTATTAAGGTATCTCAAATTTCATTTTAACTTTTTATTAGAATAATATTTAATGTAACACCCCAATCTTCCATGGTACGCTTCTCTTTGAATAATACAGTAGCGTGTGTCATACACAACTTTGAGTTCTAACACACCACAACCAATCAGAAAAGCCGTTATGAATAGTAATACCCAATTTTTGAAATTTTATAAATTTTATCTTTCAAAATGGACTTCATTTTTGGATTCGGAATATCTAAATTATCTTAGGCTGAATTTTTGGTATTTTTCTAAAAACTTTCGATTTTTGATGAATAATGAAAAACACTAAGTTATAGTTTAAAACTGAATTTTTATTTAAATAATTATTTATTTTATTTAAATTTATTTTAGTTCAAAATAGATACATAATAACTATAAAAGTTCAATGTAATTAATTGGATTTAGTTTATAATAATTTTAGAAATATAAAAATTTTATTGAACTTTTCACTATCTTTTACCACCTCCTCGGAGAATTTGAAAATTCACATAAAACTTAATTTTACCGGTTCTGTGAGTGGAATTTCAAAAATCTTAGAGAAATGGTTGATAAAAGTTTGAAAAATGTGGTTCAATAAGATTAAAATAATTTTTGGTGAATAATAACTTTTTTACATTTATTTACCACGATTAAAAGTAAATAGGGTATTTAAGGGTAAAAATGATATTATTATTACACTAACATGTGTCCTAATTCTATTAGATAAGTATAGTTCGGCCAAAAACAACCTTAGGAATAAAATATGAACCTCTTTGGTCCACATGGATTAGATTAGGATACTTATTATTGTTTTATTCAAAGAAGAGTTAAAAGAGTTCAAATCAAAGTTTAATAACTAATTTTTTTTAATATAGGATTATACATAAGCTAAATTCGACTATAAATATTAATTAGAAACAAAAATATATTTCCTACATAATGGTATTTTATTTATATTTTTTAGACATTAAATAATTTATTTTATTTATGACACAATGATGATGCAATAATTACATAATTAATGAAATATTAAAATCATTGATATTAGAAATATCTAAATAAATTTAATTTAAGAATTTTTATGAATTATACTAATTTTCTAGGTTAATATGAAATATTAGGGTTGGTTAGATGAATTTTGTTCGAAGTAATAATGCTGTTATGAATTTAGAAAAAACAATATACCAAATAGTGTCAAAATTGACATAAAAGAGTTAAAAAAAAATATTATATTCCTAAAATTTAAGGTTTGGAAAAAGGAATTATATAATTATATGTGTATCATTAATTAAACCCTTGGTGTTTTCTTGGAGGTATATTGTATGTTTATTAACCATATAATATAAAAATACAAAGAGACATGGTAACTGTCAAACTATTTAACTAAGAGTTAAATCTAAAAGATAAAGTTAATATAATGGCCCAAAACTGTATAAAACCTATTGGTTGAGTGGTTTTAGACCCATCACCACCTTATCCTTTAAATAATACTTTTTTATACATTATAAACCAAAAAATATTTTATTATAAAATAATATTGCTAGCTTTTCTTAAGGTTCCCCTCACTCCTCTTATAAAAGGGAATTCCCCCTTCTCCCCAATTCAGACCTTTAAAGCCATTTTTCTCAGCCTAAACCTACCCAAATATGATATAAACTTTACTCCCTTAATTATAGAGGCCCTCATTTAGTCAGAAAGCCAACCTAAATATCCCTTTTGATCAAATCAAAAGGAAGAACCTAAAGAAGAGGTAAATATTTCATTACCTCTTTCATGTTTCTTTCTTCTTCAACTTCCTATTTCTTTGTTGTTTCTATTCTAGAATAATAACTAAAATATCTTCTATATAAAGTTATGTTATTATAAATATGTTACAACCATATTAATTATTCTATCCATCCTTTGAATGACATGTCACCATACGTGCGTACGTACGGCTTACCGTCTCCACGTCGCGGTGTAATTGTTATTCAATACATTATTATTTGTATGGTTATAATAATGATTTTTAATTGATGTAATTAATAAATATAACATGATAATTATTCTGTATATATGATTTACCATCCAATTATATATTATTTTAATATCAAAAGAATGATATTGTCGCTTGTGCGTACGTACGGATTACCGTCTCCACGAATGCGATGAGATTCGTTCTCATCGTATCCATTCAAGAATAATTTTCATTAGATAATTAAAAATAATATTTAAAGACTTAATATCATTATGAATATGAATAATATACATCCTACCCATAACAATCATTACTTATATAACAAACCATATAAAGGAAAACGAATAAGTTAACACCCGAAACGACGATAATACTAAGATATTATTAACAAAGAAATGTTAAAATATAATATATGATATCATATTAATATATATGATTATTTTATAATTTAATAAAAATTATTTAACCATTATACTGGATTTTACCCTACCCTTGACCAAGGAAAAGTACGAGGTAAGTTTTAATTTCACAATCTCTTAATTATCCGAGGTTATTTTTACATAAGTATTTACTGGGACCTCTTTATCATCCACATCCATGTTTCTTACAAATGTATTCCAAAACATTTTTACTATTTAATATACTATGGGTTAAAGTCATTTTTACCCTTATTTGACCTTATATGTTTTGAAAGGAATCTTTCCGTCGTTTTCCAAACAAGGTACTTTATGACCTTTTCGACAACATTAAGGTAAGAATGTTTTTTTTACTTATACGTCGGGGGTAGAAATTTTATTCCATTATAACATCATCTAATATTCCCTTACAAGATTATAAGAATATTTTCAAAATAAATGTTTTTTTTATAATTATGTGACTCTTAAATTATTTCAAAATAGAAAGAGATATTTCTCTAAAAAAGTTTTTGATTTCATCTATGTCAAAATCCTTTGATGGATTTTATATTTATATGAAGTTGATTTATTATGATACAAAACTTCCATATTGTATTGAAGGTTTTATGGTATGTTTGACTGTGTATGTTCTATTTTCATACCATTCATGGTTTATGGAAAAAGTATTGACATTTCATATTCTAGTCTTAATACGAATGTTTATGTTATGTTTAAACCTTTTCATATGTGGAATGCATTGGACTTAGTTTGTGACGGGTGGATCCCGCTATAGCTCCTCGATTCATTGATATGTATGATGAGACAAACTATTGTATTGGCACAAATCCTTGAAAAAATCTTATTTGTAGTCTTGGCAAAAGTCCTTGACTATGTGGTTATGAAAGTCTGACATTATTCATTCCCTCATTTTGAAAGTGGCAATTGATATTGCATGTGATTATTCGACTAGTAGAATATAAATGTGAGAAAGTAAATGGAATTATTTCGATTTATATTTTCCATATTATGATGAAGTTTACGTTTAAATGGCTTTTTAGTTCAATAAATTGCCTTAAATGTTTATGCTTATTTATGAAAGTTTTCACTATATTGTTATCCTTACTAAGCATTTGATCTCACCCCTTTTTATCTTTTATCTTTCCCAGGATGTGAAGACATATATTATGAATGACCTATAAGGATAGTATATGGGATCTCCGTGTTTTATATGTAAAAAATGTTGTTTTAGTTTTCCATTTTATGATGTAATATCAATATCCACTTTTATAATGATGGAATGCATAATACCAGACTTTCATAACCACATAGTCAAGACCTTATCCCAAGAATACAAATAATATTTTGTCAAGGCATTGTGATAAGACAATAGTTTGTGTTATGAGACATACCGATGCATCGAGGAGCTATAGTCGGCTCCACCGATCACTTGCTAAGTCCAATGCATTCCTCATATGAAAAGGTTTAAACATAACATAAACATTCGTATTAAAAATGACATATTAAATGTAAATAATTTATCCATAAAACATGAATGGTTTGAAAATAACACATCCATATTCAAACATATCACAAAACCTTCAATACCATATGGATGTTTTTATCATAATAAATCAACTTCAAATAATCTTAATATCAATCAAAGGATGTTGACAAAGATGAAATCAAAACATTTTTTAGAGAAATATATCTTTCTATTTTGAAATAATTTAAAAGTCATGTAATTGTAAAATAAATCATTTATTTTTGGAAATATTCTTATAATCTTGTAAGGGATACTTTGATGATGTTATAATGGCGGAAAATAGTTTCACCTACCATATAAATTAAAAAACATTCTTACCTTAATTTTGTCGAAAAGGTCATAAAGGAACTTCTTTGGAAAATGACGAAAATATTCCTTTATAAACATCCTATAAAAGTAAAACAAGGGTATAAATGAATTTAACCCATAGTCTAGTAAATAGTAATAATGTTTTGAAATACATTTTTAAGAAACATGGATGTGGATGATAAAGATGTCCTAGTAGATAATTACGTATAAACAATCTTGGATAATGAAGAGATTGTATAATTAACCCTCACCTTGTAATTTTCCTTGGTCAAGGGTAGGTTAACCTCCTGTATAATGGTGAAATAATTGTTATTAAATTATATAAGAATCATATTCATTAATATGATATCATATATGATATTTTAACATTTCTTTGTTAATAATATCTTCGTATTATCGTCGTTTTGGGTGTTGACGGATTTATTTTCCTTTATATTCTTTGTTACGTAAGTAATATTTGTTATGGATAAGTTGTATATTATTCATATTAATATTGATATTAAGTATTTAAAAATTATTTTTAATAATCTAAAGAAAATTAGATTTGAATGGATACGATGGGGAATGAATCTCATCGCGTTCGTGGAGACGGTAATCCATACGTACGCACGAGTGACAATATCATTCTTTTGATATTAAAATAATATATAATTGGATGGTACACAATATATAAAGAATAATTATCATGTTATATTTATTATTTTTATCAATTAAACATCATTATTATACACATCTAAATAATAATGTATCGAATAACAATTACACGATGACATAGAGATGGTAATCCGTATGTATGCACGTATAGTGACATGTAATTCAATGGAAGGATAGAATAATGAATATGGTTTTACCATAATTATAATGAAATAACAATATATATAAGATACTAGAATTATTATTTTGGAATGGTAACAACAAAGAAAAAGGAAGTGGAAGAAGAAATGAACTTGAAAGAGGTGCTGAAATATTGACCTCTTCTTTAGGTTCTTTCTTTCGATTTGATAAAAAGAGATTCTTAGGTTGTCTTTATGACTAATGTAAGGCCTCCAAGATGAAGGTAGGATAATTTAGAGGGTATTTGGGTAGATTTTGGCCGATCCAAATGGCTTTGAAGGTGTGAATTAGAGAGAAGGGGGGGGGGTACCTTTTTATAAGAGGAGTGATGGGCACCTTAGGAAAAGATAGAAATACTATTTTATAATAAAATCATATTCGGGTTATAATGGGTAAAAAATGGATTATTTAAGGGATTAGGTGGGGATGGGTCGAAAACTATGCAACCAATAGGTTTTAGTCAGGTTTGGGTCACTATATTAACTTTATCTTTTAGATTTAATTCTTAGATAAATAGTTTGACATTTACCATGTCTCTTGGTATTTTTATATTATATGGTTAATAAACATAGTATATACTTCCAAGATAACTCCAAGTGGTTCCTTAATTAAACACCTATAATTATTTAATTCCTTTGGAAGAACCTTAGATTTTTAAGAATATAATACCAATTAGTAATATAATATTGTTTTTAAAAACTCTTTTAGGTCAATTTTGACACTATTTGGTATTTTGTTTTTTCGAAATTCATAACAAAATTTTTACTTCAAAAAAATTTCATCTAACCAACCCTAAGATTCAATATTAACCTATAAAATTGTTTTAATTCATAAAATATCTCAAATTACATATATTTGGATATTTATAATATAAAGTATTTTAATATTTTATTAATTGGGTAATTAATGCATCATCATTGTGTCATAAACAAATTAAATTATTTAGTGTCTAAAAAATGTAAATAAAATACAATTATGTAGGAAATATATTTATCTTTCTAATGAATATTTATAGTTGAATTTATGTTTTTTATATCCCTATATTAAAAATGTTGTAGTTATTAAATATTGATTTTAACTCTTTTAACTCTTCTTTAAATAAAATAACAATAAGTATCCTAATCTAATCCATGTGGACCAAAGAGGTTCATATTTTATTTCTATGGTTGTTTTTGGTCGAAATATACTTATACAATATAATTAGGACATGTATTAGGGTAATAATAATATCATTTTTACCCATAAATACCCTCCCTACTTTTAGCCATGGTAAATAAAAGTAAAAAGTTACTATTGATAAAAAATTAGTGTCATCATATTGAACCACATTTTTCTTATTGATATCAACTATGTATCTCATATTTTTGAAATTCCACTCACATAAGTGGTAACATTAAGTTTTATATGAATTTTCAAATTCTCATAGGAGGTGGGTAAAAGACGGTGAAATGTTAAATATAATTTTTATATATCTATTTACCTGGACATCCTCCAGAACGAGAAATTGAGTTTTCCATTGATTTAATTTCTGGATCAAGGCGCATATTGAAGACCCCTTATAGAATGGAAACTATGGAATTAGTGGAACTAAAAAAACAACTAAATGAATAGAGTAATAAGGGATTTATTCTCCCTAGTGTTTCTCCATGGGGATCCCCTGTCCTTTTTGTTAAGAAGAAAGATGGATATATGAGGTTGTGCACTAACTATAGGGAAATAAATGCTATAACAATAAAGAAAATATATCCCTTACCTAGCATTGATGATTTATTTGACCAACTGCATGGATCTAAATACTTTTCAAAGATTGAAATTCGATCTCGACATAATCAGTTTTGCGTGAAGAAGGAAGAAATTTCGAAGACAACATTTAGAACTAGGTACGGGCATTACGAGTTTACAGTAATTTATTTTGGATGGACTAATGAAACCTCTGTCTTCATGGATTTAATTAAAAGAGTTTTCATGGAATATGTCGATGATTTTGTAGTGGTATTTATTGTTGATATCTTGGAATACTCCAAAATCTATGAAGATCATGGAAATCACTTGCACATTATCCTGAAGACTCTTAGAAGACAAGAATTATATGGGAATTTTAGAAAGTGCGAATTCTAGCTTCAAGAGATTTCATTTCTTGGCTATGTTGTTTCTAAGGATGGACTCTCCATTGATCCTTCAAAGACCAAGGCAATCCAAGAATGGACAGCACCAACGAGTATAACTAAGGTACGCAATTTTATTGGTTTATCAAGTTATTATTGACGTTTCTTCTAGAATTTTTCCTGGTTGGAAAACCCATTAACAAAACTCACATGAAAAGGGGTTAAATTTTTTTGGAAAAAAGAGTGTGAAGAATGTTTTGAAGAACTGAAGAGAAGATTAGTGAATGCTCCTATCTTGACTCTACCATCGGGGAATGATGAGTTTATTATTTATAGTGATTATTCAAAGAAAGGACATGGTTGTGTCCTTATGCAGAATGATAGGGTTATTGCCTATGCATCAATATAGCTAAAAATTCATGAGAAAAACTATCCTACTCATGATCTTGAGTTAGCAGTTGTAATATTTTCTTTGAAGATTTGGAGACACTATCTCTATGGTAAAAAAAGTGAGATATATACAGATCACAAGAGTTTGAAGTATATTTTCTCACAGAAAGAACTCAACATGAGGTAACGAAGATGGATTGAACTATTCAAGTATTGTGATTGTAGTATACACTACCACCCGAGGAAGAAAAATAAGGTAGAAAATGCTTTGAGTAGAAAAGATCATGGAGTTTTGAACAAGATGGGATTTGAAAAGGATCATATATACCTGGATCTAGTAAAGATGGATATGGGAATAAAAATGTAAGGTGAAACATCAATACTTTTTCAAATGGTTTCCAAATCATATTTACTATAGAGGATAAAGAGTTCTCATACCAGTGATATAGAGTTTCAGAATAAAATTAAAGGTGTGAATGATGGGAGATTGAGTGACTTTGTGTATAAAGATGGAATTTTTAAATTTGGGAAGAGACTTTGTGTTCCCAATATACCTGATCTAAAAAGAGAATTTTTGGATGATGCTCATAGCTCCAATTTCTCTATACACCCTAGGAGAAACAAAATGTATAGATATTTGAGGGAACATTTTTGGTGGGACAACATGAAGAGGGAGATTTCTAATTTTGTGTCATGATGTATGGTTTTTCAACAAGTGAAAGATGGAATGGAATAGCTTGAAGGAGTCACACAACCTCTTCCCATACCTGAGTGAATATGGGATAATAGTACGATGGATTTTTTCATGGGACTACCAAAGAATCCTAGAAGGAACGATGAAATATGGGTCATTGTTGATCATCTTAACAAGTCAACACATTTTCTTACTATAAGAGATGATTTACCACTTGAATGATTGGAAAGAATATATATTAATGAAGTTTTTAGACTTCATGGAGTACCAATATCAAGGTTTTCTGATCGTGATCCATGTTTTACATCACGATTCTAGAAAAGTCTTCAGAATACCCTGGATAATGAACTTCGTTTGAGCACTTCCTACCACCCCCAAACTGATGGAAAATTAGAACAGACTATTCAAACCTTAGAAGACATGTTGAGATCACAATCACTTGACTTTCAAGGTTTGTGGGACCAATATTTACCTCTGATAGAATTTTCCTATAACAATATCTTCAATTCAAGTATTCAAATGGCCCCATATGATGCGTTATATGGAAATAGATGTCACACACCACCCTGTTGGGATGATATTGGTGAAATAAAACTTGTAGGCCCAGAACTGGTGGAGGAAACGATGGAAAATTTGAAGGTAACCCAAAACCACATCAAATCAGCTCAAAGTAGGAAGAAGAGCAATGCTGATAACCAAAGAAAGGATTTGGAATTTTAGGTATAAGATCATGTTTTCTTGAAGGTATATCCCTGGAAGGGTGTTATACATTTCGGTAAGAATGAAAAATTGAGTCCCAGGTACATCAGACCTTTCAAAATCCTAGAACGAATTGGGGCTATAACTTACCGGTTGGAAATGATTCTGAGTCTCTCCAAAGTCCATGATGTGTTCCACGTATCACTATTGAGAAAATACATGCCTGACCCAATGCATGTACTCACCTATGAAGAATTAGAACCGGAACCAGATCTGCCTTATTGTGAAGAGCTTGTCAAGGTTATTGATACAAGAGAAAAAGTGATGAGAAACCGGACGACTCATCTAGTAAAAGTTCTATAGAGAAACCATAATATGGAAGAGGAAATGTGGTAACCCGAGGAACTTATGATGAAGAACCACAAAAGTCTTTTAATGAAAAAATACTCTATAAATTTCGCTGATGAAATTATTTGAAGGAGGGGAGAATGTAACACCCCAAGCTTCCACAATACGCTTCTCTTTGAATAACACAGTAGCGTGTGTTATACGCAACTTCGAGTTCTTACACACCACAACTAATCAAACTTACCGTTATGAATAGTAATACCCACTTTTTGAAATTTTATAAATTTTATCTTTCAGGGTTGACTTCATTTTTGGATTCAGAATATCGAAATTACCTTAGGTTGAATATTTGGTATTTTTCTGAAAAGATTAAAATTCTGATGAATAGTGAAAAACTCTATGTTATAGTTTAAAACAAAATTTTTATTTATTTAATTATTTATTTTATTTAAATTTATATTAGGTCAAAATATATGTAATAACCCGGTTCTTCTCTTGAGGTACGAGCTTCTTCTTTTCTCTTTTCCTTAAGTGTTTTTAATAAAATATGGAAAATGGGGAAAAATCCTAAATTTTGGAACTACACGCCGTGTACTTTTTCTAAACACCGTGTACTTCTGGCCGTGTTAGGATGAGTACATAGGGAATTTAGACATGTCAGCAAAAAAGGGTGTAGGAACCGACTACACGCCGTGTAGTGGTCCTTTACACGTCGTGTGGTCAGTCGGCAGGCCGAAATAGTAAGGCGATGGAGCAGCCGCCAGCTGGGTGGCATTATACACCGTGTATTCAGAAGTACATGTTGTGTACTCTTGTCGGCATGAGAACAGTACCACACTGGCGGGATGCCGCTAGAGGAACAGTTTAAAATTTGGTAAGTACACGCCATGTACTCAGAAGTACATGCCGTGTACTTTGTTTTTCCGGATTAAAACAGGTAGTATCCTCCTCATTTGGCAGAGGAGGCATTTGAGCCTTTTTGGAGCCAAAGGAGGAGGCCAAACCTTTGAAGATCTGCTGAGTGTTCATCTGGAATCCGATTCTGCCTCAGACGATCTCGTTAGAACCGTGTGGGTAAGACCTTTCTTCTCCTTAATAAGTTCTTACCAATTCTTTCCTGAGGAAAATTTATTTAAGTTTTAATGG